>LR990287.1:24425000-25025000 GCA_905147355.2 Apotomis turbidana | reverse complement strand
TACCAATATTACTTACCGTAATATACGACTTACCGCCCGGTTTTCCAGCATGTGTGGCAAAAATTACTTATCGCTCTAGGGCCTAATTTACAACTTACCGCCCAGTTTTCTAGCATGTAAACCCTTGATTTACGAGCAAGTGTGAATAAATGTAATTGTCTGCCCTCACTCGCCTCGGGGAAAAAATCTCACTTCCTGACCAAGGCAAGACGTAAAACTTTAGACAAACCACGGGCGGAAACTCGTAAAGCCCCCGATCGCATATCTATGGCCCTCGCCATCGGTTCGGGCCACAAACACCTGCGGTCTGGGATATTTACGAATTCAGCGCCCTGGGTACGTAATGTACTATTATCTACAGCTGTAGGTACTTCTAAATTAAGTACTATAAAAAGTTCAGAGCATAAGACATGCGACATATGCGACAAGACGGCTAAAATACTTACGTGGGAAACATTGAAAAAGTATTTTATAAACCTTAATAAAACTGCTCAAATTTCGTCACGACGCGTGATTTTGATAATGGTGCTTTTTTACGACCACAAAGACCCTCATTAAGGGAATGTTTTATGTAACGCTTTGTTTAGCCTAAAAACCTTAATTTATTTGACGTTAATAAAGCATAATGAAGAGGTTAGTGACCAGCACGTCTAGCGTAACTGACACACGACTCTTTGTCTCATGGCAAAGGCTTTCTGTCACTTTCCTTTTATTACCGTGCAAGCAAGAAAGGTGATGGTGAGGAGCGAGACAAGCGAAGGGGCGGCAACATATGCTCAAATCAAATCATTTATTTTGCTAAACATACACAGGTGGTATAACAACATAATACATGTCAGTAGGATTAAGTTACATGAAGGCATGTTTCGCCATAATTCGGCATGCAAAATCTTATACTAACTTAAAAAAATGTATATATAACTAGCACTAACCCGCGGCTTCACTCGCGTGCCTATATAGTATACATCAAACATCATCCTACGGGAACAATGCTCTTTTTTCAGGATTAAAAGTAGGCTTATTTGTTAAGTTAGGGTATAATCTGCAATCTGCATTTGCCTCATGCATATCCGTCCAGCCGTTTTTTTGAACAACTAAAGATACACAGACTTTCGCTTTTCTAATATTACTGGGAAATACTTTTTATGTTATCAGTGTTATCACAACTCCACTTTAACAAATCAAACCGAAAACTCAAGCCCTCAAATCAAGCGATCTCAGCTTTTACTGTATCCAAATAAAGTTCACTTCAAAATTCATAACTCGAAGTGAAGCTAAGACACCGGGATATGTGTGCATTTTATTTGTATAAAGCTTTTATAATGTCCCGAGCTTATCGACTTGGGATATTCGAGATTGGTTTAATGATTCTAAGCCATGTTCTAAGTTACGTCATGTTCTATTGTAAGATAAGATATTGAGGTTCTCTTCGTTGATGAATGAAAAATGTATTATTCTGAGCCAGATAAACGTAATTCAGAATTCTGAAATGACTTCACATAATTATTGAAAAGCTTGAATGTATTTATTACGAATGCAGGAAGTTTCCCGATCATTACTCCTCCCGTCCCAACGCGCCACCCGCCTAGGTACCGATTGACGACGATCGAGATGCCAGCAAATACTATTTTTTTAATCTATTAGGATAACGCGGGTCTCTATCCATACCTCAAAAGCAAAAATAGAACCCCCTTATAGGATCACGTGTAGCTGTCTGTCAGTCCGTCTGTTACAACCGATTTGCTGCAAAACTACTGGACCGATTAAATTGCAATTTGGCGCAAATGCTTTCAAGAATTTTCATGTCCACAATATAAAATTTCAAAATCGGTGGCATTTTTGTAATTAACAGTTTTGTAATTAAGTCCCAAGAAACCATAAAAATTACACCCATACTCATATTTAGTCATTTCAACCCCATCGCACCCCAACAGGCGAGACGGTATTTCACGTCCACCACGTTTGTTTTTAAAATCGTTGTTGTTTTGGCAATCAGCGGCACCCGATAAACCATAGAAACATTACCCTTGTTGATTTTCAGGCTTTGTCACCATATTCTCCTTCTTTAGGGGTTGAATTCTCAAAAATCATGAAACACGTGCTTACTCATTTATCGTTAGAAATACTCCTTGGAAGTTTTCAATAAAATAGTCTAATCTTGTTTCCCCATACAAACTTACGACCCCCATTTCACCCCTTTGGGGGATGACTTTTGACAAATGCTTCTTTTATTGCACCCCTAGTTTTATAAGGACACGTAGGTTCCAAATATGGACTCTCTAGAACCAGCCGTTGAGTATTTAGACATTTCAACCCCATTTCACCCCAACAGGGGAGATGTTAATTCACGTCCGCCACGTTGGATTTTAAAAACGTTGCGGTTTTTGTAATCAGCGACCCGATAAACCATAAAAGCATTACCAATGTTGATTTTCAGACTTTGTCACTACATTTCTCCCTTTTAGGGGTTGAATTTTCAAAAAACCTGAAACACGTATTTACTCATATATTGTTAGAAATACTCCTGTGAAGTTTCAAATAAAATAGTCTAACTAATCTTGTTTCCCCATACAAACTTTGGAACCCCATTTCACCCCTTTAGGGGGTGAGTTTTGAAAAATTCTTTCTTAGTGCACCCCTACACCTTATAAGGAACCTACGTGCCAAATTGGATTCTCTAGACCAGCGGTTTAGCATTTAGACATTTCAACCCCAACAGGGGAGATTTTAATTCACGTCCGCCACGTTGGATTTTAAAATCGTTGCGGTTTTCGTAATCAGCGACCCGATAAACCATAAAAATAATACCCATGCTGATTTTCAGACTTTGTCACCACATTATTCCCTTTTAGGGGTTGAATTTTCAAAAAACCTGAAACACGTGTTTACTCATTTATTTTTATTTTATTTGTTAGAAATACTCCTGTGAAGTTTCGAATAAAATGGTCTAACTAATCTTTTTCCCCATACAAACTTTGGAACCCCATTTCACCCCTTTAGGGGGTGAGTTTTGAAAAATCCTTTCTTAGTGCACCCCTACACCTTGTAAGGAACCTACGTGCCAAATTTGAACTCTCTAGAACCAGCGGTTTGGGCTGTGCGTTGATATGTCAGTCAGTCAGTCAGTCAGTTTCTTCTTTTATATATTTAGATAATCATACAATTTATCAAAATATTCATTTAAATTATAAAATGGTCGAATAGTCAAGTAAGGTTTTAATTTTCTAGAAAATTCATGAATATTATTACATTGTCTTATTATGTCCTCATTTAGAAAGTTATAAATATTTATACCATTATATTCAATACTCTGTTTAAAAACATAGTTTTTAGATTTTGGTAACATAATGTCAAAATTGTTTCTACATAATCTATTTGGTCTATTGTTACTATTAATGGCAAAACTGGACTTATTTTTATAGATAAAAATGCATATTAGGTAGGTAAATGTTTTTTTTTTTTTTTTTTTTAATTTATTTATTTCAAAAAAGCATGGTACACATTTTATAACAAATTTCGCCAAACACGAAGTTTATTGGCGAGTATTGCACTCACTTTTTTAACATTAGTACCATTAAACTTAACTAGGACGCCTTTTAACGAAAACGATCCAATCCACACAAAAAAGATGATGTGAGCTTTACACTCAGGGTTCAAATTTTAAATTTCGTTTTGTGCGGTTTGGATCCTTATCCTTAAAATACGTTCACTTAACCTTAAAAGTAGGTAGGTAACTATTTGCCAGACACTTTAGATTCTTTAGAATCAAACTAAGTAGGTAGGTAGTAACCATTACAGTAAGTGTTACACTAAGACAGGGCATCTAATAGTATCTTTTTTAATCTATTCTTAAAAATACCTTTAGTGGCGCATTCATCTTCCGGAAAGATAGAATTAAATATTCTGGGTATTAAATATTCTCTTTTCCTTTTACCATAATAATTATTTGCTTTTGGTTCCGTGTAGGTATGGCGTGACGTTACTCGTAGATTTCGGGTGTACACTCGGACAGTTTTATAATCAGTTCTTTTGAATTGTTCCGTTGCTAATATATATTTAATTTTTTCGTGGATTGGAAGAATATTTAGTTTTTTATATAAGTCCATGTAGTTATTACCCGCACAGCTGTTTTTGGTCTTTTTATCAACTATATTTTTTATCAGTCTAGTTTGTAGTTGTAGTATCTTATCAATATAAGTTTTGAAAGTACGCCCATAAGCAATGATTCCGTATCCAATTACCGCGTCCGCCAGTGCATGATATAACATATGTAATATTTTCTTATTGACTACTTTTTTTTAAACTTATAATTTTACATAATATTGATCTAAGTTTATTGCATACTATATCTACGTGAAGTTTCCAATTAATATTTTTATCTATAGTTAGGCCCAAATATTTATATTTATCCACTAGTTCTATTGGTTTACATTTACAATTTAGTTTTCCGTTATGTAAGCAATCGTACGTATGTCCTACAATCCAAACTGGCGGTTGACTTGTTTTTATATATGGGGAGTTTATAAGCATAAATTTGGTTTTTTCTATATTTAACAGTATACCGTTGTCGTGCGACCATTTAAGTATGTTCTCAAGATCCTCTTGTATATTATTTTGTATGTTTGAAATATTTTATATATATGTAAAGTGATATCACAGTCAGTATTCCATGTTTGCTGCGCTGCCCCGCTGGGCCTTTGTCTGCTTAAAATAGGCATGTATGCCTTTATTTTTGAGATTTCATCTGTAGACATGAGCTAAAATAACTAAGCTTTTTGATTAATATTAAATTACGAGTAGTATTAAATTATAAAATTGTAAACTTGTATGAAAAATCAGTTTTCTATGGAGAGGGGTCATGATTTCAGGAAAAACGTTTATAGCGTTATGCAGGATGGCTAATGTTTTGTATAGGCGAGGCGCAGGGAGAAATCGAGAGAACTCTTCAAGTGTTATTAAAGAAGTACAATTGTATTGTGATTTGGGTATTTTCTAGTACCTATTTTCTACGTTCTACCCAGCTGCCTCGAAAATACGATTTGTTAAAGTCCGTTAAACTCGGTTATTTTTTGTTATAAAGTGATTATTCGAGTTCTCAACTTATTTTGGGATAAGCCGTTTGATCTTTGAATTATATTTACTGACAAATTCCCACGCAATTTTCCAGTTTAATTGAGTTTAGCAGTGCGGGCGGGTATTAAACATTACTCGACTAGGTTTGTCTATAAATAAAGCGTTGATTCGGATGAAGCGTTATTTTCGATAAAGCATTATTTATTGAATTGAAATAATGGATCTATCTGCGGTTATTGTGAGTTATAAGCGGATGGGAAAGGTCAAATTTATTTATAATATCAAAGAGAAACGCGCGGAGATGAGACCTGAATGGCGACATGACATTAAAATCGGAACATAAAAATATGACGATGACTGGCCGGACGTAAGTAGAAAAGTCTTCATCGAAAATAAGGTAGTGGCATAGGTACCTTATTTTCTTATACCACGGAATAACAGGCGAGACTTTTGGCATCAAGCTATGATTGGTCGGTTAACCCGCCCCGCACCGGTGCAATGCTGATAAATTATGCATAATAATAAATATAAACTTTCCTCTTGAATCGTTCTATCTATTAAAAAGAACCGGATCAAAATCCGTTGCGTAATTTTAAAGATCTAAGCATACATAGGGACAGACAGACAGACAGACAGCAGGAAGCGACTTTGTTTAGACTATGTAGAGTATGAAGTGATATTATTCATAATTGGCCTCTTGCGTTTATAAAAAAATACTTAAGGAACGTCAATAAAAGTGCGGCACATTAATCTCACATAAAAAAGCACGTATTTTCTTCATTTGAGAGCACATCAATATACATACTTAGAATATCAGCCAAGTCGAGTAACTTACATAGCCATTATGTAGGGCATACCATTATTTTCTAAACAAAGAATATAATAAGTGATAGAAAGAAAAAAGCGCAGAATACCGTGCAAAGGACGGCCATATTGAAATGAGTTTCCCTTTTTCAGAATAATAAATCGCCGCACATTACGAAACGTATTGTCGATTCATCCTTTTCATTCAAGTTTTCCGCATATCCAGTGAGTTACATATTAATACCATTGGAGGAAATCGGGGAATTAAAGGATACATTTTCTGGGTTAATTTGGCACAGATAAGTCAAACGTAGGTACTCATAATACACTACACTACATTCGGTTTGATAAGGTAACTGTACTGGCGAGAGAAAAGATTTTCATTCCGCGGAAAGTACGGGCTATCGAAAGGGCGAGGCTATCGAAATTAGTCGTCATTCGAATTTTAACCGAGATTTTGGATCGCGATCAAGGCCATGCAGAACAGGTCATTTTGTAAATCCAGTCGTTTTGATACCGACCCCTATAATGCTGTGTAACTTATTTGAATAATACATAAATTAAATGTTTACAATGAAGCGAAAACGTTACTGCTTTAATAAAAAAAATACATAAATTAATTATCAAAAATACACAAGTTCACAATAAAATAAGAAAGAGAAGACATAATAAACACAAAGCAATGAAACATCGTATAAACACATTCATAATACACTCGACTCGGCGTAATTTACGATGTCGTAAACTAGAGTATTGTCACGGAGAGTAGAGTAGAGCAAGGACCATGAGTAGAGTAAATACGATGTTTTATTTATGAATTTACAAAAATATATTATAAAAACTACATTTATTCAGCTGTTGCTGATATGACAAGACATTAATGACAATTACAGAAAAATAAACTAACAGTATGAAAACTCATGAAAGAGTTTCAATACTGAACATTCTCGCCCCTTTTAACAAAATCAGCTACAAAAACAGATACAATTATAATGGCGAAAAATTAGGAACTACGAGTATTAACTAGCGACAAAATAATGTTATACGTCAGACATTATTCTGCCCAGCGGCCAACAAGCAGGCAGCTTCAACTTACATACATACATTTATTCAGCTGTTGCTGATATGACAAGACATTAATGACAATAAAGAAGAATAAACTAACAGTATGTAAGCTCGTGAAAGAGTTTCAAATTACTTTCAATACTGAACAACCCTTACAGTGCGCAGCCCGCAATATTAAGGAATTGACAACATTACAGGTACCGGGTTCGATTCCCGGTCTCTTCCATCAGGATACGCATTTAAATTTTTCTTTGTATCATGGTTCAAAATAGAGTATGTTATGACAGTTACCATAGAACACATCGTAGTGGCGATATTTATTTATTCAAACTTTCTTGCACAAAATACACAAGTAAATAATTATTATTATTTTATTGCAGGCCTAAAGAATTCTATATACGTCTTAGTAGCTTTAATAGTAAGAGTAGACCTTCAGAAACAAAACAGATCAACAGGAGATACAAGACATAGCCTCTACTAGCTATTTCCGGTTATTGTTGTGATGCACAGCCAGCCAATGCCTAAAAATATGTATATTATACAAATATTAAAAATTAATAAATAAATTAATTATTATTAGGGGGTAAATTAATTAAGTAATTATAGATTATTGCATGTTGTGACACCCAGAGACTTTATACATCTCTGGGTATAAATATTTAATATTTTAAATTGATCGTTAAAATTTTATTTTAATGTTCCTACTTAACATCGATTTGGAGTATCTTTACATCTATTTTACGTGTACCCGTGTAATTATTTATAACACAAATGTATAATGTAATTGTTTTAAGTATTATTTACGATGTAATATATGTAATAATGTGGTCGACAAGGGACGTTGATGGGGAGACAAGGTATATGCCGAGCTCTAGATAGTAGTGAACGTTTAATTACTTAAAACATTAGCTTATATACATTTTTACAATAAGGTTAACGCTTATCCAAGCAATACGCATTAGGCTACAGCTATACTGCATGCTATACTAAATGTAGACATTAGCTACATACTACAGCTTCCCCGTAAGATCCATTCACCCCCGGGGTGCTGGAGAAAAAAAAATGCATGTTACTTGTTTACAATTCGAAATGAAGATGGGGACCACTGTGTAAACTACTTATAACTAAGTTTTATACACTTTACAAAAATTTATCAAAAATTAGTTGGTCACCCCATAAAAAAATATATCGTAATGTCCCAGTGTCACTGTTTCAAAAGAAATATTTTATAGTTAAAGTTAAAATAATTTTTATTAAAATTCCTGTCTGTTCCAACAAAATAATCAGTATTGTTATCAATTACCTAATCTCTCTCAAAATAAAAATAATATAAGAATCTGCCATTAAAGAGCGCTGCTCGAGCGCTTACAAAATGTGTGCATAAAATATGTTTTCGGACTGCGCAAATACGATCACGTGTCCGCCTTTAGAGCGCAGCTGGGTTGGCTGCCAATACGTCAGCGTAGAGACCTGCATGTCCTGTCATTGCTTTTTAATGTTCTCTACAACCCTGTTTCACCTCCTTACCTCAGTGAAAGGTTTAAATATATGGCCGATGGCAGTGGTCACCGCTTGCGGTCGTCTGCCAATCTCACTCTGGCTGTACCGTCTAACAAGACGCGTACGTACGCCAAATCTTTCACAGTAAGCGCTGTGAAGCTGTGGAACGAATTGCCACTGTCCCTTAGGAAGTCTCCGTCTGTAGCATCACTCAAGACGAATCTTAAGAAGTCATGGCTTTCCAATGACTTGTGAATTGGATCTACAATGTATTTATATGTATGTGTATATTTATATTACATTATATATATGTATGTATGTATGTATATATGTATGTATGTATTAATAGTTTATATGTGTAATTATTAGTAGTCTTATTATTTTTAATACCTTTTTGTACACGGTGTTAGTTTGTCTATCTTCTTCTCGTACTCACTCAACTGCTCAAAGGTTAACTGGAAGAGATCCCTTATAGGGATAAGTTCGCCTTTGTACCTATATGTTAATTGTAATAGATGTATTTTTTAACTGTTTTTGTGTACAATAAAGCGTTTACTTACTTACTTACTTACTTAAAGTCGTGTATTAATCACATATAAGGTACTGGTATTATGGTATCGGTACATTTACCCTATAAAATATCTAATGCCGTATCAATGGAGTCTTCGCTCCTAAAAATAATAAACGGGAATGGCTACCCAGGGCATGGTCACCCTATATAATATCCTCAATGGGCTACGCGTCCACGCGCACCCTTTACTCAAAACATGGGCATGGTCACCCAAATGGCATATCAGGCTACATGTACTATGTGCCTGTAAGTCGGTGTCGCAACCAACTGTTTTCACGGAGGGCACGATAGTCCAGAACACCATGAGCAAACGAGAAGGACTAGCGCCCAAACTTTATACTTAATCAATATGTACCGTACCTTACCAAGTACTGAGACTACTGAGAGAGTAAAAAAAAACATTTGAAATTAAAATTTCGTATTGTAATACTTTATAAAAGAAATATCTACGTTAATATAACTCAATTAACTGTCACTAAATTATTAGGTGATCAATCCAATAACTATAGCTATAGTATAATTGTTCAATAAAATTTCTAAGTGTGAATATCAAATTACATTCACCAATAATTAAAAGTTTACTTGTAGACAGCGAACGCGCGTGACCTACTTAAATTTTTTGCTTACGCGCGGACTTCGCGGCGCGGTATGCATTTCCGTGCGTGCAGAAATTTTGCGAAATGTGTAAGTTGTTTACGACATTTGCATCTATAAAAAATATTAGCAACGATTATTATAATGATTTTAAGTGATGATATCTGGTTTAAAAATAATAATAATTATAAATGCTAAGCGACACGGGTAACAATTTCATATACTAAAATTATCTAACAAATCATGTATGTAAAAGATTTTTTTTTTTAATGAATTGGACGTTAACCTGTATAGCTAATTAATTTTTATATAATAAAAAAAATATCATAAAAAATCTCATTCTAATTTCTTGATGCGATTTCCTTTTGACGCCTCTGAGGGCCAAGTTTAACTAAATATTCTCTTATATATTCCAAATTAGTATATAAATCTTGCAAATTAGTAGACATAATAAAATTAAATCGTGCGTAAATGTAAAATAATTATAACCGAAAACATAAGTTATACAATAAAATATTCACTTACTTAATTCAACGCTTACGTAGGAGTAATGCCTAACGATATTGAGGTCATCACGAGTCGACACGTTGCGCGATGCATGGCGGGACGTTGATGCGCTGGCGGCTGGCAGGCACGTGGAGGCACGATGCCGTTGCTGATGCGCGATGCGATGACGGGCCGGGCTAACCCTGGACACCCTCGAGCATGGGCCGGGATTTCCCTGGACACCTCTTGAGATGGGCCGGGATAACCCTGGACACCTCTTGATTTGCGAGCCGGGATAACCCTGAACAACGCTCTTCTTTTCTTGAGACTTGTTTCTTCTTATGGCTTCTTTCATAATTGTCTTCTTCTTTTTTCAAGTTAATTCAAATCTTCATTCTTGAGACTGCATCGTCAGTCTGGTGGTTCCTCTTGTTTCTTGTGGTGTCCCGGACGGTGTGGTGTCCCGGACGGTGCGGTGTCCCGCCGCACCGTCCGGTGCGAGGTTCTGAGGTTCTGGCTGGTTCAGAAGTTCGTCTTCGGAACGTTAGTGCAGGATCGCCATGTAATATATGTAATAATGTGGTCGACAAGGGACGTTGATGGGGAGACAAGGTATATGCCGAGCTCTAGATAGTAGTGAACGTTTAATTACTTAAAACATTAGCTTATACTCGTATACATTTTTACAATAAGGTTAACGCTTATCCAAGCAATATGCATTAGGCTACAGCTATACTGCATGCTATACTAAATGTAGACATTAGCTACATACTACAACGACAAAATGACTTACTGTTGAGTTTCTTTCGGCTTTCTTCTCAACAGCGGTCTCCTCTTGCGAAATGCCGGTAGATTCACAATCTGACTTGTAAAAGTGCCCTTGTGGCCTACTTACTGAATAAATTATTTCATTTCATTTCATTTATGACTGTCTGTAAAGTACAAATAGCAGAATTAATGCCTTAAGGCGATATCTCGGGGAGTAGGTATTATAAACTTCGAATTTAGCCTCAGTTGATGCCATTTATTGTAATTTCGCGAAACACTCCGCACAAAGAGCAGCGACTTCTAAATTGAAATCCCGACGCCTTTGAAATGTGATCCTTGGAAAAGAATAAGTAGATATTATGTTTGGCGTAAATTCTTTGATTATTATTATATTTATCATTAAAATAAAGATCACTTTCACTAGAAAACTTTGATGTAATTTTTAGAAAGAGAAAGTAAGGTCAGCGGGGGAAAATGAGAGCGTCAAAATTTCATTTTGGAATTATTAGCTTCACTACTTAGAAATAGAAAGCCTTTCTCATACGCATACCGCGGGGTTTACGGTGCAAATATGATTTGACGCCTACTATATATCATTTTTTTCAACACACTTGCTCGTAAAGTGGTCCATATTAAACTGTTTTTAAGGCCGTAAAGTATCCTATAAAACACGCGTGCTTTTGACTTTTCTATTACGCACTAGTGTCTTTACTTTACAGGTTTTTTTTAAATTTCAACAAAGAGTTTTAACTTTTAAATAATAAGCAATTTTTTTGTGAATAAAGTAATTGTGATGCATTAAACGCAATAATTAAACAATTATTTTCATCAAATTATTTAATTTTGTCATGTAATTGACACTAATTTGCATCAGGTATAATTAAATATATATATTATCATATTTTTTATATTTGGCTGTTTGACGGTTTCGTCATTGCTTCCATTTTGCACCTGCGCGCGCATAACTAATTCAACCAATGCAAGGCGTGTAAAAAATAAATCTCCGCGCCATTTTGCTTTGCATAAAATTTGTTTATTCGAGTTTATCGCTGTACTTAGTTTGTGACTGATTAGATTTACAAAAATGTCGAGTTCTAGTAATGAAGAAGATTTTGATGTGGAATTGTTGCCTCCGGAAATACTTAATGATGCTACTGACAGCCTGTTGCCATTGAAATCTAATGAAAAGTATCCAATAGCCTATGAAAATTTTATTCATTGGAAATCCAGCAAAAATACCCATTTGTTCTCGGAAAACGTATTTTTAGCTTATTATAATGAGCTAGCAAATAAATATAAGCCTACCTTGCTGTCTATCTACTCCATGTTAAAAAGCACTGTTCGGAACAAAAATGGTATTGACATAAAAACATAAGGTACCTGCGGGTAATAAAGCCTGTCGGCCAATAAGGCCTAAGTGACCAAAAACGTGTTAAATGCGAGAGCTTGCGCTCAAGGCCACGCGTCCCTGACGCCAAGCGGACCAACAAGGAACTACAAGTTTGAACTGGCTCGATGCCCCGCTCCCCGCCGCCAGTGTTGCGTCATACATTTCAGCAGGTGAGCGCGCAGCGCGTGATACAAAAATCGGTCCGAAATAAACGTGAATAATTATTACAGTATTACATTAATCATGACAATTTGCACACAGTTCTCCCTAATTAACGCTTTTAATGTGATACAGGTTTCAATAACGTATTGTGATGCCAATATTTTATATTTTGTTTTATTTATCCACGATGACGGTGGTGAATATGGCCTACACAATTTATCAACAGGCCTTATTGCTCTCTATAACTTAAAGTTTGTCTTAGGCTTTATTATCCGGGTAAGTAATATAAGATATAAGAACTTATGCTATAATATTCATATTATATACGCTCATATTGTATAAGCTTGTTTCGTATACCGTTCAAGGTGTATAACGAACGTTGGATATAACATCAAAATATCTATTTTTGTTAAGTATAACGTTATTTAAGTATAATATCATTGTATATAACGATCATAACGTATAACGTTCATAATATCTCAGATTCATAATGTATATTACTCAATACATCTAACACCAAAATGCATAATGCTCGTATAGAATAACCGCCTGCACATCAATTGTGTACATACTTATGCAATAGTTCGCTGTAAAATTTTAATATATGTACCTCCATGCAAGCAAGCATTTTAACGCTCCGCTCGCTTCGCTCGCTCCGCTATCCATGGTCATAAAACAAACCTAACCTAACCTACAGTTTTCGGTTTTTGACCCATATTCCATTTTGTCGCAGTTCTTCCAAACGGTATACTCGTATTCGCCAGAATTTCATTTGCCATTATAAATTGTGTACACACTTATGCTATAGTTCGCTGTTAAATTTTAATATACCTCCATGCAAGGAAGCATTTTGACGCTCCGCTATCCATGGTCATAAAACAAACCTAACCTAACCTACAGTTTTCGGTTTTTGACCCATATTCTATTTTATCACAGTTCTTTCAAACGGTATACTCTTACTTGCCAGAATGTCATCAGCCATTATCAATTGTGAACATACGTATATCGTATGCAATAGTTCGCTGTTAAATTTTAATGTAGGTACCTCCATGCAAGCAAGCATTTTGAGTTTCCGCTCGCTTTGCTCGCTCCGCTATCCATGGTCATAAAACAAACCTAACCTAACCTACAGTTATCGGTTTTTGACCCATGTTCCATTTTAGGGGCATAGGGGTAGCAGTTGTAACCTATTTAGTATATCATACGCTATTATATTTTCTAATCATTATACTAAAAGAAATTATATACTATGATCGATATAGGTTATGTATGTTATATCAACTGAATTTAGAGTATTTGAGTGTTATATAAAAAAATATTCTACAACATCAGTATTATGCTAATTGACCGTTATTCCTAATAAAAATATTGATTTTGATGTTATAGCAAAAGTTTATTATATCTTGTGAACGTTATTAATATGAAATTATATTTTATGTAGTTATATGTCATGGGACGCACCCTTAATATCCTCCTACTCCATATATCGAATTTTGTTTAGTTTTTATAGTGTATTTCGGTATTTTAAGTTATACTATTAATTTAATGGGAAATTTATTACCTATTTGTTATATTTTCAGTTTTCGATCTCGATGCCTCCCAGGAAGCCTCTCGATGCCTCTAGTGCGATTTAGCATGCCCAAATTGGTGCTCGGCGATGGGATGGTATTTTTGTATTTATTAGTTAACGTTTAATTGTGTTATATTTATGTTATTAACGTAGTAGGCCTTCTTACACTAACTGTAGTATAAAATGGCCTATAGTAAAATAAGGCCTTTAGTACAAATCTTAAAAAATACTAAATTTCATTTTATTTTAAAGCAATAACTACTACTTTCCGCTATTTTTTATGTTGGTTAAAGTTTGAGACTGATTATCTCCATACATGTTAATTAATTGCTAGCGGAGATAACGGAATATGTTGATGTATTTTTGTACTAAATAGCCATACAATGAGTAATATTTTATCTCAATTAAAGAACATAAAGGTATTTGTTGTGATTAATTGATTTTTGATCTCGACAACATTTTTTTTAATGATTTAAACAAGTTAAGTTCTTAGGCCTTTTTATACTACCATATTTAAATAAGACCTAATGGTAGGGTTTTAAGAAACCTGTCACTGTGTGTCTCTTAATGGCAATTTATGCAAATTTTTACGTTTATTGTATACTACTTAAATAAATAAATAAATAAATATTAAGGGACAATCATACACAAATCGACCTAGTCCCAAACTAAGCAAAGCTTGTACTATGGGTACTAGACGACGATATACATAATATATAAATACATATATAGATAACATCCATGACCCAAGAACAAATATTTTGCACAAATATTTGCCCCGGCCGGGATTCGAACCCGGGACCGCCGACTCAGTAGGCAGGTGTCTACCAACCGAGCCAAACGCGTCGTCAAACTTGAAATGAATGACTGGTTAAAATAATAATACGTTGATTAAATATGCTATTTTCAATCTTATTTACATTCTCCCTTAGCTAGGCCTTAATACCCGAAAGTACCTTATGCCAATCTGATTGCGTTCTTGAAGAGGCGCTCAGATGGTTACAGAAGTAAAAAATCTAAAGTATTGTCCTCAAAGGACATCGAAAAGTTTCTGAAAGAAGAACCGGATAGCCAGTACCTAGTAACAAAGGTCAGTTGAAATTGTTATTTTATTTAAATACCTACGAAATTTCTGTACACTGAATGATTATGTTTATAAAAAATTAAAACGACTACTCATGAGGCTACTCATCTACTCAACTATTTTATATATTATGTTTTATATCAATGTAGGTAAGTGTGTATGTATTGTTTGGCAAGCCATATCAAATCTAAACGACTAGACTGATTTCAAATATTTTTGTTGCAAAAATAACTGGACATCCGCCCAGACATGCTTAATTTGCAGGCAGTAGTAACTAAATATGTATTTTATTTACTTTCAGGTCTCGTTAATATTCGGTATTACTGGAGCATGTAGACGTCAGGAACTGAGTAATATTGCTACAAAAGACATAGAAAATCACGGCAAAATGTTGTTAGTAAAAATTACTAACAATAAAAACAAAATACCACGATCATTCACAATTCACAATCATAGTTAAAAAAATACGAAAACGACGAAGGCAAAAACATACTGTACAAATGCGATCGAAATCCACTGTGTATCATTTCAATTATTGTACTTTCACAATTTGCAATAATTAAATATTTCAGTTATAAACGGGTGTTTTTTTCCTCGCAAGTGTGTTGAAAAACGTCGTATGAAACTCGTGTGCATTTGGTCATTACACTCTCGGCTTACGTAATATATGTATTATATGGAGTTTCCCTATCTCTCTCTCTTTTGATTAAATTATCCTCCTTCGTATATACATACATCTTGCTTTGGTCGTCTACCGTTTACATTTGTGTTTAGCACTCACTTACTCAAAGGTTAACTGGAAGAGATCCTTTTAAGGGATAAGTTCGCCTTTGTTTATTGTTTTAAAAATGTATTTCTTGTTTTTGTATACAATAAAGTATCGGCCTAATGCATCCGTGCACCGAAAACCCCGCCGTAGTGAGCTGATAAGTTCATGCGGCCTTCAGGAAATGAATGTGAAAGCAATAGATAATATTGCTACACGTTACATATTTTTAAGTTGTTGTAGTTGGGTAAAAAGTAGGCTTAGTTGAGACAGTCGTGTCTTGCGTCAAATTATGTTATTCCTATAGGACGCAACTCAAAAAAATCTTTTAAACGTTTGTCATACAGCCACAACTGGCAAGTGGCTGTCTTGCAGGGAGTCAACCGTACATTTTTGGTCAGATTCATAAGGCCACTTGTGGAAAAAAGGCTTTTAGGGATACTTTTTTCTTATGGCTCACGAAATAAGGTCGTAAATTAAGTTATTCAGACTACGAATCTGCAATAATCCAAAAAAAAGTTTTTTTGAGATGTGGCCATATTGCAGGCAGGGGGCCAAATGCATCTTCTGAGGATGTCATATAAAGTTACTATTCATATTAAAAAAAGAGCAGGGCTAGTTTTAAGGTGCCAGCCATATTTTCATAATATCATCAAAAAAATGCATTTCTAAAGGTGTAATAGTGTCTCAAATTCGTTTACCTTAAATGTTGGCCAGACTCATTACACTCATATTAACCTACACCGAATTTTATGGGAATCAATTCAGTATAAACACAGAAAGTCTACAATTTCATTAAATAGATATATGTAAGAGCTACTGAATCATTTGTAACAAAGATGAGTGCATTGCATTACAATGCAAATGCCCGCCAGTCGTGTCTTAAATCATAAAAAAACTAATTAGAAATTCAAAAGTCAGCTTAGCTGAGAAAAACTTAAACCATTCACGAAATATAATGAAAGCTTTGTTCACCCTTTGGTATTAAGTCTCCAGACAAAGCCTTTGTACGGTAGTTGAGTCGGCTGTGGAGGGTTAAGCACTGGAATTGAATGCACCCGACCATAGGCTTATCGGGCGAGGCAGTGTCTTGTAAATATTTGGATTTGTAAATTGGAGCATTCGTTTGGGTTCTGTACCCTTACAATACAATACAATACAACAATACTTTATTGCACACCAATAAAAGTTTACAAAAGGAAACAAGATAAATACAATTTATAAATAACGGTAGACAACAGGCGCTCTTATCGCTAAAGAGCGATCTCTTCCAGACAACCTTTGGGCAGTGAAATTGATGAAAATTTTAACTTAATACAGAGCCTTACCATGAGTTTACAGTGACCGTACTCGCTAGCGACTGCGTAAACGATTCGTACATATGGAGAATTGTAGTTTTTTTTTTATACTACGACGGTGGAAAAAAAGCATACGGCCCGCCTGATGTTAAGCAGTTACCGCCGCCTATGAACGCTTGCAACGCCAGGAGCATCACACGCGCGCTGCCGACCCTTTAAGAACCTATTTACTCCCCTATTGAAGAACCGCATACTGTAGCCCCCGGGGAAAACCTCGGCAGGGAGCTCATTCCACATGCGAAGCGTTCGCGGTAGGAAGTTCCTCTGGAACCGGACAGTGTTCGACCATTTAGGCTCTAGCATGTGAGGATGAACACCCTGCCGATGGCGAGCAGTGCGGTGGTAGAAGGTAGCCGTGGGCATCATGTCAAACAATTCCTCAGAACACATCCCATTATAAAGACGGTAGAACACACACAAGGAGGCAAAGTCTCTCCTCAGACCTAAAGGCTCGATTCCATCTGTGAGTTTAGGATTGTCAAGAATTCGCACAGCACGACACAAAGTAACAGCGACATTATTCATGCAAATCGTTTACGCTGTCACTAGCGAGTACGGTTACATTAACTGGTAAGGGTAGGTACTGCAGTTCATCGGATATCAATTTAATGGGTTACTCTTTCTCAAAATTGACACAAGTTTCATCGATTATTTTATTTCACTTGTCGAAAGCATTTTTCCCTGAAACCCGTAACTTTTTGGAGGTAGTATGAAACAAACCTGACCTGAATTTTATAAAAATAGGATACGTTAAGATTATGAAGACTGATAAATTATTTAAATAAAATGTACATGGCTTTAGAGAAAAGTAGTGGATGGAATAAAAAAAAACATGATATTATGCTTTTTACAATAGGTTTGTCGGAAAAAAGCAAAATGGAGGGTCTGTACGAAACACTAGCCTATATTCGACATCTAGTATTCTATAACACTTTATACTCTCGCGGTTTGAATTGAACACATAATTAAAACTTATTGAACCGGGTCTATCGCGATATTTCGATTTACCTTCATTGCCTGACGTTTCAACACGGCTTCACGTGCCGTGGTCCCAGGCGTACTGATGAAACAGAAACCGTGTTGAAACGTCAGGCAATGAAGGTAAATCGAAATATCGCGATAGACCCGGTTCAATAAGTTTTAATTAGCTAGTATTCTAGACCGCGTCGAAAAAATAATGTGTAGGTCTCGTTAGTACCCTTACCATGAATTTACAGTGACAGTAGTCACTAGCGACTGCGCAAAGGCTTTGTATGGAGAGTTGTAGTTCTACAAAGTAACCGCTATGCGCTGTACTATTCTCCATACAAATCATTCACGCTGTCGCTAGCGAGAACGGTCACGTTAACTAACTCAACGGCGACTCGATTCTATGCATGGTATTAGTAGTGTACGACGCGTCGTCCACTCGTCGTCCACTACTAATATCACTATCGAAATTAAACCTAGAACGTATGACATAAGGCTTAAATTTCAATATTTGGCATAGAATCGAGTCGCCGTTGAGTTGTTATAATGTACGAAGACCTTAACTCGTGGTAAGGTACAGGCGTGCGAAAGCTTTTTATCTGTCATTCTTCATTGTAGCCCCACAATGTCCATTGGACATCGAACCCGACGGTCCACCATTAACGCTTAATCAAATAAAGTACTTTCGTGTTAATGTCGGTCTGAGTGACGTCCCAGTGGATATTTAATAATCTCAATTATTTCAATATTTTTATTAAGTCGAGACGTGCAAACAATGAAATGTTGATGACGGTTGGAATGTTCTAATTTGAATACTTCAGTTTTCAGGGTTCCGTACCCAAAGTACCCTTGGCTACGGGTCCCTATTACTAAGTCTCCGCGGTCCGTCTGTCCGTCTGTCACCAAGCTGTATCTCATGAACTGTGATAGCTAGACAGTTGAATTTTCACAGATGATGTATTTCTGTTGAATAAAATCAATATGTAAGTGGGGCTCCCATACAACAAAACGTGATCGGTTGCGTTAACTTTGGACCTCATTTGTATCCGGTGCCATACATACCAGGTGCAAACTTAACCCAGCCAGTTAAGATAGGATATAAGTGTTTGTACGAAACCTTCGGTGCGTACTCGCACTTGGCGGGTTTTATTAACTAACCTTTTTTTTACATCTCACACAATATTATATTGCATCATTATATTGTTAATTACTTAAACCCGCGGTTTCTCAGATAAAAGAAGCCTATATGTGTTATTCCAGTGTGTCAGCCAGCTCCATTTCGAATGTTATCAAAATTGGTCCAGCTATTTGACCGTGAAGAAGTAAGAAACATACAAACACAACACACTCACAAACTTTAGCCTTTATAATACATATATTAGTGTGAAAGATTAGTAAAAAATGTAGCCTATTTCGTAAAGATTTTCTTGCCGACATTTTTTCTCAGGTGTCATTAATATTTTCGGAAGATCTGGTAGTTTCGGACCTGTGTTATCTAAGTAAACCAAACCTTAATACTATAATATACCAAATATAATATGCCATGTCATATAAATACCAAAAATTGTCGTGTTCCTGCGGTCTAATTCGATTAAAATTGGTATTTAGGTATTTGGACAATGGATCGGCAATATCAAATAGTATTTATTTTTATCTAATTAATATGGCTGGACCAATTTTGATATGAAGGTATCTGACACCCTGGATTAACACATAGGCTACTTTTTACCCCGAAAAAATGTAGTGTTCCCGCGGGATGAGCAGGGTGACCAACATCTCTGTTCTCTTTGTTTAAGAGTAAACCTTATTTCGTTTGACTTAAAGACTAATTTAGTGTAAAAGTAATTTGCACTTATAACGCCTTACATTTTGAAGTGGCAGTTGTGGCCACAGCGAACAATACAGATAATGAGTATTGTTCATCGGGTACAAAGCTAAGTGGATTCGCTCAAGCAAAAGGATTATTTCTATAGAAGCCCATTATTTTTTAGAATATCAGTTGAAAATACCAATATTATAAATTATCAACACTTTCCTAAGAAGTTTAATCACCATTGTCTCTTGGGTGACGGGACAGAATAACAACACACATGCTAGAGCCTAAATGGTCGAGAGCTGTCCGGTTCCAGAGGAACTTCCTACCGCGAACGCTTCGCATGTGGAATGAGCTCCCTGCCGAGGTTTTCCCCGGGGGCTACAGTATGCGGTTCTTCAAGAGGGGAGTAAATAGGTTCTTAAAGGGTCGGCAACGCGCGCGTGATGCTCCTGGCGTTGCAAGCGTTCATAGGCGGCGGTAACTGCTTAACATCAGGCGGGCCGCATGCTTGTTTGCCACCGTCGTAGTATAAAAAAAAAAAAAACAACAACAAGAAAAAGTTGATCACCCACTTGCGCCCTTCACTGCAGTGATCATCTTTTTCTTTTCATACCTACACCCCTAAGTTAATGGATTATTTATTTATTTATTTATTCAATTTAGCAAAAGTGTGAATAAATAAAAAACATAAAATCGCACTTTTAGAATCATAGTGTCAACGATTTAGAATTAGGTCACTATAATCATAAAGGTGCGAAATCCTCTATGTGACAGTTCTACAGCTTGTTTTAATTTTAATTGAGGTTGAATTCGAGCAGCCTCAAAAGTAGCTGACAATTTTACTACTGGCGTATGTCAAATTGCATTATAAAATTGTCAGCTACTTTTAATTCTGACTGTACCTACCACCGAATTTAACCCTAATTAAAACAAACCGTAAAATACCACATATAGAATTTCGCACCTTTAGTATTATAGTGATCTAATTCGAAATCGTTGACACTATAATTCTAAAGGTGCGATTTTATGTTTTATTTATACACACCTTTGCTCAATTGAATATGTAAATTATAAATCCATTCACTAGGAGTGTATAAAAAGATTAAAAAGAAAAAGGTGATCACTCCAGTGAAGGGCGCAAGTATGATTAAAGGCTTCAAATAATTCCAGCCGCATGTCACCATTAGTCTGAAGAGGACGCAACTTTGCTCATTCCGCCGATTTTCAATAGGAAACTTTAATTACTGTAAAAGAACTCTCCTAGAGTTCGTTACAAAGGGGACTGGAAGTTTGTGATGAAACGGACTCTACACAAGTTGTTTAGATATACTTATAAGTATTCTTCTACGTTTATAGCAAAGGACCTATAATTTGGGGAAGAGAGGTTTGAATGGTAAATACTATTTTCTCGATGGAATGTCGAATATTTGTTTATTATTGGTTTTACATATAAGTAAAACGTATTAAAGTGGGGTGCCAGACTTTCGAGATACGGTGCTAACATCCCTCGTTCCGTTGTGGAAGAAAGCCGCGAGCAACTAGTGTCTAAAATCAAAAGTACTCTATCTAGAGTCTCCGATCGGGGGCAGGATAACTTAGTCCGGTTTAACCCCTCTAAGACACAATTTTGCACGTTCAACACTAAGAAAACTCCATTTACTGTGGCCCGCAATTCCAGAACACACCCCTCAACATCTCAAAGAGTATTGGGATCGTTGGGGTTGACATCTCCAGTGACGTTCAGTACCGAAGTAATTTAGAGGATAATGCAGAGCTAGCCTCTAAATAGCTTGGTGTAATGCACAGAGCGAAGCGGTACTTCACTCCTGGGCAAAGGCTGCTGCTGTATAAAGTGCAAGTCTGACCCCACATGGAGTACTGCAGTCACATCTGGGCAGGAGCCCCCCAATACCAGCTTTGCCCCTTTGACCCGGAACAAAGACGCGCTGTGCGCATACTTAGTTGACAATCCTAAACTCACAGACGGAATCGAGCCTCTGAGTCTGAGGAGAGATTTTCCCTTTTTCTCCTTGTGTGTGTTCTACCGTTTGTATAATGGGATGTGTTCTGAGGAATTGTTTGACATGATGCCCACGGCTACTTTCTACCATCGCACTGCTCGCCATCGGCAGGGTGTTCATCCTCACACTCTGGAGCCTAAATGGTCGAGAACTGTGCGGTCCTAGAGGAATTTCCTACCGCGAACGCTCCGCATGTGGAATGCGCTCCCTGCCGAGGTATTCCCCGGGGGCTACAGTATGGGTTTCTTCAAGAGGGGAGAAAATAGGTTCTTAACGGGTCGGCAACGCGCGTGTGATACTCCTGGCATCGCAAGCGTCCATATGCGGCGGTAACTGTTTAACATCAGGCAGGCCGCATGTTGGTTTGCTACCGTCGTAGTATAAAAAAATAGTTTTTTGACCTACTGCAACGTTTTGCATAATGTAACGTTTGATATAGGTACCTACGAAAGACTGCATTTTGAAGTCAAAATCACACCGTTACTGGGAACTTTCCACATACACATCGTCACTTTCCGGAGATCAACAAAAGGGTTGCCATGGGATGGGATAAGCACCATTTGGTGCCATAAGACTCCTATTAAGTGCTTCACTTTTGGAGCGCTAGTAACCAATCTACTTATAAAACATCATTGCCTGATTCTCGTGTCAGTAACTATACGAATTAGCTGCATTTCCCCTCGGACATAGCTACATAAAACCTATTTAAACTTTCCTGCGTCACAAATCACGAATTTTCCAGTTAATTTAATTAAAATGGTCCTCAATTGGCATTTACCACCATATCACTGCTACTATAAGACCCAAATTCAAAGTTCGCTATTGTTCGTGAGATACATCGCGTGCTGGCAGAATGAAGTAACTGTAACGTAGTTGTATCTCGTTTGTAAAATTGTACTAAATACACCCTTATTGAAGATGCGTAAGCTTCATAATGGAATTAGAGTAAAGTTCGCTTATTGGTTCCTGAATACTATTAGATATAATGTCGCATGCGCTTCTGCTAACCGGTAAATAAATGACCCATATTTTTAAATACTTGCCTATGAATAATGATATGTTCCGTATTTTTTTAAACAAAGTTTTACCGCGGCTGCGTCTGTTTCGTATTCGTATTTTCTTTATCCTTCAGAAATAATGAAAATTAAGCAAAGAATAGCGTTAGCCCAACAGGCTGTTTTTCAACCCACGCCATATTGCGGATTTTTTTGGTTCTAATTGATTTTACTGGCAACGACAAATTATTGGTAACTGACTTTGAAAGTCAGTGAAGTACGAGAGCCCACGACCAAAACCATGTCTCATAGCAATACGGCAAAAACCCTATAAAATCGTTAGATTGTATGATTCTGAACCCGACTAGGTGTGTAGTAACGGTCGAAAGTGTAGCAACTGCGTGGGAGGCCATTTCTGCTGTGTCAAAAAAAAAGACAGTCGGTATTATAGCAATACGTCTGATAGTGAAAATGTACATAGATTTTATAATTGTATTACGAAAAAGTTTGTTTTCAGACATTTTGCGCGTAGCATATAGTCTGAGCGCATTTTTGAAAATGTCAACAAATTTAGCCAACCTGTATCATAGCAATACGGATAATTTTTTTTTCAACTTTTCGTATTGCTGCCATGATTACCAAAAACCTGTTTTCAGACACTTTAAGTGTAGCATATAGTCCCAAAAACGAAAATAACGCTTCCGAGTCGCCTGGCCGACGCCTCTGTGAAGAAAGAGGACGTTGAAGATATCCCGAGCGACGTCGAGAGTGATTTCGAAGACGACGATTCCGAATCCGACAGCGATTGAATACGAGAATATTTTGTAACTTTGAATAAACCGTTTTTTTTTTCAACTTCATCCCAGTTTCCTTTTGTGCGATTTATTTCAGTCCTTCAACTTTAATGTTACGGTTTCGGGTAAATTCTTTGTTAATTATCATCTAATAAATTCAGGGTCGCAACGTATTCATTGGTTTGTAACAGAAAATTCAAGATGCCTCAATACGATTTTTAGATGATATCTGAGTATCGAAAAGTTGTCTGATAGAGAAGGTGCTACACTTAATTTGTCTGATATAAATTTTTTGCACATGTGGACAACTTATTTTATCATGTCCAACAATTTTCAGACATATTGCTATGATACCGATCGGTAAAATTTGTTAACATTTTCAAAACGGTCTCAAAATTTAATGCGTTCACATTTCCGTCTGAAAATTGTTTTGTTCGCATCAAATAACCAAAATTTACTAATAAAAAAGAATTTCAGACGTATTGCTATGAGACATTTTTTTTGTCTCATTTTTAATTTTTTTAAGTGATTTTACGGGTTTGCGCTACACCACTAACGTCTGAAAAATATGTTTCCGGTATCTCAGAACTATCATTCAACTACAGTCTGCAAATCAGACATATTGCTATGATGCAGTTCGGTAAAATTCTTTGACAATTTTGAAAATTCGGTCAGATCAAACGCTACGCGGAAAATGTCTGATATTGGTATTTTCGAGTTCAGGATAAACGTATCTATCGATTTGATGCGGTTTTGGCCGTATTGCTATGAGACAAAAATTTTGGTCGTGGGCTCTCGTACTATAGCTATTTCATGCTTTCATTGCGTGATTTGCGTGCAGTCGAAAATACGTTGAAAAAACTAATTTTCCGCGTGAATTTTGTCAATTTCGAGTGAAATGAAATGAAATGAAATAATTTATCCAGTAAGTAGGCCACAAGGGCACTTTTACAAGTCAGATTGTGAGTCTACCGGCATTTCGCAAGAGGAGACCGCTGTTGAGAAGAAAGCCGAAAGAAACTCAACAGTAAGTAATTTTTTCGTAAATTATACTTAAAAACTAATACAATTATATTATAACTAGGTAATTGAAACATATATGTTAGAGGAGATGTACAAGTTTCTTCAAATCAATGTTTACACTAAAAATTATATAAAATAAAGTGATTTTCAGAGATGTAGAAGGTCTCTAGGCGTCACGACACGCAATATAAATTGGTATAATTAATTAATGAAATAATTCAATTCCGTTGAGATGTATAAGGTCTCAAGGGGTCAAAATCAATAACTGATGCAACAAAATAATTAAGTACTTAATTTAGATTTCTTAGAGATGTACGTGGTCTCTAGGCGTCGCAACATGCAAGTAGTTTTTGAAACAAAAATTCATCATCATCATCATCATCAATGAAAAATTAAAACTGTAGGTTTCAAATATATACCAATAAATCCCAATAGCCCTGTTCTAGGTAGTAACATCGATAATATGTTAAGAAACATGTTTGATCATAGAGAAAATGTCTAAAACAATCACCATTTTAAAAGGAATAAGGCCTCTTCCGCGTAATTTTGGTATATTTAAAGCCAAAACTATTCAGTGATGGAAGTAAAGTTTTTTTTCAATAGCATTCAGTATTTATTTCGCAAGAAGAACGAAGCATTGAGCAGTATTCCAGTAAACCAGTAAACATTGTTTTGAATTCCGTTAATGACAAATCCTTGACAAATGGCTCCTGACGTTTAATAATGCAAATACATGACGTATGCTCATTATTGCCACATAAAAGCTGTTTGTACTACTATCCCTGGGCCGGACCACACTCGTTAGCCCATACAAACATATCTAAATTATCTGTGTGGATCGGCTGGGACCACACACCGCATACGAACAGATAGACAAAGTTTCTGAACCCGCAATATTAGCGCAGGTGAACGAAACGTTAATTACCCAATCGCCTGACGGTTTCACCTTGGGATCACGTCACTTGATACCTTTGGTTGAAGTTCCGCTTTAGATTTAACCGTAGGATATTTTTGACAGCAGATATTTCATTTTGCAACTATTTTGCGAAGTGATATAAATAAACTAATATAGTAAAACTATACCCAAGACCTCACGAATAAGTCTAAAACTCTTTGTATAGCATTTTAGGTGCAGCATTTAGTTTTTACTGACAACGATTTGTGATGTGGAGAGTAAAAGATGTGTTGGTTGCTTGAGTATAAGGTTTATTGTGTCAAATTATCATACAATACATTTATATATCATCTACATGAAGAGAGTGTGTGTGTACATATACGCACACTACACCTCCCATCTTGAAGAAAAAAAATAGATTAACTGTAGTTGATCTAATTTTTTTTTTATACCTTTAACTGAAATTATAAAAACAAGTATGAGTTGCACAATGGCAAAATGTTGATTTTTTAACATTTATAATATAAATGAAAAAATAACGCAATAAAAATACACAATCCTCATAATAAACATACAAATTTTAAAATAAATGCTCACCAATTAATTAATACATAATGCTCTGGTATTTTTTTTAAATGATAGGTTATAAATCAATGTTCTGTCACGTTACTTAAAATTAATAAAATAGTACTGATGTAGGGATACGGTAAACATCATAATGTATCATACAGTATACGTTTTTATTGTTATTAAATTTCTCTATAGTGAGAATATATGTTGAATAATTTCTTTTTCTATAAACTAATCTATGAACTATTCTCGCTTTTTCTGTTACTGTTAAACAATTGATAAAAGAAGAAAATTATTGAACACAATTTAAACAGCTTTTAAAAAGAAAAATACAAAAAAAAATATTAATAAAACGTCTGTTTTTTTTCCGCATACTAAGCAATTTTACTATGACGGTGTTCCATACAATGTTCACCAAACCAATATAATTGTATCATTTTACATGGTACAGTCAGCGAGCTAAATATTTCAATTATATATCAATCACTATACTATATTATATACTAAAGAAAACTTTTACAAATTTTAAAACGCAAATTACATGCAGTAAACATTAAATCTAAATTACGCCCACTATGATGACGTAATACCCTAGCCTTAGGTTCTATTCTAAATGTTACTTAAGACTAACATTTTTTTAACAATTGTTTTTCTACGTACGTTCTTCACTTCAGTATATTTTATGCTAGCAATGTCATCATTCGATTAAATTCGTACGTACTTTCGTCTACCTATCATAGGATTCATAGGATTTATAGGTACCTACCTATATTTGTCGTACATATATTTGTCGTTTTTCTAAAATTAACTTCATACTTAAGTATTTGTCACAGCTGTTATTATTCTCTCGTTTTATTTGACGTCATTACTTATTTTTTCAACATTTATTAATTAATATTTAGCGTGCAACTTTGGCAACACTATCAAGTACCAAGGTACACAGCACATTATTTATGTTGCGGTCGGCTTTATAATATTTATTTAATTGTTCAGGATACAAGGATTTTTATTTAAGTGCGCGCACAAATACTTGATATCATTTATTTATTCACATCAGGCATTTCTTTTAACACGTCCATACACAATATCACTCCATGTGTCCTAGATTCGTCACAATCGATACTCGATCAAATCATGATCCGAAGGCAAGGATTCCGTGCCTGCCCTGTATCCTGGTGTACCTTGCTAAACATACATATTATACCTACTCGCTCAACTGCGCCTCTTGGGTCGCCGAAGATAACGATTGGCATTCATCATATTACCTTATAAATTCTCCATAACCTTCTCTTCTAAAAAAAAAAAACATTCATATTTTCTTACAAAGAACTCTCACCTCATAAAAACTTCAGCATATAAAAATTTCAATAACTCTTAGTTGATCAGGCTAATTGCTCGTTGAAAAACTTATTTGCCGTAGCTTTCCCAAACACTAGGTTAAAAACACTTTCAAACATCTTATATCCTTTTCCTAATTCAATTTACCTATTCGTATTCAAACTACCTGTATTCTTAAGTACTGAACATTTTCCTTTCTAAAACGTTTCATACACAATCAAATTCCAAACAATTACGAAACTTCGAACCAATAAAATCCAACACTAAAACTTTATCTAGCTTTCTTATTCATTCTAATACTATTGCTGTAACTGACAAATTCCTTCTTTATCGTTATATTTTTATTTATTTACTTTTATTATATTAATAAACTCTCACTCGGTTATATCACTTCGCTATCTCTTCCGTGTATAACATGTTGTCATATCCAAAATTAGCGCATTTTTCATACTACATCTTCTACCTTTCCTGTAATCCCTAAATTAGTTATGTATGACCTATGATGGCCAAAAGACGACACACATCTATAAAGTAAATGCAAAAGCATCTTAATCCAGAAAAAAATAAAACTTTCCTGAAACTGTAAAATAATCTGTTCATAAAAATCAATTCATTACGATGTAAATTTAAATAATCTAAAACAGTGCACAAAGCTTCACATTGAATCAGTAACTTGATATGAAATAACAGACGATTGCATACCTTTCCTTTTATGATGACTATTGAAATTGTCGTGCCTTATTAGCGTCTGAGTTACGAAGAAATTATATAAATGGTTTGCGTGATTTATAATATTAAGTTGTTAAAATGAATACCTTAGCTTTTTATGATGCAATTATTGAAAGTTAAAACTACTATATTATATATTTTCAAAAAATTCTTCATCAAGCGGCATAAACTTCGTACAAACCAAATTATTTGCTTATAAATTTTAACACAGATAACGGATACGGTGCCCATTATTATTAATACTAAATTATTTTATACGACACGATAAGTAAATTATTATAATCAGTAATCAAAAAAAAATTATGATAATTTCTTCAGCATAATTACGTTGCTATTATTTTTCGACGTCCTGCTTTACTCCAAACATGTCCTGATGATGCTGCCCTTCCTCACGACACGAACAACTCCCTGCAGCAACCATCACTCCATCACCGATTCCGATATAGATACTTTAGTTAATTTTATTATAGATTTTATTAAAATTCGAGTTTTTGCACTGTGCTGTAATGTTTTTTCTTTCCGGGACACATTTTGTTTTTATACATTTTCACGTTTTCACAAAGTTCTGCTGTTTTCAATAATTATTTTGAAGTCTTTTTTCGTAGTCTAGATTTAGATATATATATTATATATGTATTAAAACACACAAAGAAGAAAAGTTCCGGTTTCCGAATTTCATAGTTCAATTATTCACTGGTTTCACCGTCACCAACTGTTTTTGTTTTAATCACTAATATTATTTTTTAAGTTAATGGTCCTTGACTGGTGGCGCAGCGATTAAATTCGTACGTACTTTCGTCTACCTATCATAGGATTCATAGGATTTATAGGTACCTACCTATATTTGTCGTACATATATTTGTCGTTTTTCTAAAATTAACTTCATACTTAAGTATTTGTCACAGCTGTTATTATTCTCTCGTTTTATTTGACGTCATTACTTATTTTTTCAACATTTATTAATTAATATTTAGCGTGCAACTTTGGCAACACTATCAAGTACCAAGGTACACAGCACATTATTTATGTTGCGGTCGGCTTTATAATATTTATTTAATTGTTCAGGATACAAGGATTTTTATTTAAGTGCGCGCACAAATACTTGATATCATTTATTTATTCACATCAGGCATTTCTTTTAACACGTCCATACACAATATCACTCCATGTGTCCTAGATTCGTCACAATCGATACTCGATCAAATCATGATCCGAAGGCAAGGATTCCGTGCCTGCCCTGTATCCTGGTGTACCTTGCTAAACATACATATTATACCTACTCGCTCAACTGCGCCTCTTGGGTCGCCGAAGATAACGATTGGCATTCATCATATTACCTTATAAATTCTCCATAACCTTCTCTTCTAAAAAAAAAAAACATTCATATTTTCTTACAAAGAACTCTCACCTCATAAAAACTTCAGCATATAAAAATTTCAATAACTCTTAGTTGATCAGGCTAATTGCTCGTTGAAAAACTTATTTGCCGTAGCTTTCCCAAACACTAGGTTAAAAACACTTTCAAACATCTTATATCCTTTTCCTAATTCAATTTACCTATTCGTATTCAAACTACCTGTATTCTTAAGTACTGAACATTTTCCTTTCTAAAACGTTTCATACACAATCAAATTCCAAACAATTACGAAACTTCGAACCAATAAAATCCAACACTAAAACTTTATCTAGCTTTCTTATTCATTCTAATACTATTGCTGTAACTGACAAATTCCTTCTTTATCGTTATATTTTTATTTATTTACTTTTATTATATTAATAAACTCTCACTCGGTTATATCACTTCGCTATCTCTTCCGTGTATAACATGTTGTCATATCCAAAATTAGCGCATTTTTCATACTACATCTTCTACCTTTCCTGTAATCCCTAAATTAGTTATGTATGACCTATGATGGCCAAAAGACGACACACATCTATAAAGTAAATGCAAAAGCATCTTAATCCAGAAAAAAATAAAACTTTCCTGAAACTGTAAAATAATCTGTTCATAAAAATCAATTCATTACGATGTAAATTTAAATAATCTAAAACAGTGCACAAAGCTTCACATTGAATCAGTAACTTGATATGAAATAACAGACGATTGCATACCTTTCCTTTTATGATGACTATTGAAATTGTCGTGCCTTATTAGCGTCTGAGTTACGAAGAAATTATATAAATGGTTTGCGTGATTTATAATATTAAGTTGTTAAAATGAATACCTTAGCTTTTTATGATGCAATTATTGAAAGTTAAAACTACTATATTATATATTTTCAAAAAATTCTTCATCAAGCGGCATAAACTTCGTACAAACCAAATTATTTGCTTATAAATTTTAACACAGATAACGGATACGGTGCCCATTATTATTAATACTAAATTATTTTATACGACACGATAAGTAAATTATTATAATCAGTAATCAAAAAAAAATTATGATAATTTCTTCAGCATAATTACGTTGCTATTATTTTTCGACGTCCTGCTTTACTCCAAACATGTCCTGATGATGCTGCCCTTCCTCACGACACGAACAACTCCCTGCAGCAACCATCACTCCATCACCGATTCCGATATAGATACTTTAGTTAATTTTATTATAGATTTTATTAAAATTCGAGTTTTTGCACTGTGCTGTAATGTTTTTTCTTTCCGGGACACATTTTGTTTTTATACATTTTCACGTTTTCACAAAGTTCTGCTGTTTTCAATAATTATTTTGAAGTCTTTTTTCGTAGTCTAGATTTAGATATATATATTATATATGTATTAAAACACACAAAGAAGAAAAGTTCCGGTTTCCGAATTTCATAGTTCAATTATTCACTGGTTTCACCGTCACCAACTGTTTTTGTTTTAATCACTAATATTATTTTTTAAGTTAATGGTCCTTGACTGGTGGCGCAGCGCGCCGCCAGTGCAGCACAAGGCCGCACTGGCAGGATCGCCATGTGATGTGGAGAGTAAAAGATGTGTTGGTTGCTTGAGTATAAGGTTTATTGTGTCAAATTATCATACAATACATTTATATATCATCTACATGAAGAGAGTGTGTGTGTACATATACGCACACTACAGATTGTAACTGTAACATTCCTTTAGTTACAGATAGAAGCGGGCGCCGGTGAAGGCCCAGGGCCCCCCTCCAACAACAACACCGAAGCTGCCGCGTCGCCCCCAAGAGATGATAATCACAATGCGGCCCCCGCGCCCCGCGCGAGGCCCCTCACGCCTTCAGGTGAGTACCTATGGGACCGAGGCCCTGGGCCCTCTCCATCAATAATTCCGAAGCTGCCGCGTCGCCCCCCAGAGATGATAATCACAATGCGGCCCGCACGCCCCGCGCGAGGCCCCTCACGCCTTCAGGTGAGTACTTATGGGACCGAGGCCCCGGGCCCCCTCCATCAATAATTTCGAAGCTGCCGCATCGCCCCCAGAGATGACAATCACTATGCGGCCACCACGCTCCACGCGAGGCCCCTCACGCCTTCGAGTGAGCACCTAGCTAGATAAGAAGCTTATGAGGGCCCCGGGCCCCACCTAACAACTCCGAAGCAACTGCGTTGCCCCCTAGAGATGACAACCACAATGTAGCGCCCACGCCTCACGCAAGACCATTCATGTCTTCAGATGAGTAGAGTACCTAGCTAAATTAGAAACATGTGAAGGCTCAATAAGTCTGAAACAGCTGCGTCGCGCCAGAGACGATACTCACGCCTTTTGGTGAGTGCCTATCACGATAAGAGGCGTATGATACCGGTAAAGCACCTAATATGATTCCAAAACTGTTGCGTTGCCTCCCAGGGGCGACAAAAAAATGTGGTGTGACCCGGCGTGAGGCCCCTTACACTCTCAAGTGAGTGAGTGGTGAGAAACACGATCTTAGGGCCGCTAACTCACGCGGGTTGCACGAGGCGGACGCACGCGTGCGGGTAATAATGTATGAGCAGCGCTAACTGATCCGGACGCGTGTGACGATATTTCGTTCCGGGTAATCCGCGCCAGCCAGTGGAGGCCCTTAGCCGCAAAATATTGAATAGTTATCTGTTCTGTGTACGCCCTTTTACTCCTTCTATTGAAAACAATAGCTGCATCAGAATAATTGAGGGCCTCGATATCGATGGGTACTAAGGTAAAATGCTGATCAATTTATTTCTGCTTAAAAAACATAAGAAGTATTTATGACAGAATTTATGTAGCACTGTCGTGTTGTGTTTTCAAATTAAGTACCAATCGAAAAATGCCCATCGAACACCCCAATTACAAAAACAGCGATGGCGTTGTTTACCCGCGTGTATTGTACACTGAAAACACGGTTAAATTGGTTAACTGAGCTGATATTATATTAGCCGATAGCCTGTAGCAATTTTATTTACTGCTCGTTTTTTTCTGAAGTTGCGAGCGTAATTGCATTTTATATGAGACGTTTTCAACGAAACGGTCCACTTTCTCGCTTACCATAAAACGAAATATGTTTGGAGCTTTACCTAACCGTTCCATGCGACCTCATGATAACCGACAAAGGGATACATAAACATACACCTTTTGCTTGAAAACGTCACAATAATATATAACTTGTCCTTTTACAATCACTTCTGTAGTTAATGCGGGACTCTGAAACGAATCAAATGAGTTACTTTTTTAATGTCAAAACCATGAAGGATCAAGCTCGGACCTATACGGGGCGATTCTCCGGGCCGAGCTATTTTGCTTGACTTCGGTGGTCAATTTTAGTTTTCATATTTTTGATTCGAGACTTTAATATATGAAAACGGCCTAATTTAAAAAAAATATTGGTAGCAAAGGCCCTCTTCTGAACTTAGTGGTTCATAAGATATTTAAGATTTTACAATCACCGAAATCAAAGGCTCAATACTTCATAGTTTTCGATGTGTAGCTCGCTGAAATGACGACCCTTAGGAATATTTGTAGTGTCAGGCTGTTGAGGCATAATACCCTGATGCACCAGTTCAACGAGATGGGTAAACCATGTGCTAAAATGCCAATGAGATGCCGGTGAAAGCAGCCTAACGAACAGCAACCCACCGAAATTAGTAAACAAGAGAATCATAGTCAGAACTATGCTGCATTAACAAAATCACGATTATAAGCATTGAGGAACCGATTAAGGGGCATGGCAATATAGACATAATGTAAAACCAGTTGGTTTTATCGTAAAAATTGATAGCGGTGGCAATTTTTATTGACTTCAGTGGTCAAAAATTACACCGAATCCATGGAAATCAATTCCACCGATTTCAAAATTTAATGTTTTTTATCGATTTAAGGAATACTAAAAGTAATATAGACACGAACAAATTATTATGGACTTACATTCTCCCGGAGATAGTTTATTCACTTATAAAATTGCAGACACACAATCACTGAACAACACAAATTGTTCCACCGAATTCAACAAAACACGTAACCAAATCCACCGAATGACGAACGAACCCACACGAACTCTACCTACAAGCCATTGAGCCGACGTCTACTCTCAGCGGCGATGAGAACGCAACTGAAGCTAGTTGCTCGCGAGCTGCGGGTTTCCTAGTATACTTCTTTAAGGCAGTGCTGACGTGTTTGAAAGTTTCCACCGAAATCACTAGTTACCCTCGGACGCTCCGAAAAATTGTTTTTATTTAAAATGTTTAGCAGATAAATTATATCTATAGGAACAAAATGATTAATAAACTAATGCTGAATACGGGAACACATTTGAAATCATAGTATCCAGACCCAATATCCAGTTATGATATTTTGTTTCAACAAATCTGGTAAGCGGACGCTCCCAGTGAACGTCAATTTTTGTAATAACTTTTTTTTATTGTCATGTTAATGAATTATCATGAAATGTTTACATAGCTCGCCAGACGAAACAAACCGTTAGGTACTAGCTTGATTTTATTCAGAAATATTAGATGGTAAATTTAACCATTTTCAAGCCCGGACACTTAAAAATGCCACTCCTGAGAAATGCCCGGAACTCTGCTAAAACACAGCTAAAGGTGCTGCTTCAAGCCAAGCTTAATATTTTTTAATTCTTCATGTTAAATATTGTTTTCTATTAACATTTTCGGTGACAGTACGTCCACTGGCGTAGTATATATTTAGGCTTAATGACCATGCGGTTAGCGCAGTTTGTAGAGTACCTGCCTACTGGGCCGGCGGTCAGTGCAAATATTTGTGTGATGAACTCGAATATTTGTTCCTGGGTCATGGATTAACTATATATGTAATTATTTTATATATTATGTATTTCGTCATGTAGTTATAGGTACCCATAGTAAAATAATAAATAAATAAATATCAGATAACCTCACACAAATCGATCTAGTCCCATATTAAACTCAAGAAGGCTTTTGTTATGGGTACTATACGACGATATACATACTTATATAGATAAATATATACTTAAATACATAGGAACAACCATGACCCAAGCACAAATATTCGAGTTCATCACACAATTATTTGCCCTGGCCGGGATTCAAACCCGGGACCGCCGGCTCAGTAGGCAGGTCCTTGCAAACTGTCAAAGCTATGCTTATTTTGGGACTAGGTCAATTTACGTAAGATTGTCCCTTAATCCTTAAATACAAAGATCAAAGCTTAAAGAAACATTGAAAAAGGATAACGCGCTGGACCGGCAATCCAGAGGTACCGGGTTCGGTTCCCGGTCTCTTCCCCCAGGTAGCTCCTTTTTCAATTTTTCTTTAAGCTTTGATCTTTGTATTTAAGGCTTAAATAAAAATTGTTGTGTACCTACCCACATAAAAAATGAGACATTACATGTTTCATAAATTTATTGTCCCTTAATGTTTATTTGATAGCACTGTCAACGAAAGTGGTTGACTAACAAATAGCCTGTTTCACTCACACTTTGTAAAATATTTCTAATGGATAGATATACCAATTTTAAAGTTATATTTAGTAAAAAGTAGTACCGGGCCGACACTTGTATGCTGTAACCTGGTACTGGTACTCACTAAGTCCTCTGCTATGTGTCTTACAAAACGGCGAATGGCAACAGGAAAAACGTGACATTTACGTCTTTCTGGAATTATGCCAAGTACTTGGCAATCGATTAATCGTTGAGCTAACTAATAAAGTGTGGCCGATGGGAAGAATAATTGTTTTTGTGGCTGGATTCGGGCTCGGTGGAACGAGCGCTTATCCCTGTTCTTTATTTGAAAGATATTTAAAGTATTGATAGAGATGGATTGATACACGGATGGGAAATATAGAAACATACATTCGGTCTGTCTCTGGTCGAGGGGACGTTGGACGGGCATCGACAATAAAAAAACTGTCAAGTGCGAGCCGGACTCGCGCACCGAGGGTTCTATATACAAACACTTCCCAACTCATATGGTCTGTGTCCCAACTTAATCCGTTAATTTTGCAACTGGCGCCGCATACAAATGAGATGCAAAGTTGACGCAACATTTGTTGTATGGGAGGCCCTCTAAATGATAAGTAATGACCGAGCGAGCGAAGTGAGCGAGACCTCTTCGTTTCAGCTTGCTCAAAAATTCTTTCGTAAGAGTATGTTCGGATGTCTAGTAAAGTTGTCGGGCTGTTCTTAACTGCAGATTTCGTTTCTCAATCGATTCTCGTGATTTTTTTTGAGTAGATTCTCTTCGATGATTATAATAGTGCTTTAGGTTTTTTTCAGTTTCGCTATTTTGTTAAGTTTCTGTCGGCTCATCAGTAGGTACCTACCGACTATGTAATGCATGCCTAAGGTGTGGCATAACATCCACTTAATACTGCCTCTAAGAGTCCTTTGAATAAAATTGTAAATGCCTACTTCAGAAATCAACTTGTACCGACATCAAGCTACAACGTCAACGTAATTTCCCTTTCATTCGTTTCGCCAGTATTCCAGGAATGTCGGTATTGTGTCGGGCGCGATCGGCGGAAATCTATAAGTCCCCGTTTTTCTTTCGACGTTTTCAATGTCAGTGTAGACTTCTGTCACATTTCAACGTGCGTAACTATATAGTTACTAGCTGTGCCCCGCGGTGTTACCCGCTCATCCCACGGGAACACTAAATTTATTCGGGATGAAAAGCATTCTATGTCCTTTCCCGGGTCTTAAACTATCTCCATACCAAATTTCATCTAAGTCGGTTCAGCGGTTTAAGCGTGAAGAGGTAACAGACAGACAGACACAGTTTCGCATTTATAATATTAGTATGGATTAATATAATTTGTGTTTTGTTTGTTTGAAAGAAATAAATACATGTATTCGTGACGTGACCATAGAATATATTTACATTAAAGGGTGTGACAGAAATGATAAAAAAAATGGCTGTGCCACGAAAAGCCACCTCAGCATGAGGACCACAGACAACAGGTGGCGCCAAGGAGAGCGGCACGCACGAGCGCCGATAGTATGCGTTAACCTGAACGTAGACAAGCGCGGTCGCTGAAATGGCCCATCGGTTGAAATTATAAAAACAATCTTTTCTATTTGTTCGCGATACCAACACTGAAATACCTTCAGAAACAGAACCAGAATCAAACATTTATTTGCAAACATATTAGGTACATATATATCAGGTCTTACGTTCAATAGAGAAGTATCACCGTGTCTAACCGCTAAGCATACAAATATTTCACGTCAAGATGGAGCATGCACTGGATGGAGTATGTCACTTAATGTTAATAATAATGTATATATATATGTATAATATGTTAATGTATATGTATAATATGTTAATCTTAATGTATATTTAATTAAAATTCTAAATCGGATAAGTATTCCTCCACTGAATAATATGCTTTATTTACTAAAAGCGCAAATAAGCTCTAAAATAAGATGAAACTCGTTTACATGGACTTTTCAAATTCGTGAAATATTTCCCTCCAAGATTTCAGCAAAACATTTTGTAATATTTCATAATATTATCTCATAATTTCGTAGCCGGCTGACAGATAAGGCAAATTCTCTTTGAAAAGCGTTATTTAGAATTCCTAATGAACGAAGACATGTTGCGAACAAGGCCGAGATGCAAAAACAAGTCGCCCCTGTGGTTCGGATACGACCTTACTGTACAATACAATACAATACAATAGTACATTACGTAACAAAAGGGTGGTAAACGAGGAACTACAAACGAGTGTCTATTAGACACGCTTTAATGACACGAGTTTGGAATTCCTTTACCACCAGTGTCATGTACGACGTTTTTGTCACACTTTGGAGGAAATAAAATAAAAGTAATAAATAGTAGTCAATACCAAAATTACTTACCGCCCTAGGGCGTAATGTACGATTCACCGCCCGGGTTTCTAGCATGTAATCCCTTAAAGTGTGATGGAAATTACTTACCGCCCTAGGGCGTAACTTACGACTTACGGCCCGCTTTTCTAGCATGTAAACCCTTGTTTACGAGAAAGTGTGATGAAAAATGCTTTATTGCCAGGGATCGAGAAATGCAAACAAAATCTATTGAAATATGATGAACCAGTGACGACCCTATTCACATGAATTTTGCTCGCATTTTTCGAACCCATCCCAAAATGCACACCAAAATAAGCTTACAAATTAACAGATATAGATAATAACGGTAGACAACAGGCGGTCTTGTCGCTCAAGAGCGATCTCTTCCTGACAACCTTTGGGTGGTGGAGTTGATAAGAATAAAACGACATAAGAAGACGATAGGAGCACAAAATAATAAATCTATAATAATAATAAATCTTTATTAATAAAAACATAAGAATAACAATTTGCATAAAAAGTCTTACATCTACACAGAACACACTTAATTCTTGTGCCTGAACTAGGAAAATCCTGTATCTCAGGCTTTGAGAGAGGTCATTTAATTACCAAAATTCTTAGTTAATAAATCTTACTAAAGAAATAGATAAAAACGCGTACAAATTATATTCAAAGTGTCAAAGTAATTGTTTACAATTATACTATAAAACTATATAGGTATATATATTTGCATTTTTTTTTATATGACATAATAATCGATTACGTTTATTAGGTACGGCATTGCAATGTCAGCGTCAGCATAATTAGAAACTCGGTCAGGTTATAGTCGATATTGCATAAATCGTCGCCTTCGTAGTTTAACATATTATAATATCACGAATTATTAAAACAATATTTTTCTAAGTTACTAAATAAGGATTAATAAATCGAGAAAGGTATCTCATTTCTTAAAGCTAGGTGATCTATAGACCCCTATTATTGCTACGTTAAAATTACAATTCTGTAGGTTAGGCTATTCTATTACTATAATATAAACTGCCAAATAAATAAAGAAAACACACAAATGAGCGGCGCTTTTAGACGCCTTCATAGTCAATAGAATTTATGTATATATCTTTGCTCGGCGATTTTCCGAGGAGGACATTCTGCGTCACCTGTTTGGTGGTTATTCGGCTTTTTGAAAAGTCTGCATGTTGCACATTTCGGGGACTCCGCCTTATTTCCGCACTCTTTGATAGAGTGACCTACATCACCGCAATAACCGCACGTGTACTCTGCCTGCTTGCATGATTTAGCGGCGTGACCATATTGTTGACATTTGAAACACCTGGTGACGATCGTGAAATCTCTCACTGGGCATGAGGACCAATTTACGTATACACGATTTTGGCTTATTAAGGACTTTCGTATAACGGCGGGCACTTCTAGGACGTAATTACAAGTCAGCATCTTTTTTTCCCGATTTATGGCTGAGTTTAATAGAGGACAAGAATTTTTCCCTTGTTAAGTCCTGAAGAAAATACCAGTAAATATTCCCGATAGCGCGAGAAATCGCTTATCGCCCGACTCTGTCTTGCTCGCATGGTGTAGAAAGGAAAGGGACAGATAGTATTTGTAGCGCGACAAAGGGTGTCACAGTTATGCTAGGTGTGCTGTGTCTCTATCTGTGGATGACCAGATCACAATCAGTGTTGCCGTTCTTTCTCTCTCTCTCTCTCTCTCTCTCTTTTCCCGACTATGTATCCCACATGGTGGTGGGGTCAGCCTTCCTTATCTTCCTCCACTTCGCCCTATCTCTGATGTCGTCTTCGGAAACATCGCATTCTTTTACATACTCGTATGTCTGCCAGCAACACATTTGTCCAGGTGGTCTTAGGTCTCCCTCTAGGTCTTTTTCCGGGGACGGACAAATCAGTGTTGCCGTTCTATGAATAAAAAACATAATATACATATCAGCATCAACACAAATATGGAGGTCCCTGAATAGATTACATAATTTTTAGTTTTAGTAAATTATTTTACTATATTTCGCCTTCTACTAAGAGTTTCATTGGCGCATGTGACGTTTTCTACCGGTGGTATAAAGTGTGACGTCATCCACCCGGATTCGTAGGCATGTGAGTAAGATTAAGCGAGCTTAAGCGGGGACTACACGAATATATATGTATGTTGCTATGGCAACGCTTTGATATAAGGTGCTCACATAATAGAACACAATTATACAATTAACATACTACATACATTTGACAACGCGGCTGGCGCAGCTTGTGGTGCACCTTCCTACTGAGCCGGCGGTCCTGGGTTCGATTCCCGGCCAGCACTGAAAGAAAAATAGCTCAACTAGTTAGTCAAAGTCAAAGTCAAAATATTCATTATTCAAGTAGGCCTAGCTACAAGCACTTTCGAATCGTCAAAGAGCAGAGCAATTTATTGATAGACTTTACCTAGCTAAAAATAAAATAAAAAAACATAAAAAACAACATTATATAATGTTGTTGTAATGATTAGTGTTGTCTGTATTTGTATTTCTTTCTTCTTGAGGTGTGCAATGAAAAGTATTCTATTCTATAATATGTATAAATAAAAGAAATATTCTAAAAAGGATCGTCAACACATAAAAAAAGATACAAATAAAAACTAGAGGCTAGAATGTTTCAAGAATAAAATTCTAAATGTCAAAAAATATAATAAAAAAATTAAAATTAAAATATCAGTACCTTGATAGGCACTCGTTAGAATAATTACACTTAAGAATGCTTTGATTTTGACCAATCCCACGACACGTTATCATTCATGTACTCTTGTGTGCTATAATAAACTTTAGAAATAAGTTTACGTTTTACATAGTACTTGAGAAATAGCCGAATTGTGTTTATCAGTAACTAAAATTGTGAAAATTTAACCTAATATAACTTATTTTGGTTAATATTGTAGTAGCCCTCAGTTTGTCAGTCCTCCGATTTATGTAACTAGCACTACTGTTAACAAATCTTTTGTTTTCAGTGAGGGCAAATATTTGTGAGACGAAGTCAAATAGTGGTCATGGATGTTATTTGTATGTAAGTATGTACATGTATCTATATGAGTATGTTTATCGTCGTCTAGTGTCCATAATACAAGCCTACTAGAGCTTACTGTGGGACTAAATCGATTTGTGTGAGGTTATCCGATATTTATTTAATATTTAATAGGACGGCCAGTTTATGTTTGTGCTATTATATTTACTTATAGTTCTCGTATAATGCTTGTTTTAACAATTCGGGTTCCCTAAGCATTGCCTAACTGCGCGTTTTGTTCCGGCAAAATCGGCGTGTGTTTGAGCCAATCGTAGAGCCACAGCCACACACACTTCGGTCGGTCGTAGCCATGGTACACGGTCAACTGCGTATTTTACACAAAAAAAACCGGCCAAGAGCATGTCGGGCCACGCTCAGTGTAGGCTTCCGTAGTTGCTCATCCTTCACAAGAGACGGGTTTAAAAGCGGTTTTAAGCCCGAGGTTTAAGTTACAAGAAAGATTTCAAGTTCTATAAAAAGGTCGTAAACGCCAAAGTAACTTTAATTACTTATTACCTTCTGGAACTCAACTTACGTCCTTTTAAAGAAAATTATGAAATTTTACGATAACAAAAACGGATGGACCGATTTTGTTCAATATCATTTTCGTGAATTTTTCCATATTTTTTGACCCGTGGTTGACAAGTTAGAGGGGAGGACACTATTTTTTTTATTTTCGTAGCGAATATTTACAAAGCTACTGACTGTATCCACAGAATAGATAATAGTACAAGTACTGTATCTAAAAGTAATGTGTAGAGACCCGTATTATTTTTAACAGACCTATTCAACGATACCCCACACAATAGGTGTTCGAGAGGTACCCGAAAAAAAAAAACATTTTTTTGTTTTTATTTTACCGTTTTGTCGGCGTGATACATACACATACTTATACTAAATTTCATCTTTCTAGTACTAATTATCACGAAGCTAAGCTGCGGACGGACGGACAGACGGACATGGCGAAACTATAAGAGTTCCTAGTTGACTACGGAATTCTAAAAAACAATCCCCATAAAATTATAAATGCGAAAGTAACGCTAGGAATATTTTTTTATGTTTCACCTCTTTATGCTAAAACCGCTGAACTGTATAGATGAAATTCGGTAGGTAGTAGGTACCTATAGTTTGGGTCCCGGAAAAGGTCATAGGACAGTAATGATTGTCCAGTAAAAACCCAAGTAGCACAGAGGTTGCGTAAGCGTATCAAAGAGCAAGTTGCTGGTGATTTATTATTATTAATATTAATTATAGTTGTATAAGGTCTGTATAAGTGCTTATATAGCTTGTGTGCTGCTTGGGAAGGAGCGGCGACCGTTTGTATGGGGAAATACTAATTCCACGTAAGCGAAGCGGGTAAAAACTTGTTAAATACAGTTCTTAGACGGTTTTCGCAAAGATCAAGATGACGAACAATATATAATTCCATTAAATAAATACAGAAATAAATATCAGACTACCTGACACAAATCGATGTAGTTACAAATTAAGCTCAAGAAGGCTTGTGTTATGGGTACTAGACGACGATTTGACCTAAATACTTATATGGATAAATATATACTTTAATACATAGAACTACCCTATGACACACACAAATATTCGAGTTCATCAATATCATCATATAGTACGGCTCTTCCTAGGTGAATTTTTCGCTTCGAGCCCTAAACTTTCAAACAATGGCCATTGTATCTATTATCGCAAAGCCGCTAGCTACCGAGTTTGCCACGCGCCACTATAACATTCATATGAAAAACAAACGGTATCGTGATAGTATTAAGGTTCAAATTTAATGTCACTGATATTCTAGATATTGCGTTTTGGTAGTGTAGGACAATAAACCACCCCCACGAAATACAGCATTCATATTATTTTGATTTGAACCTTAATACTATGACGATACCGTTTGTTTTTAATATGAATGTTATAGTGGCAAACTTGCGATAATAGAAACAATGGCCATTGTTTGAAAGATTAGGGCTAGAAGCGAAAAATTCACCTGGGAAGAGCCGTACTATACAAATATTAGACCTGTCCGGGATTCGACCTCGGGTCCGCAGGCGTAAGTAGGTGCTAAGCAAACTGCGCCAACCCCGTCAAATAGGTATATTTATAGCTATATTGCAACTTCTACCGCTAGATAATAATATGCAAATATATGCCTCCGCATGGTGCATCGGCCTTCACCTTGCCTCGTGCCGCGCCTCGCTGTCACCGGTTTAACCATCCGTACAGATGAGGGTACATTGGACACGACATGTCACAGTGCCTGAAATAATTTATTTGTATTAAGAGGCCTTGTTCCTTTTAAAATGCTGATGGTTTTAGACATTTTTCTCTATGATCAAACATGTTTCATTACATATTATTGATGTTTCTACCTAGAACAGGGATATTGAGATTCATCGGTATATATTTGAAACCTACTTTTCATTGATAATTTTTGGTTCAAAAACTACTCGAAATTGACAGAATTTACGCGGAAAATTAGTTTTTTTCAATTTATTTTCGACTGCACGCAATGAAAGCATGAAATAGCTATGTTACTACCTAGAACTCGGAGAAAAGTATTATTCACATAAAAAAGTTGGTTGAAATTATTATGTCATAATATGAGAAAAATAAATTTTAAAAGGAATAAGGCCTCTTAAGTAATTCAAGTGTGTACAGTGCGTGTGCTCTCAGTATGATATTCGAGTTTTATACCTGTCTCGCTCGCTCTTACGCGATTCAGTTAAGAGTCATCAGTCTCTCAGTTTTCACCGAAACCCGAACGGCAATCTGAGAACTGACAGTACAGTTGGTGTAATATAGTTCAAACTTTGGTGTAATAATAATAATTCAAGTGTGTACATTTCATCGAATAATGAAACATGTGAATAGTGTTGGTACTTATATTTTTTGAAGAACCATTAATAATTATAAAAACGGTTTAAACTCACGTAAAAATTGTCAGGAACGGCCCGACATGTTTCGAACTCATTTGGAGCTCTTCATCAGGGGTAGCTATCCGTGCTGCTACGCGACTCGCGACCCACTCAGTCGCGTAGCAGCACGCGTAAGAGCTCCAAATGAGTTCGAAACATGTCGGGCCGTTCGTTCCTGACGATTTTTACGTGATCTTAAACCGTTTTTATAATTTTTAAGAACTATTACATTTTTTTTTTTCGATTGTTTTTTCTGTGAGGATCTACAAACGGCAGCTCTTTTATATTTCCTTGCTATGGATTTACCAAAAGATTTTTTTAATATGAGAATTCACAGTTATTATTATTTTAGTGTCAAATGGTGTCAATATAATCACTCGACAAACTACATATTTTACTTCTACAATTTCAAAATAACATAACTACACGTATCCCACGGGCAGCTAGCTCGTTCATTTCGGTCCTTCGAGCCGGATACCTGGGCCTTTGGTGCAGCAGTATTATAGTGGAGGGGTTCATTGGTCTCCCACAAGAGGGTCTCGCACCTAAATTGTGTAACAGAACAACATAAGAAAACAATATACAAAACGAGTTCAGTTCCTACATTTTTTAAGTTACAAAGGATAACAGTAGTACCAAATGTTTACGATGAAGCGAAAAATTGAAAAATTTAATGGTTCGGGCAGGATTCGAACCTGCGTTTCCGATGTTTCAAGTTGGTAGGACGCCCGTGTTGGCCCGGAAAGCCGTTGGAAACGCAGGTTCGAATCCTGTCGGAAACATTATTTTTTTTAAATTTTTCGCTTCTTGTAAACATTTGGTTTACGTTAGCAGAGGTTACTGCTTTAATAAAAAATAATTATAACAGTAGTACAATTATTTATAGGGGATCGGAATGGAATCCGTACAACAGAGTATTATTGAATCGATACGCCACGCTGGCCGTGCAACGTGACTGCACTGGCGGGGTTTCTGTTCCGGGTTCCGTGGGAGTGGGCATTATTAAATCAAGACCACTGGCATCTTAGTGCGCCTACTTCTATATGGGTGAAGCGAAACGTGATCACGTGACACTATGTATGGCGTGACCGAAATTACGCGAATATAAACTCAAAGAATTGGGCTCGTCGGCTTCAACAAATGTAACTATAAATGCTTCTTATCCGTTCCAAAATGCTGATTGTTTTTAACATTTTTCTCTATGATCAAACATGTTTATTAACATATTATTGATGTTACTACCTAGAACAGGGCTATTTAGGATTTATTGGTATAGGTATATTTGAAACCTACAGTTTGAATTCTTCATTGATAATTGTTGTGTCAAAAACTACTCGAATTTAAGAAAATTCACGCAGAAAAGCGTTTTTTTATCTTATTTTTGACTGCACGCATTGAAAGCATACAATAGCAATGTTACTTCTAAACCTCAGGGAAAAGTATTATTCACTTCAAAAAGTTGGTTGAAATTATCAATATATTTGCCATAATATGTTTTTTTTTAAAGGAATAAGGACTCTTAAGCGGTTTACATTCACGAGAAATAGGAACAGCCCGACATGATCCCGGACATGTTTTAACTCGTATGGAGCTTTTCATCAGGGATTGCTATCCCACTAAGGATATAGTTCTTTTCATAGAACTGCTTAACAGAACCACTGATTGACAGAACTATTGGGACAAAAAATCTAAGTAGTTTAGTTAATAGAACTGACCTGATCAACAAATCTATTGGGAGTAAAAGACGAACACCGCTTTGTTAAATTTGTCTCACGTAAGTTTTAATAATTATAACATTAGGTTAGATTCGTTTCACAAAAGGGTCATTGTCAGTTCAAAAAACAAGATTTGTCTCTTCGGTGGTCAAAAGTTAAGAGCTTGTATGAATCTAGGTTATGTTGCTATTACATCGGATTATAGAAGAGGGAACGTTCTTTATTCTCACAGGCATTTAATCAGAAAATTAGGCCCTGGAATCCTTAATTTCGCAGATGTCCATCGGAAAGACGCGCACCTAAATCTGACAATGAGCCAAAAGTTCTGAAATGTGTATGGTTTTACAGAACAACCTTCTAAGTTGTAGGCGAAATAAGAAAGTGTGTTGAAATAACGAAGTTTGGGAAAACGTAATCAGCCCATTCGTCAGTAAGCCTATTTATAATTTGCAACACAGCACCTCTAGTACAACTGTCACACTCGAGATAATTACCTCTCTTTCTGTGCAGTAATGTGTGAGAGTGACGGGTAGCGCTATTACGCGCGACAAGAGTCGCGAATCATAAGTAGTTGTGCTACAGTCCGACTAAAAAGAGTAGGAATTAAAAAGTGGCAATACTGTAGTGTCTTCCCCGGTGACACCGCGACGCTCCGTGGGCGCTTATGCTCGTAGTACGTAAGTTTTCGCCACGTACGATTTTTCTCATGTTACTGGCTACGAGCGTAGCGCTACGATTGTCTGTAAAGTTGGTTGACGGACGATAATTTTACGTGATACTGATAACGTATGCCGGCCGGTGGAGTGGAAGAGAGTTAGATGCGTCACAAGCCGAACGCTTAATAGGCCGACCGCGCCTCTCTATCGCTTGTTCCGCGCTCTCGCTTGCACGCTCGGCTCAGGCGGAACGTGACAACGAGTCATGCTTTTTCGTGCGTGCAGAGAGATTTCGAAAGTGTTAAAAAATAGCCCAAACACAATCACTGTAAGATTTTGCATTTGATGACCGGCACGTGTCGAATGCAGGTCACGGTCAATCATGAATCTGAGTTGACTAATTAGCGTAAATGTGGTAACGCTGCGGCCGCGGTCGCTTAGTAACCAAAGTTTGGTTAAACCCCGCTATGTACCGTCTGACCATAAAAGAGTAGAAATTAAAAAGTGGCAATGCTGTAGTGCCGTCCCCGTTTTCTTAGATTGATTAGAAAGGGACGACACTACAGTATTGCCACTTTTATAATTTCTTCTCTTTTTGGTCAGACTGTAAACGAGGGACGTGACACGTGATGACGTCACACTAATATTATAAAGGCGAAAGTTTGTGAGTGTGTTTATGTATGTTTGTTACTTCTTCACGCTCTAATAGCTGGATCAATTTGGATAAATTTTGGTATGAAGGTAGCTGGGTTTACACTTGTTTTATAGACAAACTAGCGACCCGCCCCGGCTTCGCACGGGTGCAATGCTGATAAATTATGCATGTATTATACATATAAACCTTCCTCTTGAATCACTCTATCTATTAAAAAAAACCGCATCAAAATCCGTTGCGTAAGGTAGTCGAGTGACTGCGACAAGAGGAAAAGTGTGGGAAAAGTCAAATATCGAGAGGTCCAATAAGTTAACAAATTAAGCGTTGGGACAGTATCGATTGCGTGTCTCCCCGAGATGCCCGCGACTCCAAACTGGGTCAGTGGTCCACGTGCACTGTCACATGTGGGAACAGTTGACTTACATTATTAGATAGGGGTTTCAACTTATTTTTAATTATAAATGAATATCGGACAACCTTTCACAAATCGATCTAATCTCACAGTAAGCTCTAGTAGGCTTGTGTTATGTACTACATGACGGTGTATGTACTCGTATATATACGTAAATACATAGAAAACACGCATGACATCTTCGAGTTCATCACACAAATATTTGCCTATGCCAGAATTCGAACCAAGGGTCGTCGGCTCAGCGGACAGCTGTGCTACCACTTACATTAATGCTCGCGGTGAGAAGCACCCTAATATGACAATACTATTGTGTGAAAAACATACGTACTATAAACCAACATATATATCGAAACCCAGTAATATACCTAAAACCGCGACAGCCTTCATTTCATGTTAAAACTTTGCAAAGTACTGTTCTCGTCCAACTTTATACAACTAAAGCGATGTAAATATTCAATTTCCCTACACAATTTCGTCTTTTACTAGGTTTTGCTCATATTGTTTGCGGTTGAACAGAAATATAAAATGGCGGCCTATCATATTTCACTTCGGTAATTTTAAGGTTTCGCCTCGCCCTCGGCCTTACCGCAGCCACAGTAGAAATGTAACAGTAAGGCCAGTCGGGACAAGTGCGCCACACGGCATAAGGCTGCCTGTACAATGGAGCGAGGATGTGTAAAATGGACCAATCACATTCCTCAGATTTAAATGCACTTCTTTTTGGGCTTAACAAAGACGTAGCCTGATTGGGTTTTTTTTCTGCTCCGCTTCTGTATAAGAGCACCTAAAAACCGAAAAGTATAGAAAATCTACTCCGATGTTCGAAATTCGACTGTCGTATACTGCCGTGCAGAACTTAAAGTACAGTAAGTGCAATACGTCTCTCATTGCACTTACTGTACTTTAAGTTCTGCACGGCAGAATAGTGCCGTCCCTCTCTATCTCCTGTCAAAGTATACATTTAGCTGAGCGGAACAGCACTATACGGCGGTCGAATTTCGAACATCGGAGTAGCCCTTCAGATGTTTGACATCTTAAAAGCAAGCAAGCTTTGTATCAATGGTTTAATCTTAAAAGGCGCTCGAAAACCGTATTCTCTTTGTTATTTGTGTAAAATGTTACACAAATGGTGACGGGACAGAACGACCCGTGTGCGCCGCCACGAGGGACTAAAACCCGCACTAGAATAATACACGGCCACGGCCACAGCCACGGGGCATAGCGGCTCGAGGCGAACAGACAATCTGTCTTTCTCTACTCAGTGCCGTATTTACCCCTAGGTCCACAAGGTCCGGGCCTAGGGGCCCAGCCAGTCTAGGGGCCCCAGCCCCAGAAGTAGAACTTGCACCATACTTATGTTCTCCTTATTTATCACTTGAAATACTACAACCTACTATTTAGTTTGCTGAAAATCATTTTTAGATACGGGAGGGCCCCAAATGGCCCTTTAAGTCTGGGCCTGGTCCTGAGTTACTGTTTTATAACTACTGTGTTGTAGCCGCGAGTAATTCGACTATTTAAACGCTCTGAGCGCTGTGATGAATCAGGCTGTTAAAGCTCGCTGAAAAAGAGTCACTGTTGCTGTGGAGGTAATTCGTTTCGAATGGTACCGAGGTTTTTGTTGTTAGGTTTCAATAGATTCTAAAGTTTAATTCTTTAGGTACTGTGCTCGTGTTTCTATTTCCAATAATTGCTTTAATAAAGGCAATTCAGGAGAATTTCATCATAGTATTATCTAAGTATTCAATCATATAGAAACCTACGCCTAGTCGGCACTTTAAATAAGCACTCGCAGCAAAAAACAAACTTTGCTCTCTTGTTGAACAAATAATTGTCTTCAATAATAAATAAATATCAGAAAACCTCACATAAATCGATCTAATCCCAAATTAAGCTCAAGAAGGCTTGTGTTATGGGTAGGTACTAGACGAAGATATACATACTTATATAGGTAAATATATACTAAGAAACAGTAAATAAAAAACTTAAACACTACTAACAACTATGTACAAAAAGCTAAAATTAAAATAAACTAAAACAAATTCAAAAAATTACTCCCTTGCGGCATGGTACCGAAAACGCTGGCAGCATTTCCTCGCTGAACAGCTATGCTGATACGTTGAGCAAGGAAGCTGCCAGCTCTTCGGTCCCCAGTGGTCTCCGCGAGCCTTTTAGATAACTCTTTATAAAGGTTGCGGGCACTGGGACCCCATGGACCTAGGGTCTCGACCCCAAACGGAACAAAATTGTACTCTGGGCCGAGACCCCTATATTTGGTGCTTTTTAGTTTTTCGGCCGGTTCAGCAGCCGCACCCGCTCTGCACGATGTTCCGTGAAGGTGGGACAGTGCCAGTGTGTCTACACAGGTGGCATCCCACACAAGCACACGTCCCAGCCTCCACGGAACCAGGGACATCCCGTCCGGTCTCTTGCCATCGTCCCTGGCGATGCCCGATGGCTCCAGTAACGCCGGTACGTTGACGGTGGCAAGAGAACGGCGGATAATGTCGTTCAGAGTGGCATGTCTCGAGAAGCGGCCTGCACTTTTCTGGCAAGAAAGGCCATGGTGTCCCAGTGTATCGACCGCGCTGCCGCAAGAGCATCTGTGAGGCGCACAGATTGGCACCCCGAGTCGTAGGCAGGTGGATATGCGGAGGGTGTCGGGCTCTAAAAACGTACCAGTATTGGCAGAGGGGAATGCGTGCAGCCAGTGGCCCGCTTCTTTCGTGCCCGCTGCCAAAATTCTGGCACGTTCAGAGCCCGTACTGCGACTTAGGAGGGAGTCATACGTTAATTTTGATAACACGTCGTCCCAGGTCCTTTGCGATTTTAAATTTTCTGGGAAGTCCTGTCCCGGGCAGGCAATGGACCAAGCTCTTTTGGCCTCCGTTAAGCCCGCAGTCTCATAGTTTAAGGCAGAGAAGGCCCTCAGAATTTTGCCTATGAGAACTGCCGAGCTATGGGCAGAGGACAGAAAAGCTGGTGCGGAAATGGAGGAAATTTTGCGGATCCCTATCCCACCAAAGCGAATGGGAAGGGATGCTTGGGTCCAGGATTCCTCGCTGAGATGAATATTTAAAATAGATTCCAAGTTAGCTTTGATTAAGTCATCTAGTTGGGTTAGTAAAATTTGGAATTTAGTGAAAGGGCAGCAGCGAAGTACATACGTGAATTTTGGGACAAAAAGGCAGAATTTAAGGATAGTAATTGCGAAATGAGGACTAATTTCGAGGAGGCGATTTTCGTAGTTTTTGAATTTGGGAACACATTCTGAAATAAAGCTCGGAAAAGATTCTTCGAAAATAGGGGCCCCTAGGAGGCTGAGGGAATATCTGTCTACTATTTTTATGTTCGGTGTTAGAACATCAAATTTGGATTTCACTTGTAGTATATTTAAGTTCGGATTTTGTATAAGAAGTTCACACTTGCTAAAGTTAAGCTCTAATCCAATTGATTGAAATTCGGTTTTGATAGTAAAAAGGTCAGACATTAAGGTATCTAGGTCGCCTCCTAGGGTTCCGTCGTCCAGGTACCAAACATTAAATTTTGATTTTAAATTTTTAATAATGGGGTTAATAGCTAAACTGAATATTGCCGGCCCGAGAGGATCGCCCTGCTGGCAGCCAACTTCTGAGGACAAAGCATTTTCACGGTAGATGAGGTGTGAAGGATCTGCATAGCAATGAAGAAGGTAATTGTAAATTTCGGGAATATTGTTTTTGACTTCTGTCAGCAGGGTATCTCTATTTACAGAATTGAAAGCATTTTTCACATCAATTTTGACCAATGCATCGCAGGGTTTGTTGGAGAGGTACGTACGCAAGGCATGGACGGCTGCCTCGCACCCTCCCTTTACGCCGAAACCGAGTTGTATGGGTTCGAAAAAGGACTGTAATTTTGAAGAAATATACCTAACAGCAATTTTGGATGCGAGACGTCTGAGTGTAGACCCAACGGCAATTGGTCTCACCCCTCCGTCTTTTTTGGTGAGAGCGATGAGGTTTGCGCCGTATAAAGTCGGAACTATATATGGGTTGACATTGCCCAAGTACATGGCATTGATCAATTTGGTTAATGGCTCTACTAGGCGTTCACCCTATATACTTAAATACATAGAACAACCATGACCCAAGCACAAATATTCGAGTTCATCACACAAATATTTGCCCTGGCCGGGATTCGAACCCGGGACCGCCGGCTCAGTGGGCAGGTCTCTGCAAACCGAGCCAACCGCGTCGTCAATAAGTAGCAGACTACAGCGCAATTGGTAGCTAGTAAGTATTGCTATTTGAATCATTCTAACATCTCCGAAATGAAAGAATTTAAATTTCTTATAATAAATGTTGTTCAGCCGCAGTTCTTTCAGCCATATTTCCGATTTTTTCCACAAAAGCTGATTCACGGCCCTTGGGAGTGACGCGGCTAATAAGAAATCACTCAAGAGAGGTAAGTGGCCGGCGGAGGCCTTCAATATAACCTTTAGGTGCATTGAGCTTGAAATTCTGTTTTCGACGAACTAATGGATTATTCAAACGGAGATTGCCACGACTTTGCGCGACAGCAGTCAGCTCAGTGGGCAGGTGAAAGATGAAAAATCTCATTTCATTTCGTACTGCTCGCTCGAATTCCTATACTTAATCAAAATCAATCTAATTAAGCCTCGACCGCGCAAATTATCAGTGATGAAACTCATGATCTAATTTCATAGATAATTAGTTTATTGTTCAGCAAACTTCAGTGGTATCCCAGTTGACGATTCCCGGGAACTTCGTACAAGTTGTGTGCGCCTGTTGCATAGGATCGCTTGTAGCGTAAACGTGATATTGCTCATGGAATATATCAGGCGCTTGAGTGAAGTTGAGTGAGTTTCAGGCACGTGCCCATTCAGAGGGTAGCAATCAAGCTTCCATATTTTCTGAAGCTGAGTCATAGCAGCCTTGGACATCCCTATCCATCTCCTTATTTCCTTTTCACAAGAGGCGGAGTCGCTTATGTTAGCTCCCAAGTAAATGAAGTCTTTCACCGTTTCGAGACCAAGAAGACCGGTGAAATGGAGTTTATTAGCACGGTCTACTACAATCAGCTTAGTTTTGGCGTGGTTTATTTTGAGGCCCAGTTCCATGCTAATCGTCTCCATCCTGCGCAGGAGAGAAGACATTTCGACTTCAGTGGTAGCTAAGAGCGTTGTGTCGTCTGCATAGCGGAGGTTGGTGATTTTGGTGCCGCCTATCGAGACCCCTCCGTCCCAGTCCTCGAGATTCCGTCTGATGATGTACTCCCCGTACACATTGAAAAGAATGGGACTCAGGATACAGCCCTGTCTCACACCCTTACCAAACCTGAAAGGCCCAGACATCGCTTGGTCAACCTTCACTACTCCTTGGTTGTGTACGTACAGGGACTGAATAAGAGACACAAGATGTTGAGGAACTCCAAGTTCTTGTAGGACTTTCACTCTTTCTTTCTGTTTTTAATATGTGTTTTATAGCCGCAACAGAAATACATTATCTCTAAAAATGTCAAGTGTCTAGTCTATAGCTATCACGTTCATGAGATACAGCCTTGTGACAGACGGACAGACAGACAGACAGACAGACAGACAGACAGACAGACAGACAGACAGACGGACAGCGGAGTCTTAGTAATAGGGTCCCGTCTTTTACCCTTCGGGTCCGAAACCGTAAAAAATATTATAAATTTTAGCCATTTCTAAAGAAACTCGCGACGTCTACCGCTCAGATCATCGCTCCATCTAGTCTGAGGGCGTCCCACACTACGCTTGCCGATCCGCGGTCTCCACTCAAGAACACGTGAACATTTCATCACTCAAGAATTTCTTAATTACACATCTCGACAACAATGAAAAAGATATTTTTGTTAACAGTAGCGAAAATGTTAGCTGCTAGTTACATAAATCGGAAGACTGACTAACTGAGGGCTACTAGTAACCAAAACAGATTAGCATTCTTTTGGTTAAATAAATACTAAGTACAAGTTGGCTATTTCTCAAGTATGTAGTTGAGCTATTTTTTTTTTTTGTGACGAAACACAGCACGTAAGATTAGAATAGAAGTAAACATCAGACCCAGGGGGAGGAATATTCTGCAATCTTTTCCAGACGATATTTGTGTATCGGAAACATTTTTCCGCTGTCCAAAGAGCTATTTTTTCCGCTCAAATCGTGTTTATTAACAAGAGTATAATTGAACGCCCCACTGACCTAGATACCAATCACCGGACCCTTACCTATTTGCAAGATGTTCGAAATATCAATAAGAAAACATCTTATAAGTTCTACTTAACGGCGGTCCAAAGCGGATAATGTAGCCTTTTACGTTCCAATACTATTCACATAAAGAGGAAAGAGGAGTAAACACGGGGTAAAAAACGGGATAATTTTCTCGTAGGCCCTAAACTTATTCAATTTCTTGTGTATTGAATACGTGTTACATGGTTTTCTGTCTTACGTGTTAGTGATAGAGTTTCCTCTGGTAGTGGTACCTATACTCAGATAAGCCCTTCAGTGTAGTATACATTTTATAAGTTTTGGGGCTTACAAGGTATGGGTATTTTGAAGAACGAACTATTCGTCAATTTAACTTTCAATCTTCGTTGTGTGTATATCCTAATTATACCTAGTGGCGCACAAATTAAAATACCTAAACCTAATTTAATTATATTATATTATCAAGATATTCATTAGATATGGCCAATTGTTTCAATTCTGTGTTGTATTCATGTTCAAATGTAATTATTTAGTGTTAATTTATAGTATTAATGTAATTTATGTATGCATATGGATTCTAAAGACTTTAAAGAAATGATTTTATGGACTTTCCGATGATACCGTGCATTCTTCTCTTGACCTTTGGATGATGCTATATAATATGCAGTCGACTATACTCTGCAGACTGTGAGGTCTCCTTAATATTCATAGCTTTTATTATGCAAATTAGTGCTTTCGGCTTTATCTAAAAACAATTTAGGCTTTTACAGCACTGTATATTATCCACTCAACTAAACAAACCAAAAAAAAAAAATACTTCGGAGAATATAAAAGGATTTTACTTTTCACTTAAAAATATCCATATTATTCAAACCGCATTAAAACGAAGTTACCTTTTAATTTACGCATCAAAAGGACTAAGAAGAATTTATATTTTTAAAATAAACCTTTTTTGGGTTCCGTCTGCCATATTGTCATTTCGTGACAGAGTTAGAGAGAGACAGGGCAGGGTTTGTACAGAAAAGTTGCCCGAGAACATTCTCGCCATTTCTCGCACTATATATACCTAATACTATATAAAATTGAGGAACGTTTCCGAGAAAGGCACAACACACGTTAGTATATATATTCTTTGACAACACTGTACCAAAGAAAAAACAATCTAAGGGATAGGTATTTATTGCCACTTAGGCCCGTCACTTCACTTTGCATCTTCGGCTACACAATATTTGTAAAGCAAGTTGTGGTGTGAAACTACTAAATAATAATTATATTTATTAATATCAAGTAAAAAGTATTAAAATATATGATTGTTGAGTAAAGGCCTTCCCCAAAGTTCTAAGAGATGAATTCATCACATGGATAAATCTTACATACACAGCAATAACACAAAATCTTGGTTTTTACTCTCATCTCTCCCATGGTTGCGTCGTTTGCCACTGTAACGCCATTTATCGGTGCTACGGTGTGTCATCATCATATAGTAGTTTAAGCTACTGCTACATAATGAGAGGTCTTAAGATACGAGTGTGATTTTATGAAACTAGCGAGTTTCATAATAGGATCACACGAGTGTTTTAAGACCTAATTATGTACAGTTGAATACACTACTTTATCTACACACATATTCATAATCATTATCATAGATTTTATTTTATGAAAATATGAAACACTCAGTCCTGCCAATCAGTCCGCGGAGCAGAGAAACTCATGTGGTGACTCGCGGTGGCTGCGGTACTGTTATGAATAAATAAATATTAAGGGACAATCATACGCAAATCGACCTAGTCCCAAACTAAGCAAAGCTTGTACTAAGTATGGGTACTAGACGACGATATACATAATATATAAATACATATATATAGATAACATCCATGACCCAAGAACAAATATTTGTACAAATATTTGCCCCGGCCGGGATTCGAACCCGGGACCGCCGACTCAGTAGGCAGGTGTCTACAAACCGAGCCAAACGCTACGTCAAATGAAATTACATCTCTGATTTTGGTCGCTGCCAAGTAATGTAGGTCCTTACCTGTAATATCTGAACTTGTTATAGGAATTTAACAAGATGGGTGTAGTAGATAAACAATTTAACAATACTGTACAAGGGTAGTAATAGCAGGACTCACTAGTTATACGTTAATTTCTATCCATCTACACTGAAGCAAGAAAATGGGTTATGTTGTCGGTTTTTTTCTCCAAAGTTTCAATTTTATCTAGTTGATTTATATAACGCTCACGACAAACACCCATACAACGTACTTTCACTTTCATGGTCTCTAAGCATCCTATAAATGCATCAAGTGAAGTCGGCACTAAAACTAAGTGCGAAATACAATAACAATATTAATATATATAGCACGTTCGCACTAAAATAATGGGTCCTGAAAGTTCAAGGTCGGGTCGCATCCCAGCTTCGGCTGAACATATAATCAAAGGAAAAACGTTGGAGGATATATCAGACTCGGTATAAACATACTGCCTTTTAGTTGCGAGGTCGTCTCGTTATAAAATAAATGTAAGTACTAAGGACACAGGACTCGCCTACAGACTTAGTACATTTCGGTTCTGAGTTTGGACCGAATCCGAAGGAGAAATGCTGTAAAGATTATTGTACTGAGATAGCGTTAGTACCTTTTGGAGTTGTGATCGTGTCTCTACAGGGCGAGTCCCAGAGGGTGCGACCCAATTACGAGGGATTCACAACGAAAGTTGCAAGATACGCATAGTGGAGTAGCGTTGAATTAAAAATGTCTTCGGAGAACAACCCAGTCTGACATTTTTATCTTTTGATAGAGGAACTCTATTCTTATGTTTGTTACTACAGCGAAAGTTAGGTTTCGCTTAAGGCAAGGGAGTGTTTTGTCGATACCATAGATAAGCAACAGTTAAAATTATCTGCACGCTTTTTCATTTTAGGGTTCCGTACCCAAAGGGTAAAACCGACCAAGAGCATGTCGGGCCATGCTCAGTGTAGGGTTCCGTAGTTGCCCATCCTTCACAATAGACAAAAAATACAAGAAACATTTAAATTACGAGAAGGATTTCAAGCTCTATAAAAAGTTCGTAAACGCCAAAGTAACAGTAACTACTTATTGCTACTAACTGCTGAATGGTTTAATACAGTATGGCACTTAACCAATATGTATAACGTTCGAAGTGTAAGGACATCGCGTGGCACTTACGTAATTTTAAAGAAAATTATGAATTTTTGCGATAACTCAAAAACTGCTCGACCGATTTTATTCAATATAGTTTTCATTGAAAGTACTTATAAGGCTTCATCTTCATGAATTTTTTGACCCGTGGTTGAAAAGTTAGAGGGGGGGGGGGGGGGGGGGGCACACTATTATTTTTATTTTCGGAGTGAATATTTACAAAACTGCTGACTTTATCAAGAAATATTGTTCGAAGACCACTATTAAAAGACCTATTCAACGACACCCCACACACTAGTGTTGGAACGAAAAAAAATCACCCCCACTTCAGGTGTACAGTAGGTACCCGAAAAAAAAATATTTTTTACTTTTTATTTTACCGTTTTGTCGGCGTGTTACATACACATACTCATACTAAATTCAAGCTTTCTAGTACTAATGATCACGGAGCTAAGCCGCGGTCCGTCCGCGGCTTAGTGGACAGACGGACATGGCGAAACTATAAGGGTTCCTAGTTGACTACGGAACCCTAAAAAACGGGACTCCACCGTCCGTCTGTCTGGCTGTCTGTCCGTCTGCTACCAGGCTGTATCAAATGAACCGTGATAGCTAGACAGTTGAAATTTTCACAGATGATGTATTTCTGTTGCCCCTATTTGATACTGACAATGTCACACTTTGAATATGAAAAGTATAAGTAGTCATCAAAGTGTTGCCTTTCAAAGATATGACCAGAAGACCAACTCTAAACCTATATCCATAGACATGGACACACGATTGTTATACAATAGATACGTGATTGTTCCGTTGGAACATTTCGATGTCTTTCTTAATCTCAATAGTATGATGCAGGATCGACTTTTATTTTGTACGGGCGTGCGGTGTTGTGCCAACCTGGCGCCATCTGTTGGTCATCAGTTTCGCTGTCCTCTCATCACGCCGAAACATTGTCATCTCTGTAAGATGGGATAAGCGTCTCGCACCTAACCGGTATTTTAATTAGTACGTACAAGTTTCTCACATTAATGACTACCTTTTATTTCCAGATGCCCTCAAAATGTACGGCGACCGGCTGTCAGAGTGGGAGCGCACAGAGGTGCGCAAGTACCCCGAGGTGTGGTTTCTGGGGCTGGAGTCCAACAAAATACAGGCCAAGTCCAACCTTCCCAACAACTGCGGCTTTGACGACGAAAACGGCAGCTATAACAAAGTGAGTTGACGTTCCGAAGATGGCTAAAATAAATGTTTTAACCAATTAAAGCAAAAAAAAAATGTTTTGGGTGGGGTTCGAATCGAACTCGCGCTTCCAAAGGCATTCCGGGCCAACACAAGCATCATAATAATAAATAATATATACAACCTTACAAAAATCGATTTAATCCCACAGTAAGCTCTAGTAGGCTTGTGTTATAGACACTAGACGACGAGAAACATACTCATATAAATAAATACATACTTATTACAAATAACATTCATAACCCAGGCACAAATATTCGATTCGTTCAGCACACAAATATTTGCCCTTGCGAACCCAAGACCGTCGGTCGGCTCAGTAGGCGGCTGCTTTACCACTGCGCCAACCGCGTCATCAAATCAAATCTTACCTGTTAGACTGCCGAAACATGGAGCCATTGAATTTTTCAACCATTAGCTTCATTTTTTATATGCCTTAGGGTGGAATCGCTCGCTAAAATTAAACTAGATGACACTTTAATCATTTTCACCAAAGCTGTGTTGAAAGATGAAAGAGAAAAAGGTCTACCTATTGGTATTCTAATAGGGTTGATTAGGGCTGTTACTCATCCCAGCCCATCTAGCACAACTACGCTTCGCAACTCTTGTCGCGTGACATAGCATCGTACGTCACTCTCTCATAGTACAGCGAAGAACGAGATAGTTAATATTTCTCGCGCGAGAAAGAGTCGTGTGTCACAGTTATGCTAGAGTTGCTGTTGCCATCTTAATTATCCTTTTGAAAGATATCGTGTTTTAAAAAATGCAAGGGCAAATTGAGTTTTTGAATTTCTTCGCTGGATGTCACGGTTACAGTGCACATTGCATGGGATCACAAATGGCAGTTTTTGGAATACAGAATTGTGATACTGACTCGCGTGACAAAGCAAGTCGCAACAAGTTGCGGTACCGGTCTGCCGCAAGAAACCAACAATGTGTGATCTATTATTAAATCCAGACTTTGCTGACTATGTACGGTATCGCAAGTTCGGAGGAAGCCCGCAAACCACTGAGCCGAAAGTTAGGAAACTTGGAAGCCGCATCACGGCATCGTAGCCGACTGGATTAGGTCCTATTCGAAGCAGACGAGTACTTACACGAATACCTTACACGGTGTCGCGTACACTTCCATAAGTTTCATCGGTAACACCTTTCTATAGGCAATCTAAGTCTTCGTCCTACCTGATCTTACTGTCTAAATATGTCAACTACCTACCAGTCGCAATAAGGTAACCATGGAACCAGATTCTCACCCACTTGGGTACAGAGTATTTCAACCATTTCCCGATTGATTAAATTTGTATTTAAACTCCTTATTGACTCATATTACGATCAAGATAATATCGTACATATAGAAATTACAATGCAAAACATTTAAAACTTTACATACAAATAAAACTTAATTAAAAGGAGTCCCCCAATACTGAGGCCGTCCGAGGTATCATCCCCAGCACGCTCGCCGCGTTTCCCCTTTGAATTGCGAGGCTCAGTCTTGAGCGAAAAAGGAGCTCGCTCTGATATGACCTGATATTCCGATAAGTTTTTGTGATATTTCTTTACCATTTTTTTTGCATATTTGTATATTTCAGCAAATCCACGACCACGTTGCGTACCGGTACGAGATCCTGGAGGTGATCGGCAAGGGCTCGTTCGGGCAGGTCATCCGGGCGATGGACCACCGGACGGGCGGTCAGGTTGCCATCAAGATCATTCGAAACAAGAAACGGTTCCACCACCAGGTATGTTCGACCAAGAGTTGTTCAGATAAATATAAAAAAAAAATTCAAGAATTTGAAGAATTTCCCGCCGTCCCTGCCCTTCAATTAAATAGGTAGACCCTGTATGTATGTATGTATAGCCTTAAAGCTGCCTTTTCACTGAATTGGAGCCGAGAAAATGAATAAATTAGGCTGCAAGTGACACCCGCACGGACGGTTTTCAAGCAATAATGCGGAAGTAAATCGCCTCGATGTTGAACAGGCTCAGGGGAAGTTCTAACAGCATTCTGGGTGTAATTTCTAATCGATACGATAGGCCAATCTTCAATCACTGGGTCAGTCATTGAATTACGTCAATGGGGTCAGTCAAATCAGGGCATTTGTCTCTTTTTGATAAATTAAGATTATAATGTGTCATTTTAATATGTGGATACTAACAGATTGGTCCGTTTGACACAGCTCCACTCCTATGGACAAGTAGTCTTAGTAAACAACATTGTCTAAGCGCCTGCTGAATAACCGCTCAGCCTTTCATCCGCTAAATCTTAGCACTCTGCAAGTGAGATTCTATAGGCGCGAGCGGCCAATGCACAGCCATTTTGCAAACCTTGCTTGGTTACAGACTTTCTTGACCGACTTGGTTTGCATAGGTGGATGCAAGTTTGTATTATGGACTCACACGTTTTAAATCACATTTCAGGCTCTGGTAGAGGTGAGGGTGCTGGACCACCTGAGGCTGAAGGACAAGGACCAGGCGCACAACGTCATACACATGCTCGACTACTTCTACTTTAGGAACCACTTGTGCATCAGCTTCGAGCTGATGAGGTGAGTGCAAACAGCCACGAATTTGCAAAATCAGAACTTGTCCAAGTACGGAGATAAAGATAACACATACATTTTAAGCATTTTTTTTAAAGCATTAGCTGGTCATAATTTTAATAAGTTACATTATGAATTAATTATCTTCGTTTACACCGTCACGCCAATACGATACCTGTACGCCTAGCATTACTGTACCACGCGACTCTTTGTCGCGCGCCATTATAACCTGTCACTTTTGTTTCGATGTGCGCGCGCTGTCAAAGAAAATGGTTTTTAGTATAAATAAAAAAAAGATAGGAAATGTATATTAATTAAATTTTCATTGTTTTGCATATGTTGTGGCTAATAATGTTGTTCATCTCTATTGAATGTCACGTGTAGGTAATCTGTATTTGTTTCTACTTATTTCCCGTTGAGGTGTGCAATAAAGAATATTCTATTCTATTCTTTTCTAATTTCATTGCAGCATCAACTTATACGAACTGATAAAGAAGAACAACTACCAGGGCTTCAGTCTTAGCCTCATCCGACGGTTCGCGAGCTCGCTACTCCGCTGCCTCAGGCTACTAGAAGCCGAAAACATTATACACTGCGACCTCAAACCGGTAAGTGATTGTTACTGATTCGCATATTTTGCATGAGGTAGTAGGGGATCGCCTTTGGTTAATCAGACATCTAAAACTGTCCGTCTAATAAGTAAGATGATTCTTTAAGGCATGACTGCGCAAGATTGTTTAAGAAACTGGCACACAATATTAAAGCGTGTACATAAACTCAAGACATCATTCACGACCCGAGAACGGAATTGATTCATTTAATAAATTATATTAAAACTTTATATCCTCATGGTTAACTAAAAAACGTCTGCTGTAGGATCATCTCCACGCTAAGAACGCAGTCTACCCACGTAAACTCTTTATTTTACATTGCTGGTCTGCACTCAAGAACTCGTGAACTCCATCAGTTTTAGTTCTAAGTAGAATAAAGTACTTTTCTCAAACATGCAATGAAATATCGTCGTAACGTGCGTTAGAACAGGCTTCGAAGTGTCAAGTTTCGGGCGGAACAATTCGAGAGAACTGTAAAGGAATTTCATACAAAATTGAAGGCCTAAGCCGGGAAGTAATTTGTTTTTAATTTTAATGTAAACATGGCGTCTGATGTGTGTGAACAGCTGATATGATGTGTGAACAGGTGAACAGCTGATATGTATACTTTTTTTCTAGTAGCTAGTGTAGCTACCCATTCAGCCATCGGACTAACAATATCCGTGTCAATGCCTAGTACACACGAACTGAAAATACCGTCTATACGTAAGTCACCAGAGACCATAGACAATATTAAAAATCCTCTGCCTTTATTTTAATTATTATAGAAACTAAGATTCTTATTATCAGGTTGTGTATAATGGCCCTAATATTCGCACACTACACACGTGGACTTATTAAAGAAAAAAAATATAGAGGGATTGGAGGGAAAATTAAAAATACTTTTTTAAACATGGCGTCTGTGTTCATGAACTGGCTGAACAGCTGAATTATGTTTTTTTGAGTGGTGTATTTTTTTATTTCATTGCATATGTTTGAGAAAAGCACTATACATGCCTTAGCCGTGAAAAGGGCTTGCCGGCTTCGTATCACTAGACGGCCTCCCTTACGGTCGGCCGTCTATACCTACTCAGCCGACAAGCCCTTATTTCCCGGCGTCTGCAGTAATGTACTATTAACCCGTCGAGTGCGCTAGTTGCAAAAGTATTATATTTACTAGCGGTTCTAGGACATTATTCAAATGAGAAGTTGCCCTATGGATCTATTGATCCCTAATTTGATAAAGGAACATCTTTGAATATACAGTCCTGATAAATGTTTGTGGTAATTTGAGGAGGTAAGGTTGTCTGATGTTTATTTTTAATTATTTATTTATTCCAGGAAAACATCCTCCTCAAAGCGCGGGGCAGCTCGTCCATCAAAGTGATAGACTTCGGCAGCTCATGCTACACGCATGCGCGCGTGTACACTTACATCCAGTCGCGTTTCTACAGGAGCCCCGAGGTTATCCTCGGGCTGCAGTACGGCGCTGCCATCGACATGTGGAGTATGGGTGAGTCCGGCTCCTCTAAAGAAAGAAAGAGAATTCATTTATTCAACGCAAAACAAAGTTAAGTACATGAAAAGAAAACTAACATAAACAATCATCGTTGAATAGGAATAGGACGCCACTCAGCATGATGCCACGGCGAGCCGGGGCGCAGGATTTCGTGGGGACCTGCTTACAACTACTTAGATGCTAAAAATACACGAAAAAATAAAATGAATAGGAACACAACACAACGAAGTAGATAAAGAAAAAATATATACACAATCTAATAGTAACAAAAACAAACTATAAAACCAAACCGACAGCAATAAATCTGATGTCCATCCAGACTCCCAAACCCTTCCTTCCTGTCACAGCGCGTATCGTTTGGTGTAACTGTCACATGCGACTCTATCAGCGCGACATAGCATCGCCCGTTACTATCTCACAGTAAGTTCGAAGAAAAAGATAGATGATGTTTCTCGCACGAGAAAGACTCGCGTGACAGAGTTATACTAGACTTGCAAAAGCGAGATAACCTGACATCTTCTTTATAGTCGTAGTTTATACTTTAATTGATTACCTAATAGTCGCCTTAAATTACCTAGACTAAAAATTTAACACCCCTATACAAGTAGCTGGCCATCATGAGCCTATTATTCAATTAATGATATAGAAAATGCTGAAAACTGAGCATAACTACAAACATTTGGAATTCTTAGCTTCAATTTTGGCTGCGGTTTTTTTATTATTAATTTATTAGGAACTAGAAGATAATTAAGCATTAATTGCAACAAGTGACAATTGTTGCAATTAATGCTTAATTATCTTGGAAACTACTGGTCCTATTTCCACCAGACATAGCTAATAACCATCTCAACGGACAAGTCTTTCGATAAAAAAACTGCACTCAAATTGGTACATCCGTTTGGGAGCTATAATGCTACGGACAGACACACAGATACACAAAAACCCCTCTTTTCGTCGTGGGTTAAAAATACCAAAAAAAAGAATAAGATAATAAACCAATTAAAGAACTTTCGCTATAATCCATTACCAAATCCTATTACGCACTTGTTTGCCACTGCAACAAGAGCAATAAAACCTAAACAAGTCTACATTAGAAAGAATGTATCGAACTCATTCGTTACGTATTAATGGCTACCGAAATAGATACATCTGATTCGGCCATCGCATCGGATGTCAACTGTTCGATGAAAGATTTTGAATGACAATATAGAGCCATTACATTTTTCAACCAGTTGCTTACTTGCATGCCTTAGGGTGGCATCGTAGCGCCATCTATCGTAAAGATTCAAACTTCAGGATCCAGATTTTGATACCGTCCTGGTAAAGGCCGCGACGGATGTTGAAACAAGACGTAGGCTGTTGGCGCTCAAGGAGGTGATGTTGCTGAGGGTGAGGGTGGAGATCCCCCGCCCTCGCGACATTGTCATCCAATGTCATCGATGTCAAAGGTATGGCCATACACAGAAGGGCTGCAGTGAGCGCCCACGCTGCGTGAAATGCCTTGGCGACCATGCATCGTGGAAATGTGACCTTCCACCGGGAGCCCCCGTGGCGTGCGTCCTGTGTGGCCAAGAGGGCCACACAGCAAACAGTAGGTCGTGCTCCATGGCCCCTCCCCGTAAGCAACCACAGACTTTCAATCATCAGGCTCATATCAATCGACTGGTTGCATCGGACGTCACTAAACCGACAAGGTCCGCACGAGCGCCCCCGCTCCCCCAACTTAACGACATCCATTTTCCCGTGCCCAAACCGGCAGTGCGGCCCCATGACGGCAGTAATCTGCTGTCACATTTTAAGGCTGCGCCAACCACCTCCACCAACGTCGCCGGCGCCCCTGCCTGGCCCGTTAACAGACAACGTTCAGTCCCGGCGACGGTTGCACCGTCCACCTTAAACCATCACTATATGCCCGACGTCTCCTCCCCTTTGCATAAGGTTCGTGCCCTTCAGGCGCGCCTGGCTGCTTTGGAGGCGGAGATGGAGGGTGCGGACGGCCGCAGAGCCCTCCTGTTGCTAAACGAGCACGACGCCATCTTGGCGGACTTTGACAATCAGTATGTCAAATAAGCCAAACAAAATTAAACCTAGATCGATCAACATAGCTTTTTTCAATGCCAATGGTCTGAGAGGCATGAAAGACCAATTAATGCTGTTTATCAAAGACAATTTAATAGATATAATTTTAATTCAGGAAACTTTCCTAAAACCAAATCACAAGCTTTTCATGATTCCAAATTACACTATTATCCGCGATGACAGGCCAGACAGGCAGGGCGGCGGCACTGTCATCTATTTCAGAAAAGACCTTCACTGTTGCAAAATTGACCCTCCCAATCTCAAAAATATTGAAGTCTCCGTCTGCAAATTAGCCCTCGAGGGACATCCTTCAATAACCATAGTTTCCGCTTACAACCCTCCTGCGAGGCTCCTCCAACATTCCGATCTCATTAAGCTTTCCAATTTAGGTACTGCTGTTATTGTGGCTGGTGATCTCAACGCTAAGCATACATCCTGGGGATGCGTAGCTAATAACAGAAACGGGGCAAAGCTGTTCAATTTACTCATCGACGGCTTGCCGTTCGACCTTATAGCCCCTAGAGAACCGACACATTATCCAGTAACACACGAACACCGACCAGACATTTTGGACGTGGCCCTTCTAAAGAACGTAACCCTAAAGTTTCGTTCTATTGAAGTGGTTCACGCTTTAGATTCAGATCACCTGCCCGTAGTACTGAGACTCGGAGCAGACAATGATAATACGACCCTTCTCAAATCCATTGTGAATTGGGAAAAGGTACGTTCAGGTCTCCTCAAGACGCCCTCCATCATAGAATCATTTTCGGACAACATTACCACAACTGACGAGACAGACAGGGCCATTTTTGCCTTCAGCAGTCATCTCAGCGGTGTACTAAGCGAAGCTTCGAAGCAGGTTCCGGCGGAGGATATCCGTCGCCGGCCTCTGCCTGAGGAACTGAGTGCTCTTCTAAAGCGGAAAAATGCCCTTATTAGACATACTTCATGGTATCCTTCGCCCGCAAATCGACAGAATCTCCGACTGTTGCAACGCACTGTCCGTGAGAGGATCAGAGATTTCCGGGCGAACCAATTCGACGATCTACTTTCAGAGCTTACGCCCAGTCACGTGGCTTACTGGAAACTAGCGAAAGCTCTGAAAATGGACACCGTACACTCGATGCCCCCTTTAGAAAGAGTAGGGAACACCATAGCTTTCGAGGATGTCGAAAAGGCCGAATGCCTTGCCGACTGTCTCGAGGAACAGTGCTCCCCGAGTAGACTCTTTATCAATCTCGAACATGTTAATGAAATTGACAACGACGTGGACAGACGGACAAAACTAGACATATCGAATGAACCTAGTATAAAGCCAGTAACCACCGACGAGATCACCACCCTCATAAAGAGCTTAAAACCCCGCAAAGCCCCCGGCCCGGACGGGATCCCAAATAGATTAATAAAGATTTTACCCGACGACTACATTGCGTACCTCGCCAAGATTTTCAATACCGCCCTCGCCAACTCTCACTTCCCCAAAGAGTGGAAGATGGCAACAGTCATCGGTATCCCAAAACCGGGAAAACCCTCCAATCTTCCCACCTCTTATAGACCTATCAGTCTCAGTAGATTGGGGGCAATGATATGCAGGCGTAGTAAAATGCGACTTAGTAGCAAGCTTGCGTTGTACTCCACCTGCATTAGGCCCATTCTTACATATGCTGGGCAAGTCTTCTTTCACATAGGGGAGAGGAAGCTTCGCCCCCTCCAAGCTATCCAAAATCGATTCTTACGCAGGGCTACCGACGCACCACTGCGCGGAGTCACAAACCTTCAGCTTCACCACGACGCCACGTATCCCACCCTCACCGACTTTGTTAGGCAAAAATCTAAAACCTATTACGAAAAATCATCTAAACATAAGAACACACTCATCCGGGAGATGGTGGGATACGTGCCGACTCCAGACCCGCTTCAGGTAGATTTCACCATACAGATGCCCCTTACAGACTCTCACCCCAGTCAAGACCTTGACCGAGACCTAAATGATAGACTTCACGTACTGACACAACTCACGACAACACAACCCGACGTAAAGGCCTACCGGCAGGCCAAACTTCGACACGTAAAACGACCCAGGAACCTTCTGACTGACCCTGATGACGTCATCACGGCGACCATTAAAAAATGGTACCCTGACGACACGTCATCGGGTAGTGAGGCAGAACCGGAACCTGGAGTCAACCACGACGCCGATTACTACTACGAGAGAGACCTCCGACGACAAGAACGACGTAGACAACGACATAGTCGTAACACTCTACGTGCACATCGTCGTCTCCGCCGGCGGGGACGGCCACCGCGATGATCACACTTTCCTAACCACACGATCTAAATTCCAGCTAGATGACATTCACTAACAGACTGATCTCAAGACGACGTTGTCAAGCTAGGTACACGTCTGCTGGTTCGAGTGCCCGTGCACGCCAGCACACACACGCTAGGCGCTGGGGCAGTGCGCTGCCTACAGCCTAGCAACACGATGTCGGTTACAGCCGCCAGGCTACCGAGTAAGCCATGATTTACGATACGATACGTCTCGAATTATGTTGAGAATCGATTAAGATGTGCTTACACTCAAACTAATCATTCTTTATCGTCTGCTAGCATAAACCAAAGAGTACAATGAACCGAAAAAAAATTTTTTTTTTCGAAACGATGCCACCCTAAGAAAAGCAAGAAGCAACTGATTCAAAAATTTAATGGCTTTCGCATCAGGTTCAATTGTCCAATAGGTAATTAATAGGTAGGACGGCCGTGTTGGCCCGGAAAGCCGTTAGAGACACAGGTTCGAACCTCGCCTGAACCATTCAATTTTTCAATTTTTCACTTCATTCTGAACGTATTTGGTTTACGTTACGGCTTTAATAAAAAAAAATCGAGAGTCGAAATCGAGAAACAAATAAAAATAATACATAAAATAATAATAATAAAGGAATAAATAATGACAAGATAGTAAACGACTGAACATTGAAATGACTTTATCGTTGAAATACTAATTAATCAAATAAATATATTACACAAAAATCACGCACACTTGTTTTCAGACATTTCCTGTTCAATCAATGCTAATTCTGTTTGAATCTAAACAAATCTACGTAAAAACATAATAAGGAATGTATCGAATTATTTCGTTACGTATTACGTCTTAATGGGTGGCTACCGAAACGAGATCCACCTGTCTCGACTATCGGATGCCAACTGTCTTGCGCAATGATAGAAAGCGGAGAAAGGCGTCCTTGCTTCCTATAATATAATACATCTTCATGTGTAATCTTAGCCGTATTGATGGCAAATCGATGTGATGCAAGTTCGGTCACTGAATAATGGTCTCGGATACTCTTTGTGTTCATTGTTATCACAGTTAAGATCATTTCTAGCGCTGATATCCCTAAATTCGCCAAACCCGGAAAAATACTTAAAAAACCCGGACATTTGGCGTAATTAGCATTTTTCCCCCGGACGTGTCCGAAAATAATATTATAAATAAAAATACACCAAGTGTGAGTGGGACTCGCGCACGAAGGGTTCCGTACCATTATCTGTAAGTTTGTTGTATGGGAGCCCCCTTAAATATTTATTTTATTTTATTTTTAGTATTTTATGTTACCGGCAATAGAAATAATCTGTGAAAATTTCAACTGTCTAGCTATCACCGTTCTAGAGATACAGCCTGGTGACAGACGGACGGACGGACAGCGAAGTCTCAGTAATAAGGCCCCGTTTTTACTCTTTGGGTACGGAACCCTAAAAAAACCAATCGTTTTATTTTTCATTCACATAAAAAGTCCGTATAAAAAGGACAGCCTCCAAACTAGGACAAATCCGCGGAAACCCGGACGGATGGCAGCCCTATCATAACAGACTTAACCTACTACTATATATCGCAACACGGTATTTCACTATACTGAAAATCAATTGCACAATTGAAACCACTAAACACAGATTCTAAATACACGGAACCAAATAATCTACCGCAAACTTTTGGACATTATTACTATTTTTTACTTGGACAAAAACTGAAAAAAGATGTTTTGACTACTGATTTGTATGACGTCGAAAGCCAGTATCTTCATAGAAACTTCATACTAACAGAATGTTTTTGACATTTCATAAAGAGTAGCCGATTTAAGCTGTCATCAAATACCGTAAAAATTACTTATGTATATTATTTTTAATTAAAGTTTTCCATTGATGTTTTCGGTTCCATTGGGATTAATGAATGAATATAGTTATAGTTAATTTGAAATTCTAAATCCTAATGGCATCTACGGGACACATTACTTATGCTAGCAATTAAATCGTGAGTTCGTTATTCGCTTGCGCCAGTCTATAATAAATAATAATTTGCTCTTAGAGTTTCGGGCTTACTAATATATAAACTTGTGCCTCCATTTTTAATAAACAAAATGCATTTATTTTGCTAAACAAAATTTTAAAATGCTGTTTACCATAACTTGGATAGTTTCCATATTGAATTGAGAATTCAACCTTGAAGATTTTACAAAATAACCAGACAGTTAAATTCCATAATTAGTCTCCACAAAGCACTAGACTCTTACAGACGGCAACTTGCATAAACGAGTAGTTATTATGCAACCATCGGTACAGGTTCGGCAACCGAGTGTTTTATTGCTCGATTATAAATCAAATATATTATAGGATGCATATACTAGAAAGCGCAATAGGCGGGCCCGTGCCGAGCAAAGATGGGGCAATACAATTAGCAAATACTAGTATATTCATTATCTTTTCTACTATTGCTCAGAAAATGTATTACATCGTGGCAAGTTGCATAATTCTTAGACGAATAATAAAAAAAAAGCAAAGAATCGAACTTGAACTACTTACGCATAACATCGGTTGTAAATGTAGGAATCAATACTTAGTCGAAATTTGTTCTTTTATAGCGCGTTAAAATTCCTTTCAAAATTAAACTATATCGTATGTTGTCTATTCGTTTCAGCTAGTAACTAAATAGTAAATATTTAATGATCTTGGGGATACTTTACATATACATAGTCCATATACTTATACATACGCTGCAATAGTAAGATAACACAACACAAAACAAAATACAAAAGAAATGGCAAGTCGCTCTATTGCTGTTTTACCCGTGACAACGGACTTTACGGACACCCTAACTAGATTTCTGTATATGTTTTCCCAGGATGCATCCTTGCGGAACTCCACACAGGCTATCCTCTCTTCCCCGGTGAGAATGAGGCGGAACAGCTGGCTTGCATCATGGAGCTGCTCGGGCCGCCGCCCCCGGACCTACTCATACATGCCACTAGGAAACGATTGTTCTTTGGTAAGTCATCAACAGTGGGAATCCATGATGTTTTTCAGAGATTACTGCCCTGGGACTTGTTAGCTACCGCCAATCAATGTTGTGGAGAAAGACATTGATCTATACTTTTGATCTATACTTTCATCTTAGCCATTCATTCTCGATGTAGCCTCCGCAACCTGGTGTTACTGAGATCGCCACCTCTGACCTACTATTGCAGGTTCCCAGGACCGGTTTTGTGTTTCCTACTGATCAACTAGCAGTCTCTGACTAGTAACAATTTGTTACTGATAAACACGGCTGTTGCTGTTGGTTCCGCCACTATTACTGTTTTGATTCAAATAATGAGGATAACCAACATTCTTTGACACTAATGTGGCTTTACTGCTCTCGGTTTATCACACTAATATTATAAAGGTGAAAGTTTATATTTCTATATGTATGTTTGTTACTTTTTCACGCTCAAACGGCTGGACTAGTTTTGATAAATTTCGATATGAAGGTAGTTGACACCCTGGATTAATACATTGGCTACTTTTTATCCTGAAAAAACGTGGTGTTCCCGTGGGATGAGCGGGTAACACTGAGCGGCGCAACTAGTAACTTATAACCCTTAGCTTAGACCTTGAGTTTATACAGCAAGATATAGGATATAGGATTAGGATATTTCATCTGTATTTAATAATATATATGTGTATATATTATATGAATATATGTATTTATCTAAGTATTTATTTATCAAAACTTGCCTGAGTTAGTTGCACCGCTCACAATTTATCTGCTTTGCCCAAAGGTTGACTGGTAGAGAATGCCTCATGGCATTAAGTCCGCCTTTTGTACGATAAGTTTTCTTTTGTGCAATAAAGATTAAATAAATAAATAAATATATATCGTCTGACAAGTGATGAAGAGGATAATAATCCTTCCTAACTCTGGTTCCCCGTTCCTCCAGACTCAAAAGGCGCGCCGCGCTCAGTGACGAACTCCAAGGGGCGCAAGCGGCGCCCCGCATCGCGCACGCTCGCCGCCGCCGTGCGCACCGACGACCCCGCCTTCCTGCACTTCTTGCATCGCTGTCTCGAGTGAGTACCTGTTCTGTCTATTTCAGGGCCTCTCGAGGAAATAAGAATGGAAAAGAGTACGTCGAGCTCCTTTGGGACCCCTTCGTCGCCTCTCACCACGTCGTTCTCTTACCTCTTATCGTGGAAGGAGTTGCACTTCCTACACCGCTGTCTCGAGTAAGTAAGTATACCTGTCTCTTTCAGGGCGTCTCGAGAACAAAATGAGAAATAGTATATTACTGCGCCGGGAAAGACGATTTTGCCGGGTGAGTAGGTATAGACGGCAGGCCATATGGAGGCCGGATAGTGATACGAAGCCAGGAAGCCCATTTCACGGCTAGGCATAAATAAATAATAAATATAATATAATGTATTAGTGCTTATCTCAAACAAATGCAATGAAATAAATATATATATAATTTAGCTGTTTAGCCTATTCATGAACACAGATGCCATGTTTAAAAAAAATACCTACTTCCCGGCTTAGGCCTTCAATTTTGTATGAAATTTGCGACTATCTATATTTATCCGAATATTTGTGAAAACCTTTTGGTAGGTAATTAGAATTTTACCGAAAGGTTTTCAAAAATATTCGGATAAATATTATTTATAGACATCGCGTGATTCGAAATTCTTATTTAATGAAATTATATGGTTAGTCGGTATTGTTGCTAGCTTAACCAATAGCTGCTATTGTCATTCTTTGCAAAAAATATCCAAGTAGGTTAATTAGATAAAGATTCCGTTGGCCAATAACCGTAAAATGGCTCATTATATAACGTTATTAGCATGTGAGACTTAAGAAAGTCACATCTAACACTTGCGCTGCTCTAGCAATTCACAAACATAGGACAGTTGTTATAAAGTTAAAATTCGTCTTCAAATGGCATCAGTCGAGACAATTTTTCTTAGATTATAAAAACAACCAGCCGGTGCAATTCTAACCAGTTTTGGTAATTTATTTCACTTCCTTGTTAAATGCGATTTATAATTGCATTTCATCCAACTTAGGCAGTTAATGAAAGCCATAAATATGGCTGTCATCTCGTATTCTTGTTCTACCACATTTGCGAGTCTAATTTATATGATTGTTATATACTTTACGTCTCCATAGGCCGTAAGCGGGCAGAAAATCACACTTTCCTGGCCAAGGCAAGACACAAAACTTTAGACAAACTACGGGCGGTAATTCGTAAAGCCCCAGATCGCACAAACACCCGCGATTTGGGAAATTCACGAATTTACCGCCCTATACTCGACGCCACGTAGCTTGGCAATAGCGACCAATGACTCCTCCTACCATGAAACTCAATTTCTAATGACGACACTTTTGTTTGTTCCCCGTAACGACCATTTTTACTTTTATTGCTACACCGTGGTAGAGGGTGTCTGGGCGTGGAGGGAGCGGACCCGCTCGACGCCACGTAGCTTGGCAATAGCGACCAATGACTCCTCCTACCATGAAACTCAATTTCTAATGACGACACTTTTGTTTGTTCCCCGTAACGACCATTTTTACTTTTATTGCTACACCGTGGTAGAGGGTGTCTGGGCGTGGAGGGAGCGGACCCGCTACCACGGTGTAGCAATAAAAGTAAAAATGGCCTATACTCGACGCCACGTAGCTTGGCAATAGCGACCAATGACTCCTCCTACCATGAAACTCAATTTCTAATGACGACACTTTTGTTTGTTCCCCGTAACGACCATTTTTACTTTTATTGCTACACCGTGGTAGAGGGTGTCTGGGCGTGGAGGGAGCGGACCCGCTACCACGGTGTAGCAATAAAAGTAAAAATGGTCGTTACGGGGAACAAAAAAAAGTGTCGTCATTAGAAATTGAGTTTCATGGTAGGAGGAGTCATTGGTCGCTATTGCCAAGCTACGTGGCGTCGAGTATAGCTATGTAATATTTAACATACCGTTAAAAAGGTTAACGCGCTACCACCCGCAATCAAATAGGTGATTATAACGGATACAAAATTTTACTTATTACGTATATACGAATATCAACAGCATAAGGTGAAATGGCGAAGGCAGAAACAGTGCATGTAATCACAACGCACTCCGTACCTAACTTGTTCTATATAAAATATCGCAGGACAGCCGTCATACATATGGAGCCACGGATTTGTAGGTTAGCCAACAATAAAATTTAACCTCCTAATTCCAGGTATATTTTTTTATTGAATCAGGGTAATAACATTAGAAATGAGCATCTTACCAGGCCATTACATATAAAACATAGGCAACATGTCCATCTTTCAAACCACATATAAACTTAACCCACTTCACACAAGTAACCATATCAATCATATCTGGAGCAAGCCTTGTCATATTTCTACTCCACATATGGCAGGGTTATATTATTTAACTCTACAATTCCATAACTGACATAATATACCGTTTGGATGTTTAACCCTTTCGATGACGCCATACGATACGATTGTTTTTGTTTTCTTTCAATTGTTTCTATCGAATCTCTTCATTACAAAAAGGAGGGCATGTTTACAGAACAGTCAAGATGATAATAATCAGTATGTATATGTCTCCGTGAACACTGTCAATTATAATACATTGTGGAACAGATCGGGGGACTTTTAAGCAAACAGGTAATTGTTAACACTTCATTTTTCACCTATGAATTATGTAAATATTTCTATCCACTTTTGAGATACAGTTTGTTAAACATTAGTGTAAAAATCTGCACATATCAACCCTAGCATCTTTTGAAAATCGCTTAAGTTAAAGACAGGTGTCAATTTAAAATGTAAATCACCTTTGAATTAGTACGGTTGTCACTGATATTCAAATATTTTGTTTTGATGACTTTTTGACTGACTCAGGTGACACTATCCTGACAGCCCAGTCTTTAGAAATGCTCCATCCTGTTACGGTGTCACATTGGTGTCACACACGGTGTCAGAGTACAGTTACTGATTTTTTTACATTATGTGCATGATCATGCATGACTCTACAATGCGCTAAGTGACAAATAAATTTTACACAAAGAAATGTATGCTAAGATTATACTTTCAAAGCTTTTTTAGAAAACCTTAAATATTGTTTCGAATAAAACATACTTAGCGTTTTCCTGTCAAATATAAGTCAAACAGCAGAAACAGAGAAAAATCTTCGCTCTTTGCCATAGCTGCGCTCCGATTTAGCAAATACTACATTTCCGCATTTACGTTCGTGGCGGTCAAAGGGTTACGTTACGCGATAGTTACGTAATGTGAACTTTGATAGCACTGCTACAAATGGACGGCGACTACAGATGGGCATGAGGAATTACCGAATTGATAGGTACTAAAGCTTATTACATACTCTATATTAAACACTTTTTGGTCGTTTAGTATTGTGCAATGTAAAAAAAACCGGCCAAGTACGAGTCGGACTCGCGCGCCCGGGGTTCTGTGCGATGTCAGCAAAATAAGCATATTTACCGAATTTTAGCTAAGAAATAAATTCTCATTTCTATGTATCACCCAGTTACATTCAGTTTTGCTGCTAGTCTATCTTGACCGGACCTTAACTTTTATCGAATTACATCCTTCTAGTAGTCAAAGGGTTAAATTACGTGATAGTTAAGCAATGTGAACTTTGTAGCACTGTTATAAATGGATGGTGACCACAGTTGGGCATGAGAAGTGACCGGATTGATACTACCGTTCATTACAAGCGTTATACATTACGCTAAATTGGTCGTTTAGTATAATACAATACAAAACATCTTTATTGCATTGCACATTAACTAGAAAATTATACAGTCGAAACCTTAAATTAAAAATGGTAGACAATAGGCTTCGCAAATCACTAAATCTCGTTGTCTTCCAGACAACCTTTGTATTGTGAAATGGAAAAGTATATGTACGACTACAACAAAATAGAGCGTTTTCAATATTTTGCCCTGTTGTAATTTTTACTGGAAGGAAGATCGCCAGCGCTCTTTTCTGTACTATGGAGAAATTAGCATGTTTTCCAACCATCTCATCTTATCTCACAAACTAGCGACCCGCCCCGGCTTCGCACGGGTGCAATCCTGATAAATTACATGTATCATACATATAAACCTTCTTGAATCACTCTAATTAATCCGTTGCGTAACTTTAAAGATCTAAGCATACATAGGGACAGACATACAGACAGCAGAAAGCGACTTTGTTTTGTACTATGTCGTGATGCACGGTGGCCAGAGATGGGCATGGACCGAATTGATACTACCGATTATTACATGCGTCCATTACGCTAAATTGGTCGTTTAACATTGTGCAATGTAAGAGATATGCATTAATTTCAAAACTAACTACAGTAGTTATCTCCATACACACTTTATTGCACAATACTTGGTGGTACAAATCGCAATTAGCTACTGAAATGCTCAAATGTCATACACTACTAGTTTTTTCTGGATTTCGGCGACGCGTTTGGTTCAGTTTGTAGTGCACTTGCCTACTGAGCCGGAGGACCTGGGTTACAATCCCGGCAAGGGCAAATATTTGTGTGATGAACTCGAATATTTGTTCCTGGGTCATGGATGTTATATATACATGCTCGATATATGTATTTGTATTTTACTTATGTACACAGTACTGCGTTCCAAAACGCTGGTAGCTGATGTAGCCCAAGCGGCCGCAAAGCTGAAATGGGACTGGGCCGGACACGTATCTCGCATGCCGGACGATCTGTGGGCTAAAGTTACCACCGAGTGGGTCCCACAAAACAGCATCCGGCGTCGTGGTAGACCTCGAAGGAGATGGCGAGACGAACTTGACGCCTTTCACCGAGACTGGTGGGAGATTGCTCGGGACAGGGACGCGTGGAAGAATGAGAGGGAGGCCTTTGCCTGGGCCACTGCTGGCAGTGGGACAATACAGGCTCTTAATAATAATAATACAGGGTGATTCAGGAGTCATTAACAGGAGTTATGGGGTAGCTATATCAGGAGATCCACACTGAGTGACTTTCACTAGGGAATCAGTCACGAAATCGTGTTTTTTTTTAAATGAATAATTGCTAGCTAATTGATTGCTAACCATCCGAAATGTATGAAACGGCCATCTTTTTGTGATTTTGTGGTTGGCCCCATAGTGAAAATTGCTCAGTGTAATCCACCCCATCACCCCCATAATTCCTGCTCATGACTCCCGAATCATTCTGTATACTCGTAGTCGATCTAGTCCCAAATTAAGCTCTAGAAGGCTTGTATTACGGGTACTAGACGACGATATAGATACGTATATATCGTCGTCTAGTACCCGTATATAACCGTAGATAAATATATACTTAAATACATATAACAACCATGACTCAAGTACAAATATTCGAGTTCATCACACAAATATTTGCCCTGGCCGGGATTCCAATCCGGGACCGCCGGCTCAGGGTATAGATCCAATATACTTTCTAAGCATGTACTTTTATATGTCAAGGCTCGTTATATAAAGTAGAAATCAGTGTATTATACGCAGAAGATGCTCAGGAAATAGTAGTAATGGTCAGATCTCCGTCTATTGGTGCTGGTTGTCAGGGCCGGGTTTGGAACGTCTGACAAATTAAAACTTAAGGTCTGCCCGCCTAGCACAAGTATGAATAACCGATTTCGGAGCATTGGGCGTTTACAATTTCGGCGGATCACTTCTATATCACAAATATTGAATAGGCGTTCCTAATAAATAGGTTCTTTGCGTCGAATTTTCCTATACCTGAAGTTACATCTGCCCGTCTAGTACAACTAGGCTTCGCAACTCATGTCGTGCAACAAAGCATCACACGTCACTCTCTCATGGTACTGTACAGAAAGAGATAGGTATATCTCGCCCGAGGAAGAGTCACGTGTCACAGTTGTGCTAGAGCGTGTAGATGCTGGTAGAGCTGATAGAGCACATGATGAAATTATGTTTCTTAGCCAGCAATCAGACATTTATTGAAACTAGACGCTAATTCGTGTGTAGGTACTTTGAGATATCGACAAACAAGCAATGTCTCAGGTACATCGCCTTTCACAGGTACATCGACTATCATTAAGGCGACTCCTAATCCCAACGTCCTTGAGGATCTGGGCGGAGCCTAACGTTATTCCCCCCGCCGACCGTGCGCCCCCGGAACATTACTTCGTTCATAATCTCGTTGAGTGGCGTCCAAGCAGCTTCATACACTCGCATAGTCCGAGCGTGAGTTGAAGATCAACAAACCTTATACCTTATTTAAAGGCATTGAAAAATCTCGAAGTAAAATAAATCATTTAAACAATGGTATAATTATTTCGGATTACTAAATATCTATTTACCCACTACAGTAGAATATTAAAAATAAAATGCGTTAAAGCTATTTTCCAAAAAAACAAGTGAAATTAGCCATTTGGAAGTCGAATCGAAAAATACTTTTTAGTTTCTTTTGTATATGTAGGTACCTACCAAAAATAGTTAAAATGCCGACAAGATTCTTGATTATACGTGTAAAATCATGCAGAAATAAAAAAATACCGTTTTTTAATAAATAAATCATATCGTGACCCAGCGGATGAACCGATATTTTAACATACATAGTAGTGGAGGCACAGCTTTATCCCCCGGGTCATGTTGGTCTAATGAAAAGATAAACTATAAATAATTGAGCGACAAACTCAACTTTACCGTTGGAAAACGGATTTACGTACTTTACTTATAAACAGTGATAGTTTTTTATGACTACATTAGTAATGTTCTCAGATTTTTCCCTATACTTGTTGATATTGACGATATTTTACTAGACGATATCTTTTTTTGTTTTTTTTTTTCTATGTTCAAGGGCAATTCCCCCCTATAAATGTTAATTTACTTGAGTGTCAAAATATACCGATGCTGGAAAGTAGAAATTATCTAAGCGACATTTTTGGGGATATCGAGTTTACACACTGTTGGGATCGGCAGATTTTTCTGCATCGAATGGGTTGGGTCTCGTATATAATAATATCTGTCTGACGACTTTTGTGTCGCTTATCCCGTTGGTGATTTAGAGAATCTCTACATTTTTTTTCTACTAAACGACTTGATTTTTGAGGTTTTTTGTTGCAAAATGAAGATTACATAAAAAGTTTTTTGCATAATAATGAACCTTAGAGCTTTTTTACTTATTTGTCAAAACAGATCAAACAACTTGGATATTTTTTCTTTATTGCTACTAACCTTGCACTTGTTGGTTAACTGTTTTTACCTGATCGTAAAATATATTTTAATGTCGTTTGAGGCATTTTACCTATGTATTTATGATAAAATTAACATAAAGGTAAATTATGAAAGAAAAATTGAATGTGATCCACTGCAATGTAAGCAGGAATCGAACCTGCGACCCTAAGTTTCCGGCGTAGTGCTCTACCAACTGAGCTATCATATCGTTACGTCAATCAATCACACTAAATCTTTGATTCCATAATTCTTCGCTACTGGAGCGCCATCTGTGTCATGTGTGTTTAAAATGCTTATGCGGATTAGCCAAAAAGTAAAAATGTGGTATTTCCACATTATTAAACAGAATCGATATAAGATTCTATAAAAAAAATAACATAGTTAGATTAAATTACCTGCTTGTCGTATCTTAACTATTGGCGTTTATCCAAATTTACCTGCTTTGATACTATGAAACCATTGTCGCCTATCCTTTTTTACTTTGATCGACTACTCTCGCTTATCTTGAATTGCTTGAATGACAATTGAGTCGTATTTGTCGCATAGAATGTACTAAAAAAAAAAACATTTTCGTTAAATTGGTAGTTAGACAACTTTACCGGTTCTGTTTTATAAAATATCACACATTAGTAATTCAATATATTTATAAAGGCCGTTAGGCCCACCTGCGGTGTAAATCTATGTCTGTGGCGCTAAGGCATTACTTTGGACTCGCTAGATGGACCCAAACGCCATCTCACTCAAACAGTGTCTTACGAGACGTCACTTATACCACACAGAGTTGTAGGTAGTTTTGTTATTCTTGTTAGGATAGGATATTATCTCATTGCAATTGTAAAACTTGAAATTTCACGTAGTTCGTGATTTAAAATTCCTTAATGAGTACCGAGTGACTGCAGTCTTGAGAACTCTTGTGCTGTTCTCATTAGTCATAGCTATCGTTTGCTACCATACATTGGTCTAGAACTACTGGAAATCTTTCAGCAGATCACTCATAAAAATTGATAAAATTGAAATTTCACGTGATATCTGATGAATAAATCTTTAACATTTCTTGAGCAGTTTTTTTTTGTATTTGCTTAGTTGGACCATAAGTTTTTGTCTTAGAGAACTTTAAATTTCACTTCATTAATTTTAATGTTTGAAAATAAATATTTTCCTCTAATTAAAACATTAATCGTGAGGTTTAATTGTACGATAAATAGCTTTTCATGTCTGAAATAATTCCTACAAAGGCGATCACATAATTTTTCTTGATTTATTTCATGCTGATTTATGCACTTTTATATATTTACCTGACTATAAAATGAGCATGCACATTTATGTTGTTAACTGTGTTGATTGTTGTGTAATAGATTATACTATTTTACCTGACTAATTTCTCGGGAAACGTGTCGTTTAGATAATTTTACCTAATTCTATTTTGACGGCCATTTTGCGTAAGCGACGCTAAATCCTAAAATATTCCATTAATAGACAAAATAACAAAAGCAACATGTAAAAACATGATATTGTTTATATAAAATGAGCATCGTATGCACATAGATATCGTTTACTGTGTTGATTGTTGTGTAAAATGTAGATTATACTATTTTACCTGACTAATATCTCGGGAAACGTGTCGTTTAGATAATTTTACCTAATTCTATTTTGACAGCCATTTTGCGTAAGCGATGCTAAATTTTAAATTATTCCATTAATAGACAAAATAACAAAAGCGACATGTAGAGAACATGATGTTGTTTATAATTATAAAATGTTTCATTTAAAAAGTAGGTCCACAGAATATTTAATAACCTTTTATTTTTTTGATAAAGTTCGTAGTTTTTTAGATCTCCTATAAAGTTAGCTCCGTGTCTCTTGGATAATTTTCCTTTCCAGCGTAGATACGTTTTTTTGCGGCATAAAGAGCCGTATCTTTTTTTTACGTTAACTTAGAAGTTCGATTTTTTACAGCTTCAAGGGACTGTAGACCAAAGTACGACGTGTAGACAGTTTTAATTTCAACTCGACACCTACACGCGTTACCGAGATAAAGGGTCGTGACAGAAAGACGGACGGTCAGCAAAATGATCCTATGGGTTCCGATTTTTCCGGTAAAAATACCTAAATCTATAAATAATGAGGTTTATCACTTTTAATCAGTATATATGAAATTTAGCCGATAAAAATAAAATTTCAGGATGGAAAATGTTATTCATAACCAGGCTAGTTTTAAATGTTTACCATTTTATAGTGCAAAGGTAGGTTTTGGAGTTTAAGAAGGTAATAACATATTTTGACGGTGTAATGTGATATATGAATACAATAAATAGTCCTTAATGTGACGTGTGATGTGTGGGTTTGCCTTGCCTTCGGCTCGCTTCATAATAACATCACACGAGTGTTTAATGCCTAATTATGTACAGCTACATATACTACTTTATCTAGCCACATATCATAAGCCTCCATGATGCATTCAGAAGTCGCACATTATAACAAATTACCCGGCAATGGCGGTAATGAAGTTTTCTGGCAGCTGTCATTGTTTTTATTTTAATTCAGAGACAAACTAGAGTCGGCCCTAACTATCATATCGTTCGATATCTTACTTACGTGTGACATTTGCCAAATTTGATTGAAAATTGACAATTCATTTCGAACTTAACGTCATCTCGATTGATATTAGAATAGAGGTCAAATCAAATTTCTTTGTTTTTCAGAGATGTTCGAAATTTGAATAAATAATACTGTCGAAATAAGAAATTTGTGCTAAAACACAGTCTATTTTTATGGTGGTCATAATGTGCCGTTCTTGAACGCATCATGGAGGGTTTATGATATTAGGTTAGATAAAAGATTTAATAAAATAACAAGCTTTCGATAACTGAATGTACTTATACATGACTCAAAAGTTTTTTTTTTCAGATTATTATGCATATAAGCCTGTGCCGTCCCTTTGTCGGGTAAAGGCCTCTATCTTTTTTCCACTCGTCCTTATTTAGATCAGCAATGTCCAACCCTTTTGTAATACATCCAGGTAGTCCCACCATCTCCATCGTGATCTACCGTGACGCCGAATTTTATTGGGTGGGTGTAGATTTCTTGATCTGCAGATCGGTTGACATGCGGCAAACGTGTCAGCTCTACTTTAGTTTAGCGGTTGTCTGGGTTACGTAAGCTATTTGGGTTTTGGCGTTCCTTCCGCGATCGATTAATTTAATCCAAGATCGTTTCATTGACCTCTGGCAAACTTAGAGAGAAAAATTCTGAGCATTAGTCAAAAATCAAGTCCGGGCATTACGATGAGTCTAAATAAAGTTATATATTTTTTCATTAATTCAACTGTAATCCGATCATTAATATATGGCTTTTAAACGATATGTAATAAAAATCTGGTTTTGATTTTATAAACGGTAAACAATTGGAACAGAACTTATGGCCAGGCTAGGTATGTCTAGCTAGGCCCGGCGGATATGTCAATAATTACTAACGCTCATTTAGATTTAAATATGAAGTGGGAAATTTATTGATGCAAATATGTATTCTGACTATATGTACATAAATAAGCCCTCATGCCAAAATTGTCACTTGCCTTCTTGGCCTTGAAAATTATTGTAATTTTTGATAATGTATTTTTATATCATATGCCATGTACTGTACTAGTGACGCACCGAATGTGAATACTTACAATAAATATTCGTATTCCTGAATTAGAGTTTTACCGAATATTACAATGGTATTCAAACGAACAATACTTGTTCTGCATTACGATATTCATATCTCTTAGGGTTGAATTCATAAAGATCATTAGATGTTATCATACTTAAATATCTGTATTATCAGATTTTTTTTACTAACCGAAATACCTAAGGTACTCTAATATTACACAGAGAAGGGCCCTAAAATCCACACCAAAAGTGTTATTTTCTGGGAATCCTGTCTGGTGTGGGCCTGATGACTGAGAATATCTAAGTATTCAAATGTGTTCGGGAATGCTAAGCAATGACAATTTTTTTTATAAGTACTTAAAATTAATAGATACCTAATTACGAAAAAAGCAGTTGAATTTAATTCTATATGAAAATAGGTGCTTTTTGTTATGTCGCATAGCGTAGTCGTGTGAAAAAACGAACTACACTCTCTTAGAATACACTTCAAACGCACGAAGACAGATCGAACCTCCGCGGGATCCGGTACTATAACAATTTTCCGTAACTAGATGGATCGCGAGAGCAAGTGACACAGCCTTCCCCTTCGACGGTTAGATTTACACTGAGCTCGCAGCCCGGGCACGGCCGCGCTCGCGGAAATTCAGTTTTTTTGATGCTTTATTAAACCGAATTTCCATTTTACCAACTTTTAAACAATACGATTAAAGATCAATGAATTGTCAATGTTATTGCGAAAGAGCCGTGTAAATATCACTTGTAGTTTAGAAGCCTTAGGGAATTGAAAATTGAAAACGACCCTATTTCAACATTATGTTTTCCATAGTAATTATTGCTTTAAAAAAAAATCCAACTATATTTTTTTAGAAAAAATAGTCAAAAATAACATATATTTTTTTCAGATTTTTCCGTTGGCTAGATTACGAGCCTTAGGACTTTAAAAATCACCATTCCACGTACGGAGTCGCCTTAAACGCGATGTTTGTGGTTCGAGATTCATAAAGTGAAGTGTCACGTTACTAGTCTGTCAAGTTTGCGCCTAATATACTATATGGCGTCGCATATATATGTAGCGCAAACTGAAAGCGACCGGGTTGGTGAGGTGAAGATATATGCACTTGGTATATCGCCACAACCGAAAATCTCTCCGAGATATATGGAACAAGGTCCCTAATTACAAATATCAAGCGTTAATATAACATAAGAAATTTAATATTGTAAATGTTATATTTAAAAACAGTTACAGCAAAAACATCAAGGCATTTCAAGAACTTTTTGTGGTAACGAAAGAGCCTCAAACCTATTGCACTAAACAACTAAAATAAAATATTTTTAAATTAGCCCATTACATGACATCTGTCGTTTTACAAGAATAGTGTACTTTTACAAATTCATTTTGTGTTTTTTGTGTGTTTTTTTGGTCTTATTTAGGTACGATATAAAGCTTAATATATTTTTTAATGTATAGTTTATACAAACGACATTTCATAAAGCAGCAACAGACATTGCAATCCGTCTCTGGTTTATACGTAATACGATAAGTTAATCGATTCTAGTTACCTGTGCTCGGACAATATCATAGGAAAATACTTGCAAACCGGATATGTTTGACGATTTCATGTTTTCTATCATTTTATGTAATCAAATAAACACAATTTACAAATGCTAATTTCATGTAGCTAGATTAAAACCAGTTCTCAAATGCAATGAAATAAAAAAATACACCACTCAAAAAATATAATTCAGCTGTTTTAGCCTGTTCATAAACACAGACGCCATGCTTAAGAATAAGTTACTTCCCGCCTTAAGCCTTCAATTTTGTATGAAATTCTTTTACAGTTCTCTCGAGTTGTCCCGCCCGAAACGTGATACTTGGAAGCCTCTTATAACGCACGTTATGGCGACATTTCATTGCATGTTTAAGAAAAACAAATTTGAAATGCAATTGCAATATTCTAGCATAGCTTATTTTATTATTGACAAAATGTGTAGGTACCTACTCATAAATAGTACGTAATTTTGGACATTACTCATAATTGTATCAGGACATTACAATACAATACCTTTAGACCAAAAATGCATGCCCATAACTCACCGAGCAACACACACGTTGTTGACTTGACACGCATTCGAATATAATGTACGCTCATCACCTCTTATCACCCTTGAAACAAACCCTCCACCTTAACCCAAAACCATAAAACTCAAATTTTACTAAATCACAGAAATCAAACTACAACCTTAATATTGTTCCTGACGATGAGAAAGCAAAATTAGACAAAAAAATTGAAATCGTCTCAGGTTCGATTCGTTGTTGTATTTAAGCGACATTAAAGTTATATTTAGAGTGGATAGCGTTATTTGGCTGCAGGAAAGGTGGCAGAAGTAAATTTGCCGTGAAGGTGGCAATAAAAAGAGAACTTTCCCTGCGAGTTCACACCTTTTTGTGTGTGTCACGGATATTAACGCACGGTGCACTGGCTTTGACATAAATAATCATCCTTTGGTATTGACAAGGAAAATACAAAGGTACTAACTCAATATATCTTGACTTGGACCATTGATACAAAGATCAGAGCACAAAAAAAATCGAAATGCGTAACTTGGCGGAAGAGACCGGGAATCGAACCCGGTACCTCTGGATTACCGGTCCAGCGTGTTAACCTCTCCATAAACGTAACTTCTAGCGATCTCCGAATGTACGTAAACGGTATAGTATTTAATACTAACGTACTAGCAGTATCTGCTTCAATGGATCACATTGAAATTAAGAAGCTCGTTTGTATGTACTGAATTGCGTACATTATCTAAGATTCTAAGAAGTCAAACTGTACGTTCAGTTATTGTCTGTGCACACAAAGAGGAACCGGACGCATCTGTGTCGTTTCATTGTGATATTACTATTAATGCATATACTTATATTAAGTCCATCCATCCCATTGTATAGGCATGTCGATTTTTTTTGTATATCTCTCGATTAAATTATTCATTGGGATTCAATCTCTATATGCTCTAAATGTCAAAAGTTCATGCTTGTAATATAATTATTGTTTTGTTAAATTGTAAGGATATTGAAAACATTTTCAAAATTTCTTTTAGGAAAAATAAACTTATTTGCGTACCTTTCAAGTCACATATTTCAAAAAATATTTATTTCTTTGTTTCATGACATATTGAGTTTTATTAATTTTATTTTATTCATTTAACTACAGTAAGCAATCCCTATTTTTTTCTCCCAGAAGTTTCCAAAGAAACGAAAGCTTTGGTTTTTCCGACTATAAAGCTCAATTTTTTGCTTCCCATTAAATAGCATCCTTGTTTGCCACATATTCGACATAACTAAAAAAACGCTTGGTAGGTATGCGTCGGATCGGATACCTTTCTCAGCAACACACCATTATGTCATATAGTCTCGCCGGCGGCGGTGACCTTTTCCAGCGTGAGAGAAAGTGAGACGCAGTCGTACCACAGAGCAGTACACACGGATATTGTCTCAAACGGAGCAAACAGCCAAGTGTGGGGACTCGCGCACTGAGGGTGCCGAGCCACCTTCCCGAACGCAGAGAAAGTGAGACGCAGCCGTACTGCAAAGCAGTAAACACGGATATTGTCTCAAACAGAGCAAACAGCCAAGTGTGGGGACTCGCGCACTGAGGGTGCCGAGCCACCTTCCCGAGCGCAGAGAAAGTGAGACGCAGTCGTATAGGTACTGCAGAGCAGTACACACGGATACGTATTGTCTCAAACAGAGCAAACAGCCAAGTGTGAGGACTCGCGCACTGAGGATACCGAGCCACCTTCCCGAGCGTGAGAGTGAGTGCGACGCAATCGTATCGAGTAAATAGTAGCCTTTGGATATCCGCGGCTATCCCTGTACCAATAAAATTCTTCCAGCCGATTCGGCGTGAAGAGAGGGCAAAGATTTTTGACCAACAGATGTTCAGATATTCTAATCAATTGGAAAATATGGTATGTAGAGCAGCCAGAAACCCAAACATCTAAATATCTGGACATACAAATTTTGGCAATGCTGAAACGCATGAATTCGCGTCGGTTACTCGGTCAATTGGTAATACTGAATAAATAGGTACTTACACTGCGTCGAACGGGAAATGCGTGCACGTACATATTTGATGACACGTTGTCACAGTAAACATTATACAAATACATATCCTATATGTTATGTAAAGTGAGAGATAATAATGGAAAGTCCACACGTATGTTTGTTGCGAACTTTATACCTTGGTGCAGGTAATAACAGTGTTAGAAAGATGTGCCGAGATAAGTAGGCGTTCGTAGAACCTCATTCCCATAGCTTGCGTCTGGTGACTTATGAAGAAAATAAACACGAATTCTCTGCGATTTACCCACAGATTTGACGGCTTGCCACCTAGAAATAAATGAGGTATTTTACCAATGGTGTGGTAGTTATACCGTTTTTATTATTCACAGTGCAAACCGAGCGTCTTCAAACAATCGTCAACAATTTAATCTTTATACCTACTTCGTTCCTTGATTGCCTTAAATTGCCACCACAGAATATGTTATTGCATGCCCTAGGTATAGAAATAAGGTGCAGAATAGGTTATCCCTAGATTAATAGTAGGTACATTACATACCTGGGGCGGTGAATACGTGAATGTCCCATGTCGTAGGTGTTTGTGGCCCGAGTCGAAGGTGAGGGCTATAAATATGCGATCTGGAGCTTTACGAATTACCGCCTGTGGTTTGTCTATAGTTTTACGTCTTGCCTTGGCCATGCAGGAAGTGAGATTTTCCCCTCAGTAAATCCCACTTGCCCCCTAGGGTGACATTTTACGTAAGATATTTTACATCTTTAGCCCTAGATAGGTAGAACACTATGGCACTCGCGCTCGCACTGGTCTGAACTGGTCCGAGATATCGTGTCCGTGAGCAATGTCTATGTGTGCCTTTGCTCGAGCGCGCTTGTATGTAGATTGATTTTTGTACCTATCTGTTTTGTGACCTTAGCCAGGCCCATCTGTATTTAAGCAGTCATTTTGATAGCCTCTAAAACCATCCGTCACTTCCTGTGCCACAAATAAACGAGACACGTTGACTAAACTAACTCCTCTTAAACAAAAGCACGTGATTTTGTAGCGTCTTAACGTTTGAAAATGTCATAGATTTATAATAAATAAATAAATATCGACTATTACAATCTCACACAAATCGATCTAGTCCCAAATTAAGCTTAAGAAGGCTTGTGTTATGGGTACTAGACGACGATATACATACTTATATAGATAAATATATACTTAAAAACCATGACCCAAGCACAAATATTCGAGTTCATCACACAAGTATTTGCCCCGGCCGGGATTCGAACCCGGGACAGCCGGCTCAGTAGGCAGGTGTCTACAAACCGAGCCAAACGCGTCGTCAATAATACCTCTGTTATCGGACTAGAATCGAACCCATTAGCCGTAGATGGCCACTAGTAATGACCGTATAAGTACACAGTAATGGTCAGCGAGAGCGAATGCTGCAGGGAAAGGGTGAAGGGTGAAAGTGCGCGGTTCGCAAGCGCATGACGGGCTTATACAATGTTAACATAACCGATTCCTCGACGTTTAAGTGTGGACAATATTAACTAAGTTAGAATTGCCATATGCCATTACAACGGCATTTTCATATTTGAGGTTTAAAAAACAAACAAACAATAGTACTATGAATCAGAATCAGAAATTTCTTTATTGCCACAACTTATACTAACAATTACATGCACGTAATTTATACTTACAAAAACGGAAAAAACAGAAAGAATGGTATACCTAACATAATAACAGTAAATATAAAAAACGATTTCTTAGAAGTATGAGGCAATGGGTCTCAGTCTCAGCGTGTGCTGGGCAAAATGTCCAGCGCTGGTTTTCAGACTGAGCCCTTTGATGGTGTCGGTTGCAATACAACGAAAAATATAAATACTAAAAACATCAAGTTCAACTAAAACTAACAATAAACGATAAAAAAAAAAATAACAAAATTTTGATTTTGGGACAAGACTACATGAAAAAATAGAATAAAAAATGAACATAGTTAATGTAAATCAACAATGCTGCAAAAGTGCCACTATGTGTGTGTGCGTGTGTGTGTGTGTGTGTGTGTGTGTGTGTGTCTGTGTGGGTGTGTGTGTATGCGAAAGAAAAGGGAGGTTGTTAGGGGGGAGAGGATAACCTGCTTTGCACGTCTATTAAATGGCCTTGGACTAACCGCTTGTACTTAGATAACGCCATGGGTTCTCGTAGGGGTGGAGGCAGATCGTTCCAGACTTTTGCAGCTGCAAATTTGAAACTCCTATGAGCCGCACAAATGCATGGCCCATAGGTACGTAGGTATATATGAACGAATTCATTCATAAATGCATTCAACCTAACTTTGTCAGTTTACCTATTACTAACTAAATATCACAGAATACTAAGTTTGACGTTACAGACACACCAGACAGAATCCATATTTGGGTAAGGCTCAGGATCGTTTCGAACGCTCCTTGACTTACGTTACGTTTTCACGAATAATTAACATTATTTTTGCCAAAAGAAACGTTAGTTTGTGAGCTCATTTATAACAGGGCGCTTGTTGCGAATTGTGATGGAATCCAAAAATAAGATGATTTTCGTCTAAATTTCGTATCACAAGGAAACGTTTATGAGCCTTACCCATTTCGTGACTATCCGACTAGAATAAACATTTGCGATCGAAACGATATTACGATTAGTCAACCCTACGTGTAAATTTTTCATCAACTTCGTGAACATAAAGATTAATACTGCGTCAGATTAGGAAAGGTATGACTTCCCGCGGTGAACCGCGATAATTGACGAGTGCCCGCGTTGTTTTTAAAAAAGGGTGTAAGCGCCATTGAATCCCGAGTTATGTTACGTCGTTTTATGTAGCGCGGTGAAGCTGCGCGCACGCAGTGAAAGGTTAAACGCGTGACGTAACCCGTCCGGCACGGATTGTACGTAGACTAACGACGCAGAGAGGTCACTTGAATCGAGAATGCCTGTGTGTGGCTTTTATCATCACAGATAAAGAAATATTTATTTATTATGTCTAAGTATTTATGTAAGTATATCTGTATATTTTTATTTATGTATGTTTATTACCTTTGTCTTTTATGGTAGTCGTTCATTTAGTCATTTTATTATTATGCGACAACCGCGACAGATGGAAGAAAAGGGGGGAGGCCTTTGCCCAGCAGTGGGACATAATAGGCTCATAATAATAATAATTATTATTATGCACCACCTACTAATTTCAAACATTAATTTTCAACTACTCCGCTACCTAAAGGTTGTCTGGAAGAGATCGCTATTTAGCGATAAGACCGCCTGTTGTGTACCTCTGCCTGTTATTTGAATGTGGCTCATGTTGTGTTGTATATTCCTTGATGTTGGAGGTGTGCAATAAAGAGTATTTGTATTTGTAATGAATAATATCGCACAAAAATACAATAAAAGAGCGTAAATCGCCCATCTCTCTGTCTCTGTCTTATATAAGTACCTACTAGCAGATGCTTGCAACTTTATCCGCATAACCCTTTTTAGGGTTCCGTAGTCAACTAGGAACCCTTATAGTTTCACCATGTCCGTCTGTCCGTCTCTCCGTCCGCGGCTTAGCTCCGTGATCATTAGTACTAGAAAGCTGAAATTTGGTATGAGTATGTATATGTATCACGCCGACAAAACAGTAAAATAAAAACTAAAAAACGTTTTTTTTTTTGGGGTACCTCTCGAACACTAAAGTGGGGATGAATTTTTTTTTTCGTTCCAACACTAGTGAATAATAGGTTGCTGTGTTTTTGTTGTAATTATGACTATTTCTGTTGAATTTATATATATATATATATTACGTATTATGTATTATATTGACTGTTTGCCTATCTCTCTCTATTTTGGTTTTTTGCATTTTCATGTGTAAGTATTATTGTTTAATTATCCTCCTTCGTATTGTACATGTTGCTTTGGCTGTCTACCGTTTACATTTGTCTTTAGCACTCATTTACTCAAAGGTTAACTGGAAGAGATCCCTTAAAGGGATAAGTTCACCTTTGTACATGTATTTCTTTTGTTTTAATGTATTTCTGTTTTTGTGTACAATAAAGTGTTTACAATACATACATACTAGTGTGTGGGGTATCGTTGAATAGGTCTTTTAAAAATAATAGGGGTCTTAAAACATTTTTTTTTATAAAGCAGTTTCGTAAATATTCGCTTCGAAAATAAAAAAAATAGTGTCCCCCCCCCCCCTCTAACTTTTCAACCACGGGCCAAAAAATTATGAAAAAAATCATGAACATGAGACCTTATAAGTAGGTACTTTCAATGAAAACTATATTGAACAAAATCGGTTAAGCCGTTTTTGAGTTATCGCAAAATTTCATAATTTTCTTAAAAGGACGTAAGTTGGCTTCCAGAAGGTAATAAGTAACTACAGATACTTTGGCGTTTACGACCTTTTTATAGAGCTTGAAATCTTGCTCGTAACTTAAGTCTATTGTGAAGGATGAGCAACTACGGAACCCTACACTGAGCGTGGCCCGACATGCTCTTGGCTGGTTTTTTATCACTAACCCTGTTTAATGGAACCATTTTTCGATTTCCAGTATTATCCAGCTATCCTTTTAACAAAAATCTTTAAAACCCGTTCAGGCATTTTGACGAGATGAGTGCAAAAAGATAATTCGACCGATAGATGCCGTTGCAGTCAATATCCACTCCACACACAACAAAAGACAACGTGCATCGCGCATTCTAATTGGTAAACTATACAATTTTATGTGTAAGTCAGTTGCATTGCACAGCCTAATTTTTTTTCTGCTATGCCCTAAGGTTGACTGGAAGACAATGCCTCATTGCATTAAGTCCGCTTTTTATACGATGAGTTTTCTTTTGTGCAATAAAGATTAAATAAATAAATAAATTTTAGAGTTTAAGTGATGTTGTCGCGTCTGCTTCGCTATTCACATTGTCGATCGCTTTATGTAACGTCGCGATGCGCGGGAGTGCGTGTCGAGATGAGATGTGACCGATTACACGTTTTCACATTCCGAACTCTTTCGCCGACTGAGCCTATGCAGCCATAGGCTCCATGTGGAAATAAAAAAATCAGTCGTGACACACAGACTGATACTATCGTAATCGGACGCACAACTGCGATAGAGCCAATTTGGCCAATAGGATTTCACTACTTTCGACTTTGACAGTTCTTTTTTTTTATTTTTTGGCAAAGGAACTAAACTCAAACATACCGAGATGCCAATTGTGCACTAGTTACACTACCGTCAAAAAGTTTAAGTCCAAATTCAAAAAATACTACCTACTTGCAGTAGGTAGTATTACATAATACCTTACTCTATGGTATTACCTACTATAAGTAGGTAGTATTTTCATAGAAGCTTCATAAAAATATTTGTATATTAGCATATTTAGTGTTTAAACTTAAACTTTTTGACGGTAATGTATCTTTAGGGTTCCGTACACAAAGGGTGCCAACGGGACTCTATTACTAAGCCCCCGGTGTCTCTCTGTCCGTCTGTTGCAAGGCTGTATCGTTGGAACCGAAAATTTCATTTTTTCAGCAAATTGTTTCGTTAAAACTTCTGGAGAATGCATACCTTACATTATGTCCTTATATTGTGTCTTTATTAATGATTTCTTTTTTATGATATTTTTTTGATATTCATGGGTATATAATATACATCCACAAAGCCAGTTTTTTAATTATTCCATTATTACCAAATGGCATACGCACGTTTCGAGAGATTCGTTCAATTTATTTTATATCTCCATAAAAGTATGTACACAATCAGACCGATTGTGTGAATCAGGCCGCGTCCCACAACCTTTCCAATCTGAGCAAGTGAGCACTCAAGTGGTGACTCGACGTAAAGCGATGCTCAACATTGACGGACATACGACATGTAAGCTTAATGTCATAAGAATATAATACGGATTTGACATTTTTACGTGCTGCGTTATTTTATTTTACGTAATGATCATACCCCGGGGGTTTCGGCGCACAAATGATTTAAGACTAGACAGACAGTAGTCAAATAGTTCGTGCACCGAAATCCCCAGGGTTTGGTAATGATTGACATACTTTGGTAGTTTGATGAGAAATCGTTATTTGTAGTATGTTTTGGTAATGTTTTACACTTTTTTCAGAGCGGGATTTAAACTGACGTCAAAAAACGTCTTCCGTCACTCTCTCATGTACTAGCTCTAGCGAGAAAGAGTCGCTTGCCAGTTGTGCTAGGCGTGCAAATATCTTGCTAAGTAGGTAGACAGTTTAAATAAGGTGCTAAATGGAGATAATTATTGAAAGTGTGAATTTTCAGACTTTCAGATATCATGGAAATGATCACATACCTACTTATATAAATAAAAATACTGACAATTATCTTATGAGTAAAATATAGAAGATTGTAATATTGTATAAATTTTACTAAACCTATAATTTTAGTAATTTAATGCATGGGAATGTTAACCACAATAACCATAAAGGCGGTTTGGAATGAAATAGATGAATGAGTATGAGTATATATGTTATGTTTATTACAAATATGATGTGTATGATTATTACAAATAAAAAATCTATCTATCTATCTATCTATGAATTGTATTTTAATGCTAATAATATATTGAAATTTTATTTATTTATTTAAGTATATATTTATCTATATAAGTATGTATATCGTCGTCTAGTATCCATAACTCAAGCCTTCTTGAGCTTAATTTGGGTCTAGATTGATTTGTGTGAGGTTGTCTGATATGTATATATATTTAATATCAGGTCCATAGCTCTCTGAAGTCTTACCGTGCTATCAGAAATTCAAGTCCGATGCCTAGTTATAAACCTACAAAACAAATCCTATGAAAAATCTATGGCTTCAGAAAAACTGACAATAAAAAAGAAAACCTATGGTTTTTTTACGAAACATTTTTGGCGTATCGAAGTGGACCCTTGTAAACGAACCGTACCTAATGAATGAGTTTCATACAAATCGTGGGATTAACATTAAAAAAGTTTAATTTTACACTTCAGTGTAGTTAAAATTAAACTTCGTGCCATTATGACAACGTTCCAATTTGAACTTGTACTTGAACGTGAAACATAGAAAGAACCTTGTAATATTGAGCTAGAGAAACATTTCTTCGAACGTATTATTCAGTCAAACGTACAAGACCCTCAATTACTAATGCAGTGTGTGATTACTCGCCATTGATAAGTAATTCGGCCATTAGAGCACAAATGTGAGCTAAAAGCCCGTCATTAATGCACATATTATTAGCATTTAATTATTTCTTATGCAGAATTGTATGTATGTTTGTCTAATTCGAGGTGGCATTTAAATTTAATTATATGGAAATAAACAATTTGTTATGAATTTTCTCTAGTTTTTCTCCTGAGTAAGCACACGATTGGTGGTATTTGCTTTTAGTACATTTCAAATTTTTACCTATTTACCTTACCCATTTTTAACTGTTTCATGAAATAGGTAAAAATTTAAAATAAAGGTACAACCAAACCGCTGCCGAAAATTCGCCGAAGGTGCGTAGACGCTCTAGTGGCGTGTCATATCTGTACTGTTTCTTCCAGCATTGTGATCGAGCCTTCAATCCCTTCGTAATCTCTTCATTATACTCCTTGTTACTTAAACTGTAGGTACAGCTAACATGTTAGTTAATTGGTTGTTTTGGCCGCCGATAAATCGACGAGAAGGGTCACTGGAGTGGCAGTGCTCGCCTTGGACCACATCTGTGGTGAATGCCCAGTGGCTGTCGGATGTGCACAGACGTACGAACTTTTAGACATGCTGGATGATTATTTACCACTTTGGTTTAAAGCACACATGGAGTTGTGTGTGCTTTAAACCAAAGTGGTAAACAAAAACAAAGTGGAAAACAAAAAACACGAGACGGAAAAATAACGTTATACGACTTCGGTCTTATTAAAAATGAAAAATGACGACGACGTGAAAAGACATTATACATCTTTACAACGAAATTTATACTATTATTTGAATATATTTTATATGAAGTAGAGTCAAAGAGGTCCGTCAGCACTTCAGATTCAGGATATAATACCTAATTAAATAAATAGATAAATAAATATCAAACAACCTCACACAAATCGATCTAGTCCCAAGTTAAGCTCAAGAAGGCTTGTGTTATGGGTACGAGACGACGATATACATACTTAGATAGATACCTTAGATACCTAGATATATTCGAGTTCATCACACAAATATTTGCCCTGACCGGGATTCGAACCCGGGACCGCCGCTCAGTAGGCAGGTGCTTGCAAACTGAGCCAACCGCGTCGTCGTAATTAAAAGTAATAGCTTGTTAAATTGTGTCAAAATTCTTATTGTCACGTAAGTTTTATCTGAAATATATCAAGTCTATGCACACAAAAACCACCTGTCACCACGTGCATGCAAACCTTTAAAGCATTCGATACACGCCCCACATATAGATATTACATTCGAAGGAACCGGAGCAAAAACTTGCAATCTTGTACACCTGGCGGAAACGTAAACTCTTCAAAAACGCTGATTGTTTTAGGCATTTTTTCTTTATGATCAAACAGGTTTCTTAAACTATACTTAATATTACTACTTAGAACAGGGCTATTTCGATTTATTACTATACTATATATGAAACGTACAGTTTAAATTGTTCATTGATAATTTTAGTTTAAAAATCTACTCGAAATTTGACATAAATCACGCAGAAAACTGTTTTTGTTTCAACTTATTTTCGACTGCACGCAATTCAAGCATGAATTAGCTATGTCACTATCTAGAACTCAGTGAAAAGTAAGATTCACTTTTTTACTAGCAAGAACTTATTTTGCGAGAGTTGCAGACATTGAAGACGGTACGTAATAAGCTGTCGGTACCTATTATTTATTTCGGGAAGAAATTTAAAACTTTTCTCAGCACGTATGCATTAAGAGGTTTTTACCTTTTTGATTTTACCAGCGTTTTCTTAATGACGCCTTGTGCCAAAAGAACGCAAAGGCTTTGAAATACTCTGCACTCAAACGCTTTCAGCAAACAGAGTGTTTTGTTTTTTGCCGTAAATATAAGTCTCAAATACCGCATTGTTTATCTTAAAAACATGTTATAAAATATTCGACATGTTGAAATTGTGAACACTTGCGTATAAAATAAAGCTAAGTGAAGGCTTATTATGTAGTAGTTATACTTCATTTTAATGCTAGCGATGAATGCACTGCGAGACATTTTACTGGGGAGCTAGGCGGCCTGCACGGTCTGACTGAGGATGCTATCAAACCTAGACATTCAACCGTAGAGAGCACACTTTCTTTCTTTTCTTTATAAAACCTTCATGAAGGAAGAATTTTGGCCGAAAGGTGTTTTATTCCTGCGTTTCTGCGGTCGGCTACCCAACACCACGAACTTACGGAACACATCGTGACCTAGTTGTTTAGTATTTTAATATTTAATATATATGTTAAATTGTAAGGTATTTATCTATGGGCCTTTGATGCCTGAAATAAACGAATTATTATTAATATTATTATTTATTTTGTGTCTATATATTTACTTTTACATGCTTTGACTGAAATAAAGCCATAAGATAATAATAGTATAATGCTTGTAAAAGAACGGTTAAACTGCTCTACAAAATGGAAGCTCTACATGAAGTCGAAGCATCTGTAGCAAAGAGATGTGTTGCGATAGCCCTTCTCCGAATTGCGGCGAAGCTCGTATTATTGAGTGAATTCCATTATATTTGCTTCTGTTGAGACTGCAAGTGTCGCAAGCTAACGATTGGTCGACAGTGCACAGAATATTCGGAAAGAAAGTTCACTATACTACCTAACTCATTTGTTTTTAATTAATTAAATTGTTTAGAATTGGTTCGGTTGGGTCGACCGAGTTAACCTATTGTTCACGGGTTCTGGAACTCAAATTCTACTCTTAAAGTGTATTAATCTTAGTCGATCACTTTTAAAACAGAATACATAACATATTTACAATCTGAGGTTGATTTTTCCGTAGCATTTTTTATTTCTCTGTATCTGATACCATTTAAGAATGTCTCATACTAATTCGATTTAAAGAAGCAACGTGCATTCATATACATTTGTATGGAACCCAGTGAACGCTATTATGTCTGCGAGTTTTTAGATATTGACATATTCGGATTGCTTACCCAATATTGGATACCCTCATATTTTTGGACTCACGAAATCGATAGACTTAAGTACCTATTTCTTTAAACATACCGTAGAGCTATTTAGAAACCCAATGTGTTATTTGGTAGTAAGCAAAACATGCTTTTAAACCCGATTTTTGTTACCATTGGAATTTTAGGAACATGTTTTCAGGTAGGACTTAAATCCTTTAATTTGATTATCAAATAGCCCCATGAATTCCAAATAGCCTCACCTTACGACAACAAGTACAGTACTCAGACACAGTAATCGAGTGAACCCTCTGTATTATAATAGCGATGACTTTCAGTATGAAACGAAACTTCTTAAGAATATTTATCGTGTGATATTTGTCAATGGGCACTAAACAGTTTGAAGCGTTTGCCATTTCGGTTCTCAAATATCGCAAGATAAATCCAAGGCTTTATTTAATAGGGATTCAGGTGACAGTGTTAAAACGAATGAGGTCCTCGATGTGATGTGTTTACTTTAAACAGCTTTATCTGTCAATTAAAAGATACTTTAGCGCAAAGCTCACGTTATGTCTTTGCTGAATTTGATGTGAATGATGGTGTTGACCGAGATTTTCTTGTCTACATAAGTGTTATGCCTATACGCTGAAGATATTATTTTGTTTATTATGAAGTTATTTATATCGCCCACATACCTTATAAAGTAAGTTGGGGTAAGGCTAACATAGTCTATTGTATAATGGAGTAGGACTAACAGTTAGTTATTTATTGGACTGTGGCAGTCTTCAGTCGAAAACTGGCGAGAAACTGCGCAGGATCGGGACAAGTGGCGTGCTCTTGTTTCGGAGGTTAAGATCTTGTTTGGGTCACTGAACCAAAACGTGTGCAGAAACATACCAATGTTGAAATAAATAAATAAAAATGCATTTTTTTGAGTAGGTATCCCTTCCGGAATATAAACGCGGCGGAATCTAACCAACGTTGTCCTTTCCAGATGGGACCCAAAGCGCCGAATCACCCCGAGCGAAGCGTCGCGCCACGAGTTCGTGACAGGGTGCCCGCTAGGCGCGGCGCCCACTGGGGTCCTGGCGCTCCCGCGCCTGGCGCCCCCGCGGCCTGCGCGCGCGCTGCTGCACAGCCAGTCCGCCGGCGACGTGGCCGCCATGCTGGGACGCGCGTGACCTGACCTCTGACTGCGGGTCGGCTCGGGGGGGCTCGTCAAGCTATAGGGCCCCTACACCCAATAGTTGACATCAGAGTTTGAGGATAGACGTCGGGTTTTATAAAGATTCGAAGCAAAATAAGTAGTCTATATTAGTAGGTACACTTTTTGACGAACTCGTATTTGACTTACGAATCTTTATAAAAAATTAGAGTAAAAATGAGAGAGTTTCAAGAACCGATTGACTTTAAAATGGCGCTCGTGTAGGATGCCATTATGCTCATAAACTAACCAATTTACTTACGTAGTTTACTATTATAGACAACGCTGTAAAAACACATTCAGATCCATTAATTTTCTTATGTTATCCAGTGACAAAGCAACAATGAGATTTGCAAATAACAGATTAAATTTAGATATTAGTTTTTTTTTCTACCAACTTTTGCTGAGATGCCTCATAGATTGATCAAAGCTACATCTTAAAGATTATCCTAAACGATACCGAGGCAACCAAATAAGTAAAATAAAACGGATAAGAAAGACACGATTTCAACTAGATACGTGCCTAATTCAAAACCAGATTGACTTCACTAAATAACTATTCTATACATCGCAAAATATTTTGCTACAAAAGGTCCATCAACATAAATCCAAATTAGATGATATAAAATCATTAATGAATCATATCTCAATTTCTATTTAAATGTCAGTTCATTATTATTTGTTATCCGGACTTAAATGAGGATCTTCTTGATAAGTTGGATCGACTTCTTAATAATTGTATTCGCTTTATTTTCTGTCTCCGTAAATATGATCACGTTTCTTCTTACCGCTCTCAGCTTGGCTGGTTTCCCATCCGTCAACGACGCAATATTCGTATGCTCTGCACTCTCTTTTCAATACTCAATGATCCACAAGCTCCTGAATACCTGAAAACCTTTTTCTGCTATGTTGAATCCACTCGTAACCGTAATTTTCGCTCTTCCGGCAATCTTGCCCTTTCTATTCCTCTTCACCGTACTGGTTTCATGTCTAATTCTTTCTCCTTGCAAGTGGCTCGCCTCTGGAACGGTCTTCCTCTCACAATCAAACAGGCTCCGAGTAAGTTGGCATTTAAAAGGGCCGTGCGAAGTTTCTTTGCTGGCAGAACTGAAGTCTCATAGTATATCTGCTTGGTTTGTTTCATCGTCGTATATATTTATGTATGTATCTATTTATATATATGTATATTATATGTATGTATGTACCTAATATGAGTATTTTAATTATATGTAATTATGTTGTCTGATGCACCGCCTACAATTTCTCTGCTTTGCCCTAAGGTTGACTGGTAGAGAATGCCTCATGGCATTAAGTCCGCCTTTTGTACGTTAAGTTTTTCTTTTGTGCAATAAAGTTTAAATAAATAAATAAATAAAAGGAATTTTTTGTTTAAGTAGCTATATTTTAAATTACCTACATCTAGTCATGTTAGATAAACTTGTTAACTTTGATAAACACAATCAAGTGTTAGTTACCCAACAAAGTCCAAACAAGGCCTATTGTCTAGTCATATCGTCTTAACAAATGCCAAGTAGTCGATGTGTTATAAATGGTATTTAGGTAGGATTATTACGAGTAAGACTGTGTGAAGCTCCATTTCGTTCCAATTTAATATTGCTGTATCGCTATATTAGCTAAATACCATTGTCGCGTTTAATGTATATCAGCTCTATATTTGTTAGCGTTAGTGTGCGAAAACGAGTGAAATAAGCGCAGTTTTTTTTATCGCCACCATTCTGCCTTGTTCATTCCTGGTGTAACTTCAGGACTAAAAAGCAATGATGTACATTTAATATCAAAGATCAAAATTATCGGTCCGCAACGCAAACGGTCAAAGTTTGACATACAAAAACAAATTCACAGTCTAGGTCCGGCCCGGGCAGTGCAAGTATCGAAATAGGAATAATTGAATACTTTCGTGGAAACGGTAGCTACAAACTGCATGGTGTCAGTAATTATCGTTCTCAGTAGGTGCATTTATTCCGTTTACATCAGTACCGTAAAACTACCCAACATAGTCCAGTCCACACAACTATGGTCCAATTTAATCCGAAAATTACTCGTTAATATATGACAATTATAACGAATAAACTCTAAAGTGAACCACATAATTAAACAAACTTAAATAAAAACGTACAAAATCTTTGATAGAATATGAATTTTGATAAAAATAAACGTTTTGTTTTGGACCATGGTTGGATGATTGGACTATAGTTGGGTAGTTTTACGGTACTTACATTGGATGTTGATAAGCAGTACCGATGCCTACAATGAAGCGAGCGCATCTGTTAAAAGGTGGATCCTGTTCTTTTATAGAAAAACTCGTCACCGAATTCATTTCATAGATATTTTTTTCCTCGAAAGTCATACATTTTTCATATATCTCGAAAATGTCAACCTATAGATTAAATTAGGTTCGTGATATAACAATCCAAAATATAGTTTCAGAAAAATATGCTTTCGATGAAATGAAATTTCTATGAAATTAAAATTCGATGAAACGTAAAAAGGATATGCACTCAGTTATTGCACGATTGCTTGACTGTGAATTTTCCCAAGCTTAAGTGATTTTATTAACTTTGTGGGTTTTAAAATATTGCAACAGTCAATTTAGATTGAGCGGTGCACTCAGATGCAAATGTTGCACGTTGCGTAATTTCTCACAAGCCGTGTTGAAAGCTTGCAGTTGCATTTGACCTGATATGATCCGATCCAGTTCTGATAATTTGATAACGGAAGCACATTGGGAAATGGTGGGCTTTATCATGTTAATTGATGTGTCAATTAGATGTCAGATTACGTTCACAGATTCAAAATATACATAGACAATCTTACACAAATCAACCTAGTCCCAAACTAAGCAAATCTTGTACTATGGGTACTAGACGACGATAAACATAATACATAAATGCACTCGTATATAGATAACATCCATGGCCCAGCAACAAACATTCGAGTTCATCACACAAATATTTGCCCCGGCCGGGATTCGAACTCAGCACCAGCTCAGTAGGTACGCAGGTGCACTACAAAGTACGCCAACCGCGTCGTACAAATGGTCACGACTGGCGATTATAGAAGCTAATTCTCCCGGCTTCCCTCTTTTTATATCATAGGACCAAACGAGCATACTGATCGCCTGATGGAAAGCGGTTACCGTCGCCCATAGACACCTGCAACACCAGAGGAGTCACAAGTGCGTTGCCGGCCTTAAACCTGTTATCATTTGATGACACTTGAGTTACAAAAAAGGGAAAGTAAAGCCTTCCTCTTAAACACAGATATTATTTGACGCTTTGCCACTGTAAAAAATACCTATTTGCAAGATTAGTTTCTTAGAAAACTATATTTTTCTGAAACTATAGTGTTCTGCTAACGGAATTTTATTTCATAGGATGCTAAACTACGGATTTTCCTTTTTTCGGTAGTGTTTGCAGTTTGCTATTTGCTTTACTTGAGTCGTCGTTGTTGACAAATTTTCTCCAGTATCTGGGGGCACGGTAGTGCCCCCGCCAAGATGAGCAAAGCGACTACCAACCTTTTCTTGGAGCGTGTCGTCGTTTTTTTGAACCCTCTTCTTGATATTGCGTATTTAAAACCCATCGTACTGATATAGTGTGGCAAATGGCAAGCAAAGGCTGATGTGTTACGGCTATTTTTCCGACATACGTAACCTCTGACATGCAAATACGCTGACCACATGCGTATGTATGTTACGCTAGCCAGTAACCGCCTTTTTACAAAAAAACATAGATCATCCTAATAATTGCGTAAGTACTGTCGTAATTTAACCACACGTCGAAGCGAACAAATCAATCTAATTATAGAATGTTAGCCATATTTGTACCTTGCTTAAGGTACAAATTGAGCTGATGATTATAGGCACTTGATTGTTTATGACCATTTGCTTTTTTAGGGTTCCGTACCCAAAGGGTAAAAACGGGACCATATTACTGAGACTTCGCTGTCCGTCCATCCGTCTGTCACCAGGCTGTATCTCAAGAACGGTGATAGCTAGACAGTTGAAATTTTCACAGATGATGTATTTCTATAGCCGCTATAACAACAAATACTAAAAATTAAATAAAATAAATATTTAAGGGGGCTCCCATACAACAAGCTTGTTATAGATTATGATACGGAACCCTTCATGCGCGAGTCGGACTCGCACTTGCCCAATTTTTTTCTTAATTTACTTACGATAGTTTGACCCAGAGGTCGCGCAAGTGAAGCGAATCATTACAGCATGCGGCACGCATAATGATACAGTAACCAATTTCAAAATAGATTCATTACGACTTTCGATCGTAGGTCAGTTAGATTACGATTCGATTTCGAATACGTTTTTCAGTTGGATCTATGCGTGCGGGTGATATGTTGCTTCTTTTACTTGGCTTACATCTTTTATCGATTTGTGTTGTAAATTCCAATTTGCATTACGGAGCGTGACTGTTTGTTTCCACAACACTTACGATAAATGCATATATAATATAAGTACGGAACTTCTAAATGATCTAAGCATTCCGTTTTTCCGAAAGCAATTTACCTTGCTATAAAAATATTTTATTGATCGTTGAAACAATTAATATCAAGAACTAAAAACGAGGCCTCAAAGTTTGGCCTATATCAAGAGGCAAAACTTTAGTTTCTCTTTTTTTACAAATTTGAGTATTTTTATTTACAAACTTTAAAGTTTTTTTTTTACTTGCCTTACTTTGATATTCTGATTGATAAAAATGCTACTGCTCAAGTAAGTATATTCGTGTAAGATTTAGAGATCGAGAAATGTTATTTTTTGATTACGGCTAGAGATGTGCCGTTCTCGAAAACGTTTCCCAATTTGTATGGCAAAAGAACGTTCTCGAAAATATTTCTATCTCAGAATTCTCGGCAGAGAACTCACGGCAATAGAATCTCAGAACGCAAGTAACTGTGACGGATCATTGTTTCTCAATCGGAGAAGTGTTACGGACACAGTGCCAGCAGAGTTATTAGTGGGCTGGCAATCGAAATAACGGCTAGACGATGATTTACTAATACCTGTGCCAAATTGAGCAAATATAATATTCATTAAGCTCTAACTTTGGCATAATATTTGCTCACAATCTAACCAATTTGAAAAGTGGCAGAGCTTGAAAATTTAACGTATTCTTTAGCCATTTAACTGAGATAGAGCATTCTGATATGAATTAGTATTTTGAACAAGGACAAAAATTATTCAATTATTCGGTATATGAATGCCAACATCAGCTATTAAACCATTTACCTGTAGTAGAACAGGTAATCTACGTAATTCATTTGACTATCTTTCTCATATCACATGTGATAATTGTAGAGAAAGAAAAGAAGAAAAAAATACATTTATTGGTGACGTGACCATAAAACATAATTACATAAAAGGTGTGACAGAAATAATAAAATATAAAACAATAGGCAACTATAATATTATGGTTGTGCCACGAAAAGGTCCCACCTCAGCCAGTCTAACACAACTATGCTTCGCGACTCTTCTCGCGCGACATGGCGCTACCCGTCACTTTCTCACATTACTGCACAGAAAGAGACGGATATTATCTCGCGCGAGAAATAGTCGCGTATGACAGTTATGCTAGCTCGAGACCGAGAGCCAGTGGTGATCTTCGGGTGGGACCGGGCGATAGGTGAATTGAAAAGTTTTGAGCCTAACCTTTAAAATAAAGACTTGGGTTTTTATATCAATTTTATTTCTCTACATAGTCTCCAAAACGATCTATACACTTTTGCCACCTTGCTTCCAACTTCATTATTCCTTGTAAAAAAAATGAATCTTCAAGGTGATTGAAATATTCAGTTGCAGCTTCTTGCACCTCAATATCTGTCGAAAATTTCCGTCCTGCCAAGTGTTTTTTTAGGTTCGGGAAAAGATGATAATCAGAAGGGGCCAAGTCCGGCGAATAGGGTGGATGCGGCAACAATTCAAACCCACAGTTATGTATTTGTGCGATAGATTTCGCTGCAGTATGGACAGGAGCATTGTCTTGGTGGAACAACACTTTTTTAGAAATCATACCAGGTCTTTTTATTTTAATTTCTTCATGCAGACGTTGTAAGAGGATGCAATAGTAATCAGCATTTATGGTTTTACCCTTTTCAAGATAATCAACCATGATGACCCCTTTGCAATCCCAAAAAACTGAAGCCATTACCTTCTTCGCTGATAAAATGGCCTTAGCTTTTTTAGGAGGTGGAGACCCTGACCTTTTCCATTGTTTGGATTGCACTTTTGACTACGGTGTATTGTGGTGGACCCAAGTCTCGTCCATAGTTATAAAACGACCAAGAAAATCTTGTGGGTCGCATTGAAACAGATCCAAACAATCCTGTGATACTGTATGGCGGGTGCGTTTATTTTCAGCTGAAAGCAGTCTAGGTACCCATCTTGCAGAAACCTTAGAAAAACCTAGATCCTTAGTGATTATGTTTTGCGCTCGCTCATAGGAAATACCAATTGTCTCCGCTATCTCTGCAACTTTCAACCGCCTGTCATTCATAATCATATCTAGTATTTTATTGATATTTTCATCTGTAGAAGCCGTTATTGGTCTGCCACACCTAGGTTCATCTTCAACTGCTTCTCTGCCGCGTTTGAAATCTGCTACCCATCGTTTTACAGTGGCATATGATGGAGCGGATTCCCCTAAAGTCTGGCACATGTCTTCAAAGATTTGCTTTGGCGTTAAGACCTTTTTTTGTAAGTATTTTATTACAGAACGGTGCTCAATTTTATCCATTCTAAAGAAAATCGCGAACCTCTTATCCACTCAATTGCTTCGAATTTTGAGTTGGACTCTATTTATATATTAAAATAAGAGCGATGACAGGTAGCCGTAGTTACCAAAAGCAATCTAGTGGCTAGAGTAATTCTATCACAAAATTTGCAATTGTGACAGAAGAAAAACAAAAGATAGTGCATTATGATAAAAAAATATGCAAGTCTTACGTGCCAGTATTATTTTTTTCTTTTAATTTCATTATCAACCTCAGGCTCAAAACTTTTCAATTCGCCCTCGTAGTTGCCTGAAAATAAATAATTTTAATTTTGATATCAATTGGTCAATTACTGGCCCTAATTTGTTTAGTAATTGGTACATCCATCCAAATTTTTGAATCTTGAAAAAATATCGTAAGTGGGCGCAGGCGACGTTTGAAAATGTTATGTTGCAACGAATTTTAGGTGTTAATGTCTTGACTGAAATATAGTACAAGCAGGTATACGTCCGTTTTCCATATCAGGAACGGGACATTACGAAGGTAAATCGTATATATCGCCATCTGGTACAAATAAATAGTTTCATTTTAGCTGCCTTTGGCACTCAGTATAACAAAGTAGCCCTCCGCAAGTAGCACACCGGCTGATTAAGCGCTTATACAGTTTAAATGAAGGAATGAAAGAATGAATAAATGAAGGAATGAAAGAATGAATAAATGAGTAACAAAATAATAAATTAATAATTAATAATATTTGAAATTTTTGCATGCTGTGATAAGCTAAGTGTATGATCTAAAAATAAGCCATTTACTATGTCAGCCAAATGTAACTACACTTAAAGCAAATAAAGATTTTCATTTTCATTTCATTTTCATTTTCATTTCATTTTCATTTCATTTTCATTTCATTTTCATTTCATTTTCATTTCATTTTCATTTCATTTTCATTTCATTTTCATTTCATTTTCATTTCATTTTCATTTCATTTTCATTTCATTTTCATTTCATTTTCATTTCATTTTCATTTCATTTTCATTTCATTTTCATTTCATTTTCATTTCATTTTCATTTCATTTTCATTTCATTTTCATTTCATTTTCATTTCATTTTCATTTCATTTTCATTTCATTTTCATTTCATTTTCATTTCATTTTCATTTCATTTTCATTTCATTTTCATTTCATTTTCATTTCATTTTCATTTCATTTTCATTTCATTTTCATTTCATTTTCATTTCATTTTCATTTCATTTTCATTTCATTTTCATTTCATTTTCATTTCATTTTCATTTCATTTTCATTTCATTTTCATTTCATTTTCATTTCATTTTCATTTCATTTTCATTTCATTTTCATTTCATTTTCATTTCATTTTCATTTCATTTTCATTTCATTTTCATTTCATTTCATTTCAATGAATTAATTAATTAATCAATGAATGAATGAATGACTGAATGAATGAATGAATGAATGAATGAATATATGAATGAATGAATGAACGAACGAATGAATGAATAAATTAGCTGTATAAGGGTTGTATAAGTGCTTATGAAGTCCCGGATCGCATATTTATGGCCCTCACCTTCGGTTTGGGCCACAAACACCTGCGATCTGGGAAATTCACGAATTCGCCGCCTGTAATATAATTATGAAATCCATATTGACACTTTAACTGTTAAAATGTAAGAGTTAAAATTTAACGTGAAGAAAAAGTAAGAGTATCGATATTGATATCATAAATATTTTACCCATGCCTAAGAATCCAGCTATCAAAATGCACCTCAACGACGGGGTCTGCACATTATTATGGACTAAGACTTGTCTTCTGTAATGAAGAAGTTTTAGTTATTTTTTAGTCCGTAAATACGGGTGGCGCTAGTGTAGGTTTGTACCACGCCGCCATGTTGGTTATCAAAGGCCTTTACTATTAAACTACTATGATTATTTAAAAATAATTTCCAAATGTTATAATTAAACTGACTGTAACTCTGATTTTAAATGAGTGATTTAAGTTATCCTCAATATTTGTAATATTTAGTGGATTTAATTTACCACTTCCATTTCTTTAGTTACTAAGTATAATAAACAAAATCGGGTAATTAGGAATTTATTGATAGTAAATGTGATGTGTAGGATTTTGTAAAATCGAGTCATAGAGAACTTGTAGAGGATGTGATAAATGTTAAGATATTATATAGATGTAATTCATTCTTTGAGCTTGGATTTCTCTGTTTTTCAATATTTCCGCTTAAATAATTATGGAGTAGCGCAATTTTAAATAAATAGTCTGTTTTAGTTCTATTTTTTTTTTGTTATGTAAACGAGGTCTGTAATTTGTTTTCAATTTATAATATATTATTGATAACTAATCAATTAATTTAAGCTGTCATCTCGATTTCAAGCTAAATTTGCAAAAGTTTGAAGGGCTAAACAGTTATTAATAAACATTTAAGCATTTGCCCAAGGGATTCAACTTTCCAAAGGTACACAAATATTTGATGATATAATACTGTTTTTAAATACTTTTTTTCTCCTAAAACTTGTCACGTATCGTTTCAAACAGAAGATCATGGAGCACGGTCCTGCCTTTACTGGACTTGGCGGGGCACTACCTTGCCCCTTGTTTCAATTAGCCCCACTCAACAAATATTCTTAAAAAAGTAATAATTTCGAACATTTTCGACATTTTTAAACGAAAAGTTTAGTGAATCGAAAGAATAGCCCCAAAGAAATACTTGATAAGTAGGTAGTAAATTTCGTTGTTTAAAAATGTCGTATAAACTGACACATTTAATAACAAAAATAACTATTTCTCCCAAAAAAATGCCTTAATACTCGTCATCACATGCATTGTTATGTCATAAACTCATAAAGTTTATTTTGTATTATTTTAGAATAGTAAGTGTATGTTTAATTTAAATTATTGTTGTGAATACTTTTACTTAGTTTTGTTATACCTAGTTTCTAAAGACTTGTATTGCGCTAGAGTTCAAAAATTAAGACTTATTACGGACCTAAGCTGGACCAAACCTTGGGCCGTTCGTTGATCGTAGTTGTACGCGATGCCATGTGTTTACATACGTTTTAATACTTTTAATTCTTCTTTTATAGACATTACATTTGATGAAATGAAACATTTGTCTATAACGGAAGGAAAGAGTTCTCGTTTTAGTCAAACTATTACTTTTTATTATAGTGCCGATATAGACACGCAAAATAAATCACAATAAATGCATAATCGTAAATTTTTATGTTTGTTTCCAGGAATGGATTATTCTAATATTTTTTTACGAAATATAAATTCCCTATAAGTAATTCATCTATTTAAATGCATTAATATCAGTTTATCACAATAAATAAGTGACAATGCATCTGTCATGCTTACACTCGTATTTTGTCAAATCGTGACGGATGCTTTGTCACTTATTTATCGCGTAATAAAAGTAACCATCATGGGCCCGCAGGACAAGATTCATTTGCAATTTAAGATATTAATGACAAAATTTACCAATTAGTCTTAGAAGAAAATATTAAAAATATTAGAGTCGGTTTATGCGCACTATGATGGAAGGAAATGATTTGATTTACTTAAGTATAATATTACTTCACACTATCCATATGCCATTTTTACACTTTGCAAGACCAAAAACGTATTGTTGTAGCTAGCTAGTCTTTTAAATCTACCCCAGGCTTTCTACCTATTTCTAGATGTTATTAATATTCTTAGATTATAACTCGTATTAGAATTATCACTGATACCTTTTTTACTGTCATTTAATGCCGGAAAATATCTAAAGCAACTTATCAATATAAGAATTGTTAGCAAATCTTAGATAACTATTATTTATTTTATTTAATACTGTTTTCATGAGCTTATTGTTTTCGTAATCTCAAGATCTGATTATTTAGCCTAATGGAGATATCAAATTCCCCGAACATAAATTTTCGCTATTTTTAGCTGGTAGAGGTTATCACGTACAGCACACCACCAAATTATGAATGAACACCCTCACAGACATTCACACGCACACAAAGTTGGCTGTTGCGATAAACCCACACTACGAAAAAAGTAATACACATATTTATAACGCCTTTATGACCAAGTTGACCAATGTACTTTGGCATAGGGTTTCGCCTATGTTCGGGGTCTCCATAGGCTAAATACTCTAAGCTTAGCTCAGTAATTCAAAATGGTCGCTTACACTGAATTCACTTTGTTCATTGTTTACTTTGTTGTTTCCTTTGTTGACGTTTAAGATAATGTATGTGGTAAGACAAATACCGTACTTACTATATTAATATAAGGAACTTCAATATCAGTAGATCTCTATAGATATAGGTTAGTGTTTGTTACTCATAGAAAAAGGTCTAGCGTGTACATATACATATTAGTAGATTATTTAGGCCAAGCCAAAACTGTGAATTGACTTAAGATAGTTGTAGATACTGTGTCTCAGGAGGCAGACGGTAGAATAGTAAATGGTTGTTAATATTATGTATGTTATAATCATATGTGTTTACGTGTATTTGATTTTCGAGTCATTACGATGTATTGATTAAAGTTCTTCCAAAGTGATCTGTTTTTATTTGAACATTCTTGGGATGGTCCTGCATCAGTGGTTGATTGATAGAGAGGCCTAGTGTTATTTAAGACTGCGCCGAGCGTTAGCGACTGAACCATAGAGCGCGGGGAATGCGTATTTAGATCGGCGCGCGGCCGCCATAGTAAAAATGTATGGAGAATTAAAAGCACTTTTTGATAAATCTGGACTGTGAGTATTATATTCCTTGATCTGGACCTTTAATACCAAACAATAATTGAAATATTTGATGCGGACAAATTATAATGTAAACATTGATCTTTTTTTTACTGAAAATCAGAATAGTTTTCCATTGTTAAAGTATTATAATAAACACTTAACGCCTGCTTATACGATTTTACAATTTTCGCCCAACTTTACTTAGTTCTCTATGGTTAAATATTAATAATCTTATATTTTTTTCCACGGAGAAATTGTTAATACATTCTTCGAAGTGCTAAATATATAGTTTAGAAATGGATTAAACAAGTATTGTTGATGTTATCTACTTAACGGCAACTGCCTATTTTTTTCACATTTCGCTCGGCGCAGTCTTAACAAATGAGGGGTCGTTGGAAAGGGTCATCTCTTTCAAACCAATGAAATTCACTGAAATAAGTAATGTGTCATTATCAGGGGGACGTAGCGCCAGCGAACGAATAAAACGTAGCGCCTGATGATGAATCGCGTACCGATTCGAAACATGTCGAGCGATATTCGACTTTTTTTTGTAGAGCCGTTTCATATGTATTTTAAAACAAGGTTACCTATAGTCTCTACTTTTAGGTTTTAAAAATAATGTAAACAAACCATTAAAAGGATTGTTTATAAGATAACGTTTGGTTCCTGTTAAACTTTTTATATTAAAAAATAATTGACCTCACTACTGCAATCCGTTCCATTTAAATACCATCTGTTATCGCTTAATTTTACAGAATATATACAAATTCACGAATACAAACATGTTTTTATCACATTAAATAAATAAGTACATAATATTTTTTTCTCAGTAAATTGACAGTAATTAGTACCCAAATTTGCAGAGGTTTAAAACGCAAGGCTACATTATACTGGAAATAACACGACTGTGATAGGCAAACTGTCTCATCTACACGTAATGTAGATAGATGTGTAAAACAAGATAAAGTGCCTATCTATCCGATAAGGGATTTCCTCTCCTAACACGTAAAGCACGTAGAATAATAATATATATAGTTCAGTATTGTAAGATTATGTAGGAGATAGATAGAGAGATGAGGTTAGACGGTAGTTGATATTATAGTGTTGTAATATTTACATAAACCATGTAAACTAGTACCGAGTTTTCCGTTCCACCTACCACCCCGACGCTACGCATACTACATGGCGACCGTGACAGTTTTGACCGTGACTGTTTTGACCGTGACAGGTGAAGACAAGTTACTTAACGTCATCGGGACGGCGCCGCGAACAACAACACCGCGTCGTTGGCTTCGGCGGGGTTGGAGCTATCGGAGGTGCTGCCTCAAGTAACAAGCAGCATGTATCATGGAGGCGATGCGGCGACGGAGCGTCTGGAGCAGGCGATGCCGCGTATGGAGCGTCAGGAGCACGAGATGCCGCGTATGGAGCGTCTGGAGCAGGAGATGCCGAATTTCATTGAGAGTCAGAAGCAGGCGATCCCACATCTTACGGAGGTGAATCTATTTAAATATGTATAAGGAATATGTTAGACGTAGCGTTACGAGACTTGATTGTTTAAGCAAAATTTTAAATAAAGTAGAGTAGTAAGAAATAAAAAATAAAAATAAATAAATGAGCTCAAGAATCAAATTAAAAAGTATGGACTTGATAATCAAAGAAGGATACGACGATACTTGCAAGTAAAAGGCGAATAACTAGGTCTAAATATAAAGAGTAACAAGGAGGATAGAGAAAAAAAGTAGGTATTTACATAGTACCTAGTAGAATCGAACTCAATTGTGAATTTGTGACAAACTTATAAGATAACTGCGAGATATTTTTATTTAATAATGTGAATAATTTACGGGATATGTAATTAGGAAAATTAACAGTACGTTTCTAGGTTAGAATGTTTTTAATTGTAAGGGACTCACTTTCTGCACCATAGTGGTGCTAGAGAGAGGTAGAGAATTAAGCTAAGTAGGTACTTATAATAACAAGTTTAAGTAGAATATCACCAATATTTATTATCGAATGTTTTCCTTTTTAAATTAAACGACCTAGATTTTTTATAAATTATATATAGATGTTCTTGCTGTAATTATAATTTTGCTAGTTAGGTTTTGTAATGTGATATTAAGATGTTTACAGGTTTTGTTTAACATGTGAATTAAAGATTATCTAGATCATAAGAAAATAAAATATATTGCGAGGAGTGTTCTTTTCAGGGGAGGGAACCCCCTACCTTTTCAGGGGAGGTGTGATAGGCAAACTGTCTCATCTACACGTAATGTAGATAGATGTGTAAAACAAGATAAAGTGCCTATCTATCCGATAAGGGATTTCCTCTCCTAACACGTAAAGCACGTAGAATAATAATTATAAGATTATTAAAAATATTGTAAGATTATGTAGGAGATAGATAGAGAGATGAGGTTAGACGGTAGTCGATATTATAGTGTTGTAATATTTACATAAACCATGTAAACTAGTACCGAGTTTTCCGTTCCACCTACCACCCCGACGCTACGCATACTACACGACCAAAATAGAAAGTTACAGATTTAAAGTAGCAACACCTACCTTACGTGATTTTTAACTTTGTCGGTTTGACATTCGCCATTGCTTGCTGTCAATTTGACAGCTCCGGTTTGTTTAATTTTTTTTAAATACCTAAATTTACAGACTATAGAATTAATGTCAAGTTTCTATACAACTTTATCTCCTAGTAAGTCTTATTACAGTTTGGTTTTTGCTTACCGTGATACAATACAATGTTGATGTCTTAACTGACTCCCGTGGCTCTCCGGGTGGATTTCCAATCCCTTTCTCCTGATACAGTCGTCAAGCAACCGACGCCAGCAAAAAGCCTGCACGTAACTTCCTGCAAGAAGCGGGTCTGAACACAATGCCGATGGTATCTGCGTTATCTAACCCATTGTAGGCTTTTTCACAAGCATCTACCCTGGGAGCGCTAAAATGTCGTAAACTATGTTTTAAAATATCAATTTATGATATTTCCTAGAACTACATCTAAGATATACACACTTTTAAGATATACACACCTTTTTACAATCTGATGTGATCGGCAAGAATATTGACAGTGTCTTATAATTGATTTTAATGACATCAGCGGGCCGATGCCGGGGATATGATGGTTGTTTTTATCACCCGATAAATAAGTGACAAATTATTATTATTAATCCGTAAATGGCGGCTCGAAGCTTGTGCCAGTATCAGTTTGGTTTATAACCAATGCATGACTTCCGTGTTAAAAAACTTATCAAAAAAATAAAAAAATAATTATTAAAACATGAGATGAAATGAACATGAACAAAGATCGTTTTGTGTGTCAAGTGACAAATCATCCGTTACGTTTTGACAAAATGCGAGTGTGAGTGACAGATGCTTGTCACTTATTTATCACGTGATAAACGCAACCATCATAGGCCCGCCGTAGTTATATTATCTACTATCAGAAAAAAATAGTAGTCTCATAGAAGCGCCATACATATATGTCACAAAGGCGAAGATGATGGGGGAGAAAAAAAGTCGTTTCTCTCAATAAATACACACTTAAATACAAATAACATCCATGACCCAGACACAAATATTCGAGGTCTATTTGGTCCTTCAGATTTTGACATATTATGCAAAATCTTAGAATAATAACGCCTAGAAACCCAGTTCACGCGCAACGGTGAGGCCACTAAAAGTTAGCCAGAAATGGCTAAAAGCGTCGATCGGCTTGTCAGTTGCAAGGACACGTGACAGGTGTAAAGAGCTCCCGTATTTTCAATTATTATGACGGTTTGTGCAGTGATAGGGTGTCACAATGCATCTGATAAAAAGGATAAACATGCTAACACAACATTTCACTCTAAATATTATTCTTTAACTCGTATTTTTACGTAAAACAGTAATCAAAATCTCATATTTTCTATAAGCGGCATGATAACGTAGTGTTTCCAGTGTAACGGACTTTTTTTTTACCCATAATTCTGTCCTGATAATATACTGTCCTATTTTTGGGAGCCTATAATTTAAAATACAAATCTGAAAAAATAAGAAGATTAATCACTTGATTTTTATTATCCTTTTATTTGACTTGCCGTGTATGTTAGAGTATGTCTGGGTCAAATATTGCAAATCAAATTTGAATCGAAACTATGAATACAAAGATCAAAGCTTAAAGAAAAATTGAAAAAGGAGCTACCTGGTAGAAGGGACCGGGAATCGAACCCGGTACCTCTGGATTACCGGTCCAGCGCGTTAGCCACTTCGCTACCCTGGCTCCACGTAGACCTGACGAATTTTTCCTTATGCTTTGTGTGTCGATCTTTGCATTGTTTATTTGAAAGGTTTTTACACCTTAGCGACCTCTATGTGAATAAGTTAATATTCACATCTTACCGCACCACTTTACAGCGGTGAACGAGCAAGCGAGAGAGGGCGCTGTTAGTTTTATCAATTTATGAAACATGTAATGTCTCATTATGTTTAATGTGGGTACACCACAATTTTTATTTAAACTATGAATACAAAGATCAAAGCTTAAAGAAAAATTGAAAAAGGAGCTACCTGGTGGAAGGGACCGGGAATCGAACCCGGTAACTCTGGATTACCGGTCCAGCGCGTTAGCCACTTCGCTACTACATGAATCCATTTTATGCCTCACGTGTGGCGCCTCGGCCGGTTGAAACTATCCTTCTAGGCGTTATTATTCTAAGTGCAAAATAATACCGCTCTTGAGTATCCGTTAATCCATGCCTAAGACCAAACTTAAGTTTGGTATTAGACTTGATTTTAGTTTAATAATACGGGCCTAAGTTTGCTTTATTCAATTTTTTTCTCAATTTAAACGAAAGCTGACTTTATGGCGGGTTTACAAATAAATTATTTTTATTTGTAAATTTAATAATAATTACTTGGTGTAATGTAAGTCAGCCACTGGTCAAGGCGCCATCTTAGCGCCACATACTGTCAATTAACGCGAACGTGTTCATTTTGAAACAATTAACACTAATTGTCTCGTAACATAATAAAGTGAACAGTGAACGTGTGACAGTGAACGCTCCGGGACTCCGGATACGGCCACGTGGTAAAAGAATGGTGATGATCCACACAATACCGGCTCTTAGTAGGGATTAGGGAATGCAACCCGGGTACCCAAAAACCCGGGTATCCGGGTACTCGACTACATTTGGAGTCGGGTAAAAACCCGGGTTTTCAACTCATAAACCGGGTTTTACCCGAAATAAGAAATATTAAGAAAAATGAGTGAAATCATAAATAACTTATAACAAAATGTTATATTTCGGCTATAACCCTGCAACCCTAACTTACTGCGTTGTAATTTACTAGCTTTGCCCGCGGCTCCACCCGCGTGGAAATTGGTCTCTGTCAGTAAGCGGCTAATTCACCCCTAATTTCTCTCCGTATCCCCCGGAGGCAGAAGTTTAAGTAAAGTTAACAGATGGATACGATAGTCGACTGTAGATAGTCCTGTCCAGATCCGCCCGGCGCCGCACCCTGTCAGAATCTGCGCCTCGATGAGGTTTCGCTGCATCTGCACTACTTGTAACCGGGTTCCGTTGCAAACTTCGGAGGTGACAAATTCCGTAGAAGCATGATCGGAACTCCAACTTCCAGGGTTAGTGTGTGCTGGGAGTCTTGAAGCGCTCAATGAGTTTAGGAACTCCCCCGGGCGATGTTGTGACGTTGCCTTCATCCAAGACAGTTTTAATGGAATTATATGCTGCTTGTTCACCTTTGATTTCCGCCAATTTCCACGCATTAAATGCCGCTGCCTGTACATTTTTCGGCGTGAGTATGGCTCTCCCACAAACCGAAGAGTTCTCACGTCCCATCACCTGGCTCATGTCTCCGTATACGCTCCGAATATAAGGTCTTCAACGGATGGAAAGATCCTGCATAACGTTTCTGGTAATCGAAGCTGGCCGTTGGTTTCCTCCAGATTCTCTAGAAGTCTTTTTCCAACCTGAAGCAGTACCCGGGCAAATTCTTGGACATGTGAGCCTCCTCCTCCTTGTTGGACTCGCATATTCTCAGCGAGGCGCAGCTTCTGCACGCTCGGCCACAACACCACGACCTCTTCAGGCAGGCATTTTACCTCGTCGGGTCGGCTCGAGTACTATGCGTTACCGCAAAACGACATTGTAACGCTACCCATTGCGCGCGCCGCGCCGTCGTTCTGAAGTCTTGGAGTATCCTTACTACGACGGCTTCTATGGCCTTTTTATGCGCCATAGTATACACTCGTCCCAGACGATTAAACTGCATTCCTGTAGAACTCTGGTTTTATCACAGTTTCTCTAGACTTGAGTTGCAGACAGGAGTTTCCGCGCTGTCCAAATCTATTGGGCTCCTGAAAGTTGTGTGAGCCGTTTTGCGTCCAGGCAGTAACGTAGCAGCGATTAGTCAATTATACATTTGTTGATATCCTGCAAAATCCTTCCTCAGTGGCTTATTCATGTCACACATTATATAAATTTCAGCGTCATCTGTTAGTTTATCCGGGTACTCGACAATCGTAACACATGTTTTAAAAAAGTTAGCACCTCTTTCCTAAGTAGCGCCATAAGATTTAAAGTCTGGAATCGTAATCAAACATGCTTTTCATTCTTAAATACCCGTAAAAACCATGAAACTCAATATTTAATACTTTTTGTTTAAGTCCGGGTTTTACCCGGGTACCCGGGTTTTGAAAATTAAGGCCGGGTTAATACCAGGGTATCAAAAATTACCGGGTATTGCATTCCCTAGTAGGGACAGACAAAGTCAGTAACAGATAGAGCCTTAACCCCTTGCATGCGATGTCAAAACAAAAAATTGCTAATCAAATTGAAATTAACAGATATTTTGACTTAAGTTTCAAATGCTTCGGACGGATCCGTAAGCGTGCGAGGGGTTAACTTCATTGGGACGCTTCAACTGTATTTTTTTTTCATAAGTATATTCGTCCTTCCGACAATAGGTTACAACCAGAACCTCTAGCACAACTGCCACGAGCGACTATTCCTCGCGCGAGATAGTTGCCTGGCTCTTTCTGTGTAGTAATGTGAGGTGACGGGTAGCGTTATGTCGCGCGACAAGAGTCGCGAAGCATAGTTGTGCTAGATGGGCAGAAATAGGATCATCTATCTTCGATAAGTTTATTGGGACGATGAAAATAAAGATAGATTACTTTGTTATATCTTCAGTAGGGCAAAACTGAATACAGATCGAATATTGGGAATGTGCATGCCGAGGCACCTGGACATTCAATCATTGGCCCTTGAGCTTGGGGCCTCACAATTATTTTGGGTCCAACGATGAAATAAAACTCCAGGTATGGTTTTCGGTGCCCCCGTGAGACTGGGCCCTGGGCACGGGCCCCGTGTGTCCTTGTCTTAAAAACGGTACTGGGTCTACATCTGTATCGTTTTACAAGCTTTTAACTTGCAACTTTACAAACTTGTATGTAAGTTGTCATTTCAGAGTTTGCAAACCAATTTTTGTACCGTTTTCCTGATTTCCGACTGTCGATTGATCTAAATTTTATGTAGTTTCAGTTTCATTGTAAAATCAAAAGCTGATAATCTGATTAACTGAACTGAATACAATTTGGGAATATATTTGGAATTAGAGATATTGTCGACAAGCTCCAAGAAAATCGACTATGATCATTTGGGCATATCAGGAAAAGGACACTCGAATACGTGGGGAATAAGGCACGACTTTACCTTGCCAGATAGTAGGTGGAAGGGGAGGCCTAAGCTCAATGTAGTTAGTAAGGATCCGAACATCTACATATGTTCGGATTATTGTTATATCGCTGTTTAAGCGAAGACGATGTCCGTGACAAAGCGAAGTGGGAGCTAAAATGTAGGAAGCGCGGACCCCGGCTCTGATGATGACAGAGCTGATCAGAGGGTCTCTGATGGTTGCGTTTATCACATGATATATAAGTGGCAAAGCATCTGTCATTCACACTTTGTCCTTTTGTTAAAACGTGACGGATGATTTGGGTTGTCACTTATTTATCGCGTGATCAAATCAACCATCATAGATGCCCGCTGATCGATCTGATAATGGATCTGGATGAAAAAAAACTCGTAGCGAAACTAACGAAACCAGATTTGATAGAGGAAGAGTGGGTACTTAGTGCTAAAGGATGCTTTCGCTAGAAATGACCTTAAAAGCAATCAAAAAACTTCTTCAAAAATCACTAATAACCGTATTTTTAAGACTTTAAAGTAACTAGCTGCAATACACTAACTAGACCTAATCAAATCAAACAAAAATATGAGTAGGAAATTAAAGCCTGACCAGAAATATATGAGGATGCGCCATATTGCGGAATTTCACTGGAACTAATTTCTTACACTGGCAATGATTTTATGATGGTTGTCAACAATGTCAATGTCATTCGTGCTGGTTTCTTTAAATGACAAATATTGAGAAATACCCAAAGAAAATGCCGAAAACCATTCACAGTCCTGAACGTGATATTATAAATAAAGTGTACACGTGTCTACTACACAAAAAACAGTCGGCAAAAGAGTCATTCCATTAAAATAATATTACGAGGTTACCATAGGAACTGACGGGTATTTAAACTGAGGTCATTATAGTGTGTTGCGATTGGTTGCAAAATTGTTGCCATATAAATCTTGTAAATTACGCCCTCTTGACAATCCTCATATATTTCTGGTCAGGCTTTAATTCAAAATTAGTAAAGCCTGACCAGAAATATATGAGGATGCGCCATATTGCAGAATTTCACTGGAACTAATTTCTTACACTGGCATTGATTTTATGATGGCTGTCAACAATGTCAATGGCATTCGTGCTGGTTTCTTTAAAAGACAAATATTTTAAAATATCCAAAGAAAATGTCGAAAACTATTCACAGTCGTGAACGTAATATTATAAATAAAGTGAACACGTGTCTACTACACGAAAAACAGTCGGCAAAAGAGTGCATTCCATCAAATGATATTATGAGGTTACCATAGGAACTGACAGGTATCTCCGTAACTAACCGTACTTGAAACAAAATTTTAAATTTAAATTATAGGAAATTTAATTCCTACAACATTGCCCAAGCTTTGTTCCAGCTAAAATGCTCCTAAACGAAGATATAATCCAGAAGTTTGTTTTTGAGTTCGAAATTGCGATTTTTTACGTTTTTTTTAATGTGCATGTCTCCGTAACTATCTGTCCTAGAAACAAAATATAAAATGGGGAATATACTAGTCAATTTAACTCTCTATAACATTGTCTAAGCTTTTTTCTAGCTAAAATGCGTCTAAAGGAAGATATGAGCAAAAATATGAAGAAAGTGCCGGTTTTTTCAATATGGCGGCGGGCGCGGAGTGGGGGGAATTGTGCATTTTGCGTTTTAAACACTGATTAACCATCCTAGACAACATATCAAAAATTCAAAACTACCGGACCGTTTGTAAGATCACCCACTTTAGTATCTATTCACCGAACTAAAGTGTACGCATAAAAATTTCACCACATTGGCACAAGTATTTCGTTACTAGTGAAACCTAAACACGCATAATGGCACTCCATCTTATATACATTATAGGTGAACATCACCATCAAGTTTTACGCAACTTAACATATTTCACGCGCCATGTGGCTATGACACTTCAAAGTCTACGAGCAACAGTTTCCCAAAACGGTCAACAACGCATATAATGTCTGAACATTGCCTTTCCACAACCCTAGTACCTTCGCGTTGGGAAACAGATAATTACTTTACTCATAACTTTTTTAAAGCGGGTCATATGGCATATGCTTGTAGAAAAAAAAAACAAAAGCGACATATCTGCCGTGCAATTCTAAAACGCCTCATCTCAAATAGCTTCAAAGGTTCTTGGAGCTTTCTTGGAAGTATGCGATGGATAGTTAAACAAAAGGTAGTCATTTGTCATGCGAAGTCAAGGGACTGTTCTGAATGTTGTGGTCAAATTGAAGGTTAGCTAACTGATGATCCTGGTTGCTTTGGGTTGTTGGCAAACCTTAGGCAGATCGAGCACAGACAGCACGGTAAAAATCTAAATGGACAGGTCACAATAAATGGCATAGAAAAAAAGATAGAAATAAAGGATTGAAAGTTACATTTTCATATATTTCCATTACTTTCCATTCCTGAGATTTAAAAATCAATTTTAAAAGCTCCATTTAAAATTTTCGTGAGACATATGTCTCAAATAATTATTGTATTAAGCGGTTTACACTCACGTCCGTACAATCTTGCCGCACGAATCTACTTCTGTACAATTTGGTACTACATATTCGAATAAGTAATTCAAAACGGCAGAAAGTGTTGCTTCCTGCCTCCTACAACACAATAGATCAGACTAACTTTTAGGGTTCACTAAAATTGCGACATGGTTGTTGTGAAGTACTGACATAATATGCTACTGATAAACTAATTATGATATCACAATCAAAATCTCAATGGTTAATAAGTTATTGTATTCATATTTTGCAACTGTTGCATCTTAGTTAGAATTGTTGACATTTGTAAAGAACAATTTGAAAGTCAACGAGCTATCTAAATTAAATAACAATGAACAATAGTTCTTATGGTAATCTGGAGACGAGTATTCTGTATCTGTTATATTTTAATTACGTGGTTGTTTCTTTCCAAAATAAATAATAACTACAACTACATGAGTAAATACTTACAGCAAAAGGGATATGATACAAATTTCACACGAGATAATTTTCCAAATTATTTCATTTCTTAATTGATAATTGGGTCGTTCCTTTATGTGACGGAGGAGTAAAATTCTAGTTAGGTACTCGATCAAGCTAATTAAAAAAAACAAATAGGTAAGTAAAAATAAATGCTAGTTAACATTTTATAAAACTTTATAAAGTATATTTCATTTATTAATCAGACGGCTTTCGGCACCATCAGTCAGTGGTTTAGTGGTGTTGGCCTGGAAAGCCGTTGAAAACGCAGGGTCGAATCCCGCCTGAACCATAAATTTTTCATTGCTTTTCGTTTCATTGCAAACATTTTATATTTCATTTTTCATCCTTTATTTTATCGGCAACCTAGTTTAAAAAATGCATTCGAGAGATTACTATTTATATATTTTTTTTATTACACGCCTTACTCCAAAAATATCGTGTGCAGCACACCTAACGTTCTTAACCCATTTCGAGGGTCAAACGTCATCCAAAGATACAAATTACGTATCTAATAGATTCCTCGTTGTATAAAGTTTCATACTTCATACAACACCTAACCTAGATTGCGAAGCTTCAGATAGCCACTTTAAAATTCATTTGCCACCTAAAGATCTAGGTCTTGGATAACTATTGTGGTTAATATTGCTAAAGCTTTTTTATTTTGGGATGCCATTTCACGATTAGCCATTAAAAAGTTGACAATAGATTTTTTCTGTGAAAAATAACATTTAAGTTTCACAACTAGGTCACAGACTGCATTGCGATTGTGACCTGGTCGGAGGGTGGGATAATGCGGGGCGTATTCCACCAGAATCTCAGTCACGTGACTCTATTCTTTTCATAATGATAAAAAAGTTAAATACATGTTTTTTTGGTATGTGAATATTTTATAATTTGGCTTTGGTATTAATAGTGAATTTGGAATTTCTGTCTGTCTCTAAGATAACTACTCTTGACTTGACTTCGAAGATCGAATCCTTGGCAGCAAAATACTGGGCCAAAATTCGACGGGGCCGTGCGATATTCCCATATTTAGTTAATTCTCAGCATTATCGTGGTATTCATATGACGGATATATATCGAATTGCGTTTACTGCTGCGGATATGGCTGATATTAAAGGAGATATGGCTAAATTAGATATATTTAATCCTCTTTCTCGGTCATTTCTACTTTACAGATTTTACTCGCCATTTGGAATTAGACTCCTTACAAAATAGGTAGTGTATATTTATCGCAATTCAATTCAATTAAGCGGTTAATGTAATTTGAAGCTTCATTAAGTTGTTTATGCAATTATTTAATAATGAGAAGTCTTAAAATGAGTCTGGTTTTAAAACGAGCCGAAGGCGAGTTTCATTATAGGATGAAACGAGTATTTTAAGTCCTAATTATCAACAGTTGCATACACTACTTTATATAAACACATTTTCATTATCATATCATACATTTTATTTTATGTAGATATACTATATTACCTGTAACTTCCGCAGAACCGAGGAATGAATGTCGAATCGCCATAACATAATCATATATCGTAATGTTATAAAACATTACTGGTTTTGCTAGTTTTTAGATAGATTTTGTAGATCTTTACCAATAGTATGAAATGAACTTGTTATAGTAACTTAACAATATGGGTGTACTTAGACCACAGACCTGTTACTGTTACTTAGTACCTACTTATATTTACAACTACACAAACCACCACTGCACTGCATGGCATCCACATTACATAACTTTACACATTGGCAGTGTATTGGCGAGGTTGGCCAATCTCATCTCTCGTTTAGTGCAACTGTATCGAAATGTAATTACTCTGGTGTTGGTTTTACTTGTATGTTACGTTGCGTTGCTAATGATGAACCAGCTTTGATTTTTCTATTTGTATTTCATTAGCTACTTACAATATACATAGTATACACCTATTAGTAGGGCTAATATGTAGTCCCGGAAATCTCAGCAATGGGAAATGAACTTAGTAATAAATCTTGAATTCTCTTAAAGGGATAAATAATCATTCCTAAAAAAAGTATATGTTTAAATTTCATGCAATCCCCATTATCAAGTTTTATGAGGTTTAACTGAGTTTACCTACACATACAAACTGGGTATATCCTCTATTACCCCTATGGTATAGACGGCATAGTTTTAAAGAGCTGCATGTCTATGACATCGTCAAAAGATGCTCTTACCTCCTATGTCACAACTCGCCCGACTCGCTTCTATTACAATTAGTCGATTCCTTCCTTTTAATACGATTAAACGATTACATACCGAACTAGCTTCGTATGACGCATTTTATCGACCGCCATTTCCAAATCCGTAGTCCGAACCTGATAAATTAAAAACAAGATGGCTCTTCAATTGGTAACCTATTTCCACATATACGGTTTCACTATACTTGCGACATGCGTAATTAGGTCAGCGATAAAATATCTAAAGCTAACGCATAGGATCGCAACACTTAGCTTTTCCATTTTATTTTGTTACATTAGGGTTGCCATAATTTGGGGACTGCGAAGACATATTATAAAATAGTAAACATACCGAATACCTAAGTACGACTAAGACTCGTGCATGAAAAGTTCCATACTACTTTCCACAGGGACGCCGACAAACGACCAGAAGTAACAGAACCTACTTACTTTTTGAATTATGGTTTATATTGGTTATAAGGGATCTCTTCCGATTAACCTATAAGCAATTAAATGAGTACGACAAGAAGATAAACAAACTAACACTTTTTTTTTTTTATACTATGACTGTGGCAAACAAGCATGCGGCCCGCCTGATGTTAAGCAGTTACCGCCGCCTATGAACGCTTGCAACGCCAGGAGCATCACGCGCGCGTTGCCGACCCTTTAAGAACCTATTTACTCCCCTCTTGAAGAACCGCATACTGTAGCCCCCGGGGAAAACCTCGGCAGGGAGCTCATTCCACATGCGAAGCGTTCGCGGTAGGAAGTTCCTCTGGAACCGGACAGCTCTCGACCATTTAGGCTCTAGCATGTGAGGATGAACACCCTGCCGATGGCAAACAGTGCGGTGGTAGAAGGTAGCCGTGGGCATCATGTCAAACAATTCCTCAGAACACATCCCATTATAAAGACGGTAGAACACACACAAGGAGGCAAAGTCTCTCCTCAGACTTAAAGGCTCGATTCCGTCTGTGAGTTTAGGATTGTCAACAATTCGCACAGCACGTCTTTGTACCGAGTCAAAAGGGCTAAGCTGGTATGCGGGGGCTCCTGCCCAGAGGTGACTACAGTACTCCATGTGGGGTCGGACTTGCGCTTGTTGTCCGTCTGTCAAGGCCCTTTTTATTTGGGTTATGGAGACTATATTACCCTTGCCGGGGTTTGAACGTTACACCAGCCTCGTATACCGTCAGCAGTAAATCAAGTCAGCGCCTTATACGACTTCATTGCTTTCGGCGTCGCGACTCTTGGTCCGTGGAGCCAGGGCGCGCGTGGGCTGCACAAAGAGCTCGGTAAGCGCCTGAGGGAGGCAACAGGGGACAAACGCGCGGGCATCTTTCTCGCGCAAAGGCTTTAATAGCCATACACCGTGGGGAATGCTGCCTGCATCATGGGCACCCTACCGAGGGCTCTTAGGAATATTTTTTAATCTTGGTTTAGTTTTTAGTGTGTTAATTTGATTTTTTTATGCTTTAATTTTGGTTGACGTCATAAATGTTGACAAATATTGACAATACTAACTGTCTCATTTTCCATATGAAACGTATGGCCACCCTTCCTTAGACATATTGTTGAACGTTACATTATATGTTAATAGTGACGCAACAAAGGACGTTGTAGTTGTAGCCAAAAGTGACGGATTTTATAGGTTTAGGCGGGGTCACGCTCTTGATTGATAGAGATTTGTTTTGCTGACAGGTTCGCTTACATCTTGACACTTGATTGAGAGTTAGGTTACGCCATACATATGTCTCTATTATCAAACTACGTTCCATTGCATGTCCCATTTTAGGTTGCACTACTTATCATGAATTCATGATACTAGTTTCGTTTAGTCAGGTCACTTCAAAGTTGGTCACGTTACGTGATTTACTTTAGATTTTTTTTTTAATGTCAAATTACCTTCGAAACAAGTCTATAGGGAGCGCGACAACGCAACGTTATGATACTTATGGCTCCGTATCCGTTCAAAGATGCTGATTGTTTTAGGCATTTTTCTCTATGATCAAACATGTTTGTTAACGTATTAGCAATGTTACTACTTAGAACAGGGCTATTGCGATTTATTCGTGTATATTTAAAACATACAGTTTAAATCTTTCATTGAAAATGTTGTTTCAAAATCTACTCGAATTTGACAAAATTCACGCAGAAAACTGTTTTTTTTTTTACTTATTTTCAACTGCACGCAATGAAGGCATGAAGTAACCGAGGGAAAAGTATTATTTACTTTAAAAAGTTAGTCGAAATTATCAATATACATATTTGTCAAAAATTCATAATATGATAAAATATTAAAACGAATACCTGAGGCCTCATAATACAGATCTATCCCGTCCTCACCGCGACCTTCGGCTGTAATGTCATGTCATTTTATATATATTTTTGTTAGATTACAGGCCCATGTGAGGACGCCCCCTATGCTACTTAGTAGGTCACATAGCAGTAATATCCAGTAGCATTAAGATGGGGACAGGTATTATGCAACGCAATTGATAATTGTCTTACAAAGTGATATATTTCACAATTATAAGTGCTTCTTGTTTCCTCGATCAACCGACAATTGCGAATCTTCATCGTTACGAAATTATGAAATTATTTTTTCGCGCAGTGGCTTGTAATTAATACAGATGCTTTTGAAATTTTTAAATTAAATAAATAAATGAGTTTTGAAATTCAGTATGAAGTGACGGACTAATGGTTGACTGGTAGAGAATGCCTCATAGCATTGAGTCGCCATTTGTACTTATTTGTAATTTGCAATAAATTTACATAAAACAATTTAAACGGATTATATCGCGTATATTAATTAATTGAGTCTCGCTGACGTTAATAAACGCGATATAATCCGTTTAAATTGTTTTATTTCAATGTGTGACAGTTGCAGAAACCGAAGAAAATATTAACTTGCAATCAAGTATAAATAAATAAAGAGTCAGGACGAATGCTAAATTTCTAGCGCACCTATGCCAAAAACAAATGACACAAATACTAAAATTACGCGTAACCGTAACGAAAAAGGAGGTTTATAGCGAAATTTCAGAGTAATTTAACGCCATTATAATTTGTAATTAAATCTTAACTGTTTCAATTCTATTTCACAATTGAATTAATAATAATTTGCCACTTTTCTGTTCTTATTGTGCGTGTGATAAGGGCTATTACGGTATGACCGTTGTATAATGGCAATTTGTAATTAGAACAGTCGAATCGAATACCGTTTACAGAGTTTTCTGCTCGTTTAGGTTATTGACAAACAATGGATTAATTTTATATTGCCATACGTTTTGTTTTTTAACTCTAAACGTCTGTTTGTTAAGAAATGTCGAAATTTACCTACTAGGTAAAATCTTGCTATTTACCAGTAGCGTGGCGTGGCATGAAACAAAATCTATGGACATATATGTAGGTATATGGACAAGCCGGAACCAATTTAGCTTATTTTGAATCGGGTTACAAGGTGACGACCGACTTAATGCTGGAAGACATTCTCTACCACTGAACCATAGGCTTACTTAAACAGAAATTAACAGTTGGTGCAGCATCATTAAAAGCCATGAAAAAAATAAAACAATGAGTTAAAGTAAGTTTCTCCAATGTATTTTAAAATCTGGTTTGCTTAAATTAGTTTTTTTTATGCTAAGTAGCTAATACTTTTTCTTGAATTTTAGTTTATATTAAAATGTTACAGGCATAGATCTGGGTATAATATTTATAAATATACAAGTGAGGAAAGGCTTTTAGTATTATTTTTTGGGATTACTGCAGACTGTCATACATTTTTGTAAAATGAACTATCAATGTTGCCAGGTTCATCGGTGGTGAACTGTGAAGAATTGCACAAAACAGTAATTCTAATTGCAACAAACGAACAAACCCTTTTGTAAGCCGCGAATCTTATGGTAAAATCGTTAATCAGCGAGATAGCGTTTTGAAATGTAATGTAGCATGAACACAATGGGACGGCGGCGATTCTGTGGCCAGGACTTTGGAAATGTCTACTAGAAATTTCCATGTCGTGTACGACATCGTACTTTTGAATAAATAGTACCTACATTGCAAACGCCGGGAAATAAGGGCTTGCTGGATGGCAGATACCTATAGGATAGTGATGCGAAGCCGGCAAGCCCTATTCAAGGCTAAGGCATGTATAGTGCTTTACTCAAACATATGCAATGAAATAATAAGTTTTTGTCAAAAATTCCCTTTTTGTGACAAGCTTTTATAGCTGACTGTACTTTTTCTTGAACATCCATCAATGCTTACTGATACGATTCTAAATGACCCAATTTCGGTAGATTTGCGCTATTATAAGCTTCCGTTCCTAGGGCCACCTTCCGGCTCCATCATCAGACCCTGGAAACTATTTGAAGACAAAGTACTCATCAAGACGAATCAAACGAGCCCAATCTCGATGGGGTTATGTGGTTTTATTACGAAGTTCCTATCGTACGTCATCATAATATTGCATTGTGACATTATTTGCATATTCGTGTAAAATTTCAGCTCAATCGGAAACCGGAAAGCGAGTCAAATTCAACTTGCAAAATTCAATCACAGGCAACGGGACAGGTTGAAAGTAAAAAGCCTGTAAAAAATACATTGCGGATAATCCGCAAATGCAAATATGCATTTGAGCCGTTTGGGGTTGAGACTGGGGTCCTGGAATGAAAGCGCCCGCAGTCGAGTTGACGCGTGACCAGAGGGCTGGTTCATATCTCGCATCGCACAGCGGATCAGCATTGCCATTCAACGCGGCAATGTTCGTTTATTTTTAAGTCTAGTTTTTAATTTTGACTTCAAGGTTTATTTATGCTTCCTATGCTAAATACTATACGAATTAAATATTTTTTTAGTATAAAAAAATACACCACTCAAAAATAAGTAAATCAGCTGTTTAGCCTATTCACGCTATGTTTAAAAAAATTACCGGCCTAGGCCTCAATTTTGTATGGAACCTTTACAGTTCTCTCGAGTTGTTCCGCCCGAAACGTGATACTTCGAAGCCTGTTATAACGTACGTTATAAAGACATTTGATTGCATGTTTGAGAAAATGATTTTTTCCAGGGTAGATACGGACAATACAGAGTTCTTAAGGGTCTGAAACATATACGTGATGCTCCTGGCATTGTAAGTCCAAGTGAATGAATATTTATATTATAAGGTTAGGCTGTATAATAAAAATCAAATGAAAACGTGATATTACTACAAACATTTGCTTTAAAAAAAACTTTAACGGTGATGTTCTGTGTTTCATTCTAACAACATAAATTTACATAAAAAACTTTATTCATTCAAGTTTTAAATATGTAAACGACTTATTGTATGTCGAACGCTTGAGAATAGCCCGCCTACGATTGTGCCACAAAGAATAAAAGAATACCATGTCTCACACAGGTCCTAATTGGGGTGCAATACTCGTTTTACACCATTTAAGCGCAGTGTTGCAAGCTATCATGTGCATCGTTAGCACTGGCCACTTAACTTTATGATGGGTCTATTTGTCTCTGGTTATTGTTACTGATATGATATTGTTTCGAGTTATCTTGTTTTGAGATTAGCGCAAGTCTTCTTGATGTGTTGGCAACGGTTCACTACCTACGCTTCGCATGCAAGTGAATTCGATGTCCTCATATTTAACTGCTAGTAATTAAATAATATATAAATCCTCTAAATTAACATTTTAGTGTACACAAAAACAAGATATAAAGTCAATATACCTATAACCTAGTTATGAATCTACAAGTAGAAATATTAATATAAATTGTGATTAATATAATAATTAAGCTATAAATTGTAGAGACGAAAAATAGGGGTTACATTTTAGGAGGGTTACTCCGATGTTCGAATTTGTAACTTTATATCGTGCTGTTATGAATGTTATTATCATTAAAATATTTCTTGACGCGACATTTAGGCTTCCAATCCCGGGATCTTTTGTATGTGGAATCCCGTTATTTCACACACTAAAAAATACCGTGATTCGAAGCTCAGCGCGAGATCGAGAGGAGAGGAACGGTACAAACTTCGAATTTAGATCTTCGGACTAAGTCTTCAGTGACTCACTGTGACTTTGTCACACCTGTTTCCGTAACATTTTTTCCTAGGCTATAGTTGTGTCCCACTGCTGAGCAAAAGGCTTCCCTTATCTTGCGCCGCTCGTCTCTATTAGCCGTATGCTGCTATCCCGCCATCTTCTTTCCGCCACATTAACGTTACATATTCGTAATACGGATTTTAAAAAAATGGCAATCAAGAACGACATTCACAGCAACTGAAATGTAACACCTTTCTCGTTCTGTACAATTATTCGCATCTGTATATTCGTATGTGGTTTTTGTTACTTATGCGCTTATTGTACTCGTATCTATTAGGTGGTGTTACACATTTTACTGTTTCATTGACACATTATTTATGCTATTACGAAAATCATAATTGCGCTGTAAAATAATAATCTGAGAGTTTACTAGTTTAGAGAGTTTAGACTAGTTAATTAGACTGACTGAATGTGTAATAAATAAAACCCGGTCAAGTGTTACTCGGACTCGCGCAACGAGGGTTCCGTACAAACTACGAAAGCACTCATTATGAAAATAAGTATTACTCAAATGAAAAGATAAATTGAACTAAGAAACATTGGACAACTGTTGACCCCATATTTCGACATAGGTCGGAGTTAGTTTATCAACTGCAAATAATATATATTTATTGTAATGTAACTACAGATTTACGGTTTTTGGACGTTTTTATTTATTTATGATAGATGATCTTACCTACTTCTTGCCAAATTTCTCGCTTCTAGGTCAACGGGAGGTACCTACCCTATATAAGTTTTGATTTCCTGGCGAGTTATGGTACCCATGGTAATAACCGGCAGGTTATTTGTAAGTCAAATCTGCTTTGGCTTATCAGAAAAATGTTTGACGCTACGCCACTAACAAGCATCGCGACCATAAAATCTCAAAATCTCAATCATGCGTCCGCGCCTGTCACACAGATGCTATAGATACAGACAATTTCATGTCGGGACACAATTTTACGTAACCTAATTTTCAAAACTCCGAAAGTGAAATAACGCGAAACTATATTTTTCATGGATCATAATTATGTTACAAACTTACTATATTAGGTTAGGTTAGGGTTATGTGATATCGTCGGGAATAGTGCAATACCGCGTAAGTAACAAGTGTAGATACGAATCAATATTCAAACACATGCTAAGTATTTTATTGAAATAAGAACTTTATCGACAGCTGTTATTTACGCGGTATTGTACTATCCCCGACGATATCCCAAAAAAACTAAATATTTTATCAGAACATGGTTTTCGTAATTATGAAAATTCGAAATGATGCAATCGGTCAAATGAAACTTCGGAATATTGTACCTAATAATGTACCTAATGTACTATGTATGCGAAATGCTTACGGACATTTTCGTAATGCACGCCTAGTTTAGCGATATGCTCTTTAAATAACAACTTGACAAGTCTGTCAATACTGTTCGAATAGCAAAACTCTGTACACAGGTCATATACATCAATGTCACCGAATTAGGTCCATTTCTTACGTGATAAATAAGTGACAAAGCATCCGTCACTCTCGCACTCACATACTGGTCAATACATGACAGGTGCTTTATCATTTTTTATCGCCTGATAAACGTGATTATCATCGGTTCAGTGGTCCTTTGAATTGAATTAATTCCTTTTAAACATGTAGGCAACAACATAAAAAACCCTAATATTTCAACAATATTGCCAATAATTTAGTATTTCGTTCCAGTGACCTCACCTAGCAGCTTTACTTTCTTTTCCGCAACGCCTGACCCAAAAACGGAAAATTCCTTGTACAGGTTTTTATGCAACATTCTATTAACATCCACAATTACGGATGAATGTATATTCTCATCTGAAGAATCCTTTCGAAACTTCGAGTTGGGGACAGAGGAGTAGGGGTGGTAAAACTGAGACGCACTCTCTTCTCGTGCTACAGCCCGATCGACCGTCGCCGCGCAAAGCCGATGCCACGCGCGTTTAAAAAAAACTAAATGTCTATGAAATTTCCCGCCAATTTAAAGTGACGTTTTGATTTTTTTAAGCTACGATTTTTTTGTGATAGTGCGTTGTTGGATTTTGTGACTGTGTTGTGTGATGACTGACAGTGCACCATGAGTGGTTTATGGTTGTTGCTGCTGGCGCATACTGTTTGCGCCATCACCGGACCTAGGGTCAGTATTTTTTTTACACATTAAGATTAACATACCTATACATTTTATTACGAATATTTACTACTTAGGTACATTTTTAACGCTTGACGACACTTGTTTAATCGCATATTCGTAAGATAAAAGTGCTAGAAAAATTATAATATCACATATAGCAATCATTTTTTTTAAAGTGCGTTCAGTTATATTATCTTTGATTCGGCTGATGATAATAAATTTTAGTTATATTTTTGAGTAATTACTGAAATACAATATAAAAATATAATATATACTAGTTTATATTAAACAAAACATTTATATAAAATTATTTTGTGAATTGAGATATTCAAGGTCGAATCCTGGGCTCATTCAAAAATGGCTTATTGTTCTGCTAATCCCAACCTTAATCAAAATATGACTAAATCCATTATTTGCGTATCAGACAGCAAATTTGGTATAACTTGTATATACTTCCGATTTTACAATGGAAATATAATACGTTAGTTGTCACCTTTTTCTTTGTTTTTTTTTCTTTTTTTAATTTTACATGTCTTGTAAATACTGTTGGTGGACCTGCAAAGGAATTTCAAAATTCGGGGCCTAGGCCGGGAAGTAATTATTTTTTAAACATGGCGTCTGTGTTCATGACCAGCTGAACTAAGTTTATTGTTTTTGAGTGGTATATTCTTTTATTTCATTGCATCATATGTTTGAGAAACGCACTATACATGCCTTAGCCGTGAAAAGGGCTTGCCGGCTTCGTATCACTATCTACGGTCCTCCTACTCTCTACAGTCGGCCGTCTATACCTACTCACCCGGCAAGCCCTTCTTTCCCGGCGTCTGCAGTAATGTACTATTATTTCAGACAATATCATGTTAGTTACATTTATTAAAAATAAGTTAGTTAAGTATTCAAGTACGGAATAAATAAACAAAAAAAATAAACGAAATTGCAAGTGGCAAGCGTAAAGCAGTGCTTAAAAAATATTATCACAGTGCCTCGAGAGACCATGTGAAACCAGTTCCAGTGTTTTCAGTAAGCGCAAACAGATGTGCAAACAGATGTGAGCCGACTAAAGATTTTGTGCTAATCGGTTTTCAAATTGCCTATTAGCCTATTAGTCTGCCAACTATGCGCTGACCATTGCATTGCCCAAAAGTTAGGCGTTTGTCCTACTACTTTAGCATCGTCAGCATGGTTCCCAAAATGCTGGCAGCATTTATTAGCTTAATAAATTAATGTTTAAAAAAAATATCATTTTTCATTCAGGGTCATAAAGGTCTCAGCGATCACATGACGGGACACAAATGACGAAAGATCGAAGAGGAATATAATAGTGACCAGGCACATGAATTTAATATCGCCCCAAATCGTTTTAAACAGGTGAAATCTAGATCCGGTCAGCTACAGAATACCTCATAAAACTAAATGCCGCAGTGTTTACCTATGATTATGAGTACACGTACTCGCTGTAAAGATAAACCGAGTTAGCACTTAAGCGAAAGTTCATGTCACGTAATCGCTTAATTACTACCATTTACTACTAATTCGCCATAAAAGAAAGTCCCCATGTCGAAGACACTTTCAAAAATGCAATTCTGCTGCACATGTTAAATATGGAATGGGTGATTAAAAACATTTACATAATCATAGGATCGTGACTTAAATATAAGCACCTATATTACACATTTCGCCATAATGTCTGTTTGTATTTATAACTTGGATTTAACAGTTTGTTACGTAATCTGAAGTGTTTGTTTTCGTATTAAATGTCGTTTATAGTTTCACCAAAAGACCTCTTATATAAACTTTATTTTCTTAGACGGAATTTAAGGAATGACTTAACATCACTATAATGGTATTAATGAACTAATAAATGACTAAAACAGGCACCGCTAGTTTTTCTTTTGACTTTATTCGTTCGAATCGAGATACATTTAGTTGCCTATAAGATCACTTATTTCTGATTGTAATTAAGATCAAAAACTGAGTATTACACAGGACTAATCCATATGATTTATTGAAAATAACTTAAAGTTCTTCTACCTACGCAAAATAACTTGAAAAGTTTATGAAGGTCACACGCAAGAGCAAGAAGTAAATTAATTCCATTCTTTCATTAACCGACTTCCAAAAAGGAGGGGGTATTTTTGTCTGGATATAAAGTATACATGAGGTATGGACTTCAAAGGTGATTCAAATGTAATCTGTACATGAACGGATTATTTTTGGCTTTTCAGTTTACTTTGAACGCGGGTCTTTTTTTGTTATTTTTTTTTATTCTAATCACAAAGGGTCATTATGAAACATTATCATTGCATGTTCGGTCCCGAATGTTAGGTGACGTTTACATGTAGCGGTTTTAAAGCTAACTTCAGAGATGCACACGAGCATAGCGTGAATTGTAAATAGCTAAACATGTAAACAGCACAATGGTAAAGTACTTACATTGTAGCCGGTACTTCGCGCCTTGAACTTCACACTGTGCACAATGTGTAGAGAGTGAAACACACTTTAGACGATGCCCGTAATAGCGGCCTTCAATTGTTTTGTTTGGATAATTTTCTCCCGTGTCGTATGCGATGGGAAATTTGATCTTTACCCATTTCGAATGAAAGGTTCGTTTTTAATACCTATATTTTTTTATTAAGGAGCTTGTATCATTATAAGAAGAGATGGAAGGGAAAATGTTCCGGCGTTTCCGCGGCTACCGTGGACTCGCATAACACATCGCTGTTAAAAAGTGTGATCGTTGTTTAGTACCTATGATGTTTTTATTTTTAGATATGTATGATAGTTTTAATGTATGAATAGATACATAGGCCACAGTTGCTAAAAATAAATGTATAATAATAATGTTTTACAGCATACAGCTGATTAACAGCATACCAGATATAAAAAGCCGGTTAGGAATCGTGAAACTGCGATTTCTTAATGCAGAAAGAATGTTTCATACATATATCATATCACATTAAAGAGATTTTAACCACGTTTCAGCTCATTATTAAATAGCTTAACTGAGCAATCTACTTGCTCATGCAGAAAATTGACTTAAGTATGCATGCGGGCTTTTCCTTTTATCTCTCAATCGCTAGAGTTAATGACTTCTGTAATAATTAAATTTATTTTAATCTCGCTGTAAGCGTTTGATGTTAATTGATTGAGTGAGCAAGACGTTTCAGTTTCAGCTTAGTCTATAATTATTTCATATGTCCGGGTATGTTTGGATGTTCGGAAGTCCTTTTGTCCGGTGTCGAAGTTTTTCAAAATGGTGGGAGATATGGAGTTGAATACGTGAAATCAATCGAAATATTTTTTTTAATTCTGTATGTAGGCCACAAGGGCACTTGTAGGTACATGTCTGAATCAGAATATATCGGAATTTTACAAGAGGACATCGCTGTAAAGAAGAAAGCCAAAATAAACTGAACAGTAAATTATTACAATTATATTATATCTAGGTAATTCTTATATGGTTAATGTAAGGTAATGTTTATGTAGGTGACACATAGGCGAGATGTACAAGTAAAGCCTGACCAGTATATGAGGATGCGCCATATTGCGGAATTTCACTGGCACTAATTTCTTACACTGGCAATGATTTTATGATAGTTTGTCAACAATGTCAGTGTCATAAGCGGTGGTTTCTTTAAAAGACAAATATTTAAAATCATCCGAAGAAAATGCTGAAAACTATTCACAGTCGTGAACTTAAAGATTATAAATAAAGTGTACACGTGTTTACTACGCGAAAAACAGTCAGGAAAAGAGTGGATAATGATACCTATTACGAAGTTAACATAGTGGAACTGACAGGTATTTAAATTAATGTCATTATAGTGGGTTGCGATTGGTTGTAAAATTGTTGCCATATAAATCTTATAAATAACGCCCTCTTGACAATCCAATTATAACAATCTATCCCCGCCTGAGGTGGTCACGGGTTTAAACTGAGATGCACCGGAAGCTTGGCAGAGATCTCAGGTGGTCGTGGGTATGTTTTAGGTATTGCAAGTTTCAGATTCCCAGGAAAAGATTACAGATGTTTCTTAGTAGTAGTTTGGACGCCAGCACATTTTAACCTGATACAAATGGCAAGGTAAGCAAGTAAAACAATCTGCAGTATTTTACTGAAAACTTGAAATATCAAGTTGAAAGAAACAAAAGTTTATGTACAGTACGCTTATATTGCAGTTCAAATCGGGAAATCACATAAAACAGTCATACATACACTGCTAGAACAGTGCTGCGGGAAGGCGTGCTATCTTACTTAATACTATGTACTTAACTAATATCATAAGGATTTAACACTAACACTGTAGATGGTTTCAAGATTGTGTAGAAAGGCTTTGTAGTCTAATATCAGTAGTAATTTAAAGTATGAAGAGTAGGGTGTAGAATGTGAGTATGGTGACTCAGCGCAACAAACAAGAAAACCCGAATTAAAAGAAGTGAGACAAGGAATAGTATCACCTGGTTAAGAAAGCAGCATAGTTTCTCAGCCTCGGACTCATCACTTGATAACCGTTGGCTTAGAAACGAAGATATATTTCTGGTCAGACTTTAATATATAAAATTAAGAAAACCGGCCAAGTCACCGTGGGTTTCCTACGAACACACATCTTAACTGACGTGTTAAGCTTAGTTTCCAATGGTATGTATGGCGCCGCACGCAAATGGATCAAAGTTAACACCGATCGCGTTTGCTGTATGGGAGGCCCACTTATATAGGGTGGGCCCTGTAACAGGAGCAATAAATTAAAAGATAGATTTTGTCCCTTGAAACTAAACAACATTTTTTAAGCAACTTGTGAAAATAAAGTGTATTAAATGACATTTTGTAGAATAAAGTTTAGACAAAGAAGCAATGTATTGCGAAATGTCCGATATTAGTAGAGTGACAGCTATGTCAATGCTCAGGGAATTTCAACGTTGGACGACATTCATTAAAAATACTATTTAATTTGTTTGAAATACTAAAATTTTGAAAACTGACTTTTTTTAAAGTTGCTGAACAAATGTTGTTCAGTTTAACGAGTACCTAAAATCTATATTTTATTTTTTTGCTTATGTTACAGGACCCACATTGTATGTTTATTTTATTCTGTTTTTAGTATTTTTTGTTATAGCAGCAACAGAAATACAACATCTGTCAAAATTTCAACTGTCTAGCTATCGCGGTTCATGAGATACAGCTTGGAGACAGACGGATATGAGTCTTAGTAATAGGGTCCCGTTTTTTACCCTTTGGGTACGGAACGCTAATAAATGATTTCAAATTGATATGAAACCAAAATTAAAACTATCGGAGGCTTGGAAGAAGCGTGCAAGCTTAACTTTCTATCTTACGCATCTGAGCTATAAGTGGACCTAGTTTTTGCGACACCCGGAGATCGCAATGTCGCAAGATTCCATTTGATTCCCCACAAACTGCGGTATTGCATCCTCACCCACTGCGGTCGCTTACGTAACTGGGTGTTTCTTAATGACAGGAATGTCAGATGATTTACTGAAAGAATCCGCGTACCACAATACCTATCAGATATTACTCGTATAGGTATATAATAATAAATCATAATAATAAATATCGGACAACCTCACACAAATCGATCTAGCCCCAAATTAAGCTCAAGAAGGCTTGTGTTATGGGTACTAGACGACGTATGGGTATATACATAAATATATACTTAAATACATAGAACAACCATGACCCAAGCACAAATATTCGAGTTCATCACACAAATATTTGCCCTGGCCGGGAATCGAACCCGGGCCGGCGCTCAGTAGGCAGGCGTCTACAAACCGAGCCAAACACGTCGTCAGTAATATCGGAGGCGGTCACAAATATCTCAGCTCGAACTCAACGCCCTGACAATAAGTCATTGACAAAAATTATAAAATTATAGATTTGTATTGAAAAAATTTTTTCTAGAGACAGGGGCATGATTTAAGGAAATATCTTAATAGCCTGATGTAGGATCGTCATTTGTTTTGTATGAGCGTGCGGCACCGTGCGAACATGGCTCCATCTGTTTTGTATTATAATGTCCTTTGTCCTCGCATCACGCCGAAACGGCTGGACAAATTTGAACCAATTTTGGTAGAGGGATATCTGGACATCCAAAGACGGTTATAGGATACTTTTTATATTTAAAGAAAAAAATACGCGGATGAAGTTGCGGGTATGTACCTCCTAGTTGATAATTATATGTTACCATGATTTTCGTAATCTGTTAAGTGAAATTATTCACAATTTCTTACAAATTACAAAAACAAAGATACCTACAGTGAAAAAAAATGAGAATCTAATCAAATATGAACTGAAATATGAACCTACCTTATGCCATGCCGGGGCGATACCAAATAATACCTGGTCAGGTAAAAAAAAAGTGATTATAAAAATTACACTAGGTAATAATTTAAGCGTTTTAACCGCCTCATTGTTGACGAACCTCGTATGATTCCTCGTATCTAAAAGAGATTCTCTTTTAGACATTCTTTAATAAACATTATTAGGCTGTCTTTAAGAGATAGCTGTTACCGATAAAATTCCCAAATCAACTTTACAATCATTACAATTTACAATCGACTCGCTGGACCGACCTTATTAAAAAGACCACACGGAGCTCCTTGGTGCAGTGCACTCGCTCCGCAGACAACCGGGTGAAATGGAGATGCATCGCGAGAGCTGCTGTCTGTCAGAGGAGGGATGAGGACGAGAACCCAAATGTGGACACTATTGCCGTAACCACGACCACTCTGCCAAGAGTGAACGAATGATGATGACAATCAACTTTAAAACGTCCCATCTCATCGCGATAACTTTAGGAAAATGTGATTTTTAGATTGTATGACCCCAACGACTGACCTAGATGACATAATTCTGACAATGCATTGAAATAGAAATCTTTACAAAACAAAGCCAATAGGAGGTTAATGTATCACGTAATATCATCAATGCTGCGCCCATGGAACTCTACTTTACAGGCTTTCCTATTCTATACCTATAAAATGTATTTATCTATCCAAATATCATAAACCCTCCATGATGAGTTCCAGAACCGCACATTATGACCTCCATAAAAATAGACTTTCTTATTAGAACCTTATCTGTGAAAATGTTATTATTGCTAAATAAGAACAGCGATTTCGATATTATTATTTATTCAAATTTCGAACATCTTTGAAAAACAAAGAAATTTGACTTGACCTCTATTCTAATATCAGTCGAGAAGACGTTTAGTTCGAAATGAATTGTCAATTTGCATCAAATTTGACAAAATTGTCGCACGTAAGTAAGATATCGAACGATATGATAGTTGGAGCCAACTCTAGTTTGTCTCTGAATTAAAAAAAAACTATGACAGCTGCCAGAAAACTTCATTACCGCCATTTTCGGGTAATATTTGTCGTAATATTAAATTATTAAAATTATTAAAATTATTAAAATTCATTTATTTCAAGTAACATTTCGACTCATAGTTATACAATTATTTACTTAAATAAAAATAATAATACTAATAATTATAAAATAACATTAACTTATTCTAATATGCCTCATACAGCAATGCTGAATGTACGGGCAGTCCAGCCTCTCGGCTATCATCGCCAGGACGGTGTTGGGGCTGGCCCGGACCCTGCGCACTAGGGACGCAGCGCGCAGGCGTATGGTCGCGTGGAAGCACGCCGTACGCGCCTCCGCGAACATACCCGACGCGCTGCAGTAGCGGGGCAGCCCCATCACCGCCCTGAACGCATTGTTGAACTGGACGCGGAGGGCGTTGTACGCTCGCTGCGTGTAGTTCGCCCACAGGCTGCACGTGTATAGTGACGTACAGTACGCTTTAAATAAAGTCACTTTTACACTCATTGAACACCGTGCAAACCTACGAGCTATCATATTAGCTCGCACGCACATAGCCCTCCGCTCCCTTTCCAAGTCCGCATCGTCCTTGAGGTCGACCGTTAAGATATGACCCAGATATTTAAACTGTGTCACTCTTTCTAGAGGAGTACCGTTTAACCTAATAGGTGGAACACTAAACGGTCGTTTCCCACCAGCCTCAAAAACCATGTATTGACTTTTGGTCACGTTATACCTCAAGCCATGATCCAGAGCATACTCTTCACATATACTAATCAACCTCCTGAGCCCACATACCGATGCACTCAGCAGCACCATGTCATCTGCGTAACTCATGTTGTTGACGCACACTCCGTCCACATGACATCCGACATGTTGGCTGCTGAGCGCGACGATGAGTGCATTTACGTAGAGGTTGAAGAGCGCGGGAGAAGTCAGCCCCCCCTGTCTCACTCCGCACTCCAGCCGGTATGGCTCCGACGTTGCCCCCGCCCATCTGACAATGTTAACCTGATGTCCATACCAGTATTTAAAAATGTTAATGACTTCTGTCGGCAACTTAATACCCTCGAGCTTTTCCCATAACACTTCGTAAGACACCAGGTCAAAGGCCTTGGACAAATCGAGGAAGCATGCGTAAACTGGAGTATCACGATCGGTGTAATATCTGACGGCATGCTTAAGACACAATATAGCACTTTCTGTGGACAGTCCAGGCCGAAACCCAAACTGATTATCGTGCAAATTCATGTATTTACCTAATTGTGTATTAAGCATGGCGTCAAACACTTTAGCAATAATCGTAGCGAGGGAAATAGGTCGATAATTACTCGTGTCGCTAACAGTTCCAGTCTTGTTTTTTATCACCGGCACTACAATAGTTCGCATTAGATCGTTGGGCATATATGAGTGGCTCATACACAGAGAAAATAGCATTGCCAGAACTCTCGATATATGCGGCCCCGCGTGCTGGAGATGCTCGATGCTGAGACCGTCGTGACCAGGGGATTTACCTCTTGACATAGCCTTAATAGCTTTTGCCACATCCTTGGCAACAAATTTCGTTACCCCTGTGCCATTTTCAGTCCCAGCACCCAGCACCGCCCTCTGTGGCTCCACAGTAGTGGATTTGACATGAAATTGCTCCCTAAATATGTCCGCAATGGCCTTTGGCTCACTCACACCCGCGACACTCACTGGGATACCAGGTCTAACGTTCACTCTGTTGGTCCCCTGCCAAAAACCACGAAAATTTCCGCTAGCATGCTGTTCGGCCAGGGCATCCATTCTTATCTGGTCCTGGTGGTCTTGGCACCATTTTAGTCGTGATTTGAATATCCGCCTGCTATTACACATCTCGTCATAAACATTACCAGACGACGGTTTACCAAAGGATACCCATTGTAAAAAATTAGACCTAGCAACCCTATGTGCATCACCGACGTGTCTGTTCCATCCCATCACCTGTGGAGCCTTAGCCCTTTTACCCACGCTTCCCCTACTGACCTTGGCCGCATCACTAAGGGCGGTAACAATGTCAGTGTATAAGTCATCAATAATACCCCTGTGGCTCAGGTTATCACAATGACTATCGGCACAGTACCTAAATTCGTCATTAAACTCTAGACGGCGCAATCTTTTATTACACTCATGCGTAAAACGTGATACCTGTCCGTCTGACCTCTCCCCCCACACTATCCCTTTATCCGTCGTTATTACGGTTGGTAGCTTAGGTATTATGAGTTTCAAGTTACACTCGATAATTAGAGGAAAGTGATCAGACCACGAAACATCACATTTCACATACACATTCTGCACAGATTGCGCGGCTGATAAGGTCACAATACAATGGTCTAGCCAGCTACACGTACCATGCACTTCGCTAATAAAAGTGTAGGTATCAGATGAAATGCCTAACTTATCAATGTCTATACACGACCAGCACTGTTCCTTACAAAATGTCATAAGTTCACCAAAAAATAATCCTTGAGGATTAGCGTTAAAATCACCCAGTACAAAAACTGATTCTATACCGTAATGTGCGACTCCTGAATGCATCGTGGAGGCCTATGATATGTGGCTAGATCAAGTAGTGTATGTACATAACTGTACATAATTAGGCATTAAAACACTCGTGTGATGTTATTATGAAACTTGCCTTCGGCTCGTTTCATAAACCCACACTCGTGTTTAATACCCTTCATTATGTACAATCACATAACATACTATTTAAAATTCCATGAGTGCAGAATGTCTCCCATAAACAGCGGTGCCATAATAGCTCAATATCTATATATTTTCAAAAGCTACGTTTTATAACCTGTTTACATTGTATTATTACAGTCATAATCACAAAAACAGCACAGAATATTATAAAATTTGTACCAGAAAGAAATATGTAATCCGTGATTATAGAACGGTATTCTAAGAAACAAGAACAGGTCTTTGGTTGCACAAGGAGGTCGATATGGGGTCAAATCGAATTAAGTCCGTAAAATGGCAACAATTTTGCTGCCGGAACTAACTTCCTTATGTAAACCTACAGGGCCTCCCTTCTCGCTAGAGTATAGATACAGTGCAGTTAGGGCTTTACTGGATTTTCGCTATTAAACCCTGCAAAAAACAAAGTAAATATGCTTGAGGAAACTCTACTATTAATTGATAACTTACAAAGTGATCTTATAAGTTTGGAAGTAAAATATACGCTGTTAAACATTAATTCAAGTACGGTTTAGTAAAATATGACTTAGGTAGGAGGTTTTCCCTCATTTAACCTACTTAAGTATTTTAGTCATCGAAAAACACTTTTCAGCGTTGTTTATATTCTGTGTTGTTTATTTTCCAATTAGAAAGATCAATTTCCTTTAGGCGAGGCAGGTCATCCTCGTTTTGAGTCAATTTCGAGCAAGGTCATGTTCTCGGTTCGTCACCTCGGCAGATCATCTTCGCTTCCCGACAATTTAGAAGGACGTCATGTTCTCAGCTAGTCAATTTCTTAATAAGTCAACTTCGTTTCGTGTCAATTTCGAGTGACGTCATATTCTCAGCTGGTCACCTTCTCAGCAGGTCATCTTCGCTTCCTGTCAATTTCGAAGGATGTCATGTTCTTAGCTAGTCAATTTCTTAGTAGGTCATCTACGTTTAAAAACTTCAACGTCATTTGCTTATCTCTTTAAATATAATAACAACTTTTACGGATAAAATACAAAGGGTTACTACAAAAAGATACCATAAGATAGTTACAAGCCTAGAGAATTTCGTTGAAATAAATTTACTAAGACGATGACTAACCCAGAAAATAACGTCCTGCGAAATTGACCCACTTATAAGATGACTAAACTAGAAAATGACTTCCTGCGAAAAAGACCCTGTTAGAGGATGACTAAAGTAGAAAATGAAATCCTGCGAAATATAGGTACCTACTTAGAAGACGACTAATCCAGACAATGTCGTCTTGCGAAATAAGCCTACTTAGAACTCTTAGAAGATGACTGACCGAGAAAATGACGTCATGCGAAATAGACCCACTTAGAAGATGAATATCCCAGAAAAAGACGTCCTTCGAAATAGACGTAAAACTAACATGACGTTTCACTACATTGACTTTCCACGAAACCGACCTGCCTCGCCTAAAGGATTAATTTGGTACAAGCCGCTCCAAAATCCAAATACTAGGTTTTTATTTAAATTCCATAAATTTCCTTTATCTCGACCAACCTGTGTGAAACTTCATATAACATTTACAACCTCAATTTTACAGAATATTGCGTAATAATATGTACATCATAAATCAACACAACCAATTAAAAACATTCTCGAATTGTTTATTTACAGCTTCTAAACACACATCCAAACCCATAAACCACTATCACACTCACATAACGATGTAACAGCTATTCTTAAATATTGCATACCGAATATATAACGACCTTGTTAAATACTACATAACGAATATAACACGCCAATAAAAGCTAAACTTACGTGTACAGACAAAATTATAAATCATTACTACTACTTAATAAAAAACCCGCAGAGAATTTTATAGACAAATTTTATACAACTATTTATCGAAAAAAAGTACTGAATTGAAATCCATCTTGTTAGTTTTTCAGGGAAATCAAAAACATTTTTAATACCTAAATAAAATAACTTACAAAAAATACGCCTAGAACTAGAACGAGAGTCTTCATACAACTACGCTTTTGGTTTTATGTGTGCGTGTCTACGAACCAATCATAGAGACGTGTTGCTTGTGACAGATGGCACACGGACGAACTAAAACTAACCAAAACTGGCTTCACTTTCAAGCGCTGACTAGATTTCTAGCCGTATTTATTCTAAGCTAAATAATAATCAGCTTTGAAGTTTTCGTGAAAGTACGAAAGCATAATTCCTTGGCGGCGATTGTGACATAGAATAGTAATAATTAATTTATTTTTACATATTATATAGGTAAATAATAAATATTTCATCACATAAATATATACCAGATTGGCCGTGTTAAATGGTCGTAAAAACCATAGCGGAACCACCACGGACATTATGACCATTATTGGATAATGTTGGTTTAACATCCGGTGTCGGGTCAGTGAACTGCCTAATGTGAAGGTAGGTTTACATGGCGAAGTGTCTTAATCGGTAATTTGATATGTTGTTTAAACTTTCCAGCGTTGTTGAAAAGTTAGCCATATTACTTAATATGAACTTGGCTGTGTAAAAATGTCGGGAACTCCGACCATTCAGGAACATTTACATACGGTCGGCCGACTAATGGGCAATTTTAAAACCGATCAGTCTGTTATTCGGCAAGATCTATGGTCGTTTAGCACAAAATATGTTTCGCGACATAGCGTCACCTGTCACTCTCTCACAGTACTGTACATAAAGAGATAGATAAATCTCTCGCGCGTGAAAGAATATTACAGCACTCCAGGTCCAGGGCCAGGAGGTTTAGGTACAGGTTACCAGATGCAGATGCTGGCACAAGCCAGAGATGCTGGTTGACCGAGCGAGAGAAGCGAAAATCATTTCGTGTATTTGAATTCCGGATGCTCAGATGTTCGGCAGCTCTAGCTGATATGTATCATTTCTGAACCGATTATCGAGACATTTCGTGGCCTCAATTTTTTTTTAATAGCGGCAACATGGGGGTTGAAATCATAAAAAAAAACATCTCACGAATCTACAGCTAAAAGAGACTAATTTATACTACTGAAAATTACTATTAGTTTATACTATAAAAAAATATGGGACAATCTTACACAAATCGACCTATTCCCAAACTAAGCAAAGCTTGTAGAAATTATCTAAATTAAGCTCATCTACTTACCTGCATTTACAATGGCATTGTGTCTAATACAGCCCTATCTGCTTTTGTTCTCGTAACCGCCAACCAGTTACTTACAAAAAAGGTTAGAACTACATTGCGTGGAATTACATTGGGTTGAATTTTCAACCTTATTCGTTGTTGAATAGGTTTAAAATGGTTGATGATGAGAGTTCATAGTCCTTTTTCTAGAGAGTACGTTCTTGTTGAGAGTCGGGCGGTTGTAAAATTCCAAAAAAGTTATGATCACCATTATTCTGTTAGTGTATTTTGTAGTCTGATGTCCAAGGAAATACAGTCGATAATCTATATTAACCTTCCAAGGTGGTTACAATCTGTTTTTACTACGAGCTCGCTATCTTAATTTGTGGTTAACCACTCAATGGTATTGAGTTCTTAAGTGGATGAGCTTAGTTTAGAAAATTTGTATTATACTATGGGTACTATACGACGATATACAGAATAAGTATATCTATATAGTATTTTATGCAACCGTTGTATAAGAGGGGGCAAAAAACGCGAGTGGCATGGGTTACGATGTGAGCGTAGCGAACATCGTAAGAAAGATGCCACGAGCGTTTTTTGACCTACTTATACAACGTTGCATACAATACTTTTTCTACGACTCGACATTTCATAAATAAAATGCAAATAAACAACAAAGAAAATAAGTACATGTTCCCGCTCGGAATCAACAAAATTAAAAAGATAAATTGTCTCTGATAAACTTTTTTTTTATTGACATCCATCTGTCAAAAAAATTTTAACTTATACATAAAGGTATACGATCACCATACTAAACATCTGTCAAAAAAAATAAACTTATACATAAAGGTATGCGTTCACTATACTAAACATCCATGCACTGAAGATAAAACTTTTTTTTTTAATTTGGCAGCAATGCCTTAGTACAATAAGTTTTTTTTTAATTTGCAAATTGTGTGAATGCAGCTGTTCATCTTGTAATCTGTGGTACTAAGTGATGCTTTTTTGGCGACATTATAACATCGGTTAGCAGTGTGTTTTTGGGCAGTAGAGTATAGACTTTTACAGACTTTCATAATTTATGTCTTTATATTAGAGTTAGTAACTATATAAATGACAGTAAAAAGTACTGGAGTAGAAAAAATAAATATTTAGATAGCATCCATGACCCAGGAACAAATACTCGAGTTCATCACACAAATATTTTCCCAAGATTCCCATATATAACATGTGAGCCGACGATCCCGGCGAGTGACATCCGAACGAAACGGAAAGCTCGAACCGGTCGCGTGCGCGCGCGCAGACGACGCGCGGAGAAAGTGGAAGTTGAGAGGTGACGCAGGGTGCCGCGCCGCGTGAGATCTATAGTTCGCAAGTCCGAAAGACAATGCTCGCATTTGAGTTAATTGATAAGTTACTTTGCAGAATCATTATCCCATTGAGTAGATATCTGTAGTTATTATTTTATATATAGATATACATATATGTTAGGTAAGTACAGTTTATATACCTACATAAGTAATATTTATACATTACTGTATATGTATTTTCATAAAGATATCCATACATATCTTTCGATACGATACGTTTTAAATTTCAACACAATCCTAAAATTTCACTTACACACACAGACACACTCCTCACACCGTTTAATTTTATTTTTTTCTCGTTAAAAGTTGTTAAACACAGGAATTAAGTGAAATGTAAATATTTTTTTCTATAATGTATACATTTAATGTCTATAGCAGGTCCATAGTAATAAATAACATTTAGTATCTACTTAACTGTATTACAACTACGGATGGGAGGAGCGGCACCTCCCTAACACAAGTATTATTATGTACAACCCCCCCCCCCCCCCCCCCCCCCCCGCACACACACACACAATATTATGTAACCAATTAAGTATATACCAATTAATATTTATGTTTTTGGTTATTTAGATGTATATTTGTATATGCAGGAGTAATAATATACGAAATTAATACTCTTATCACAAATGTTTTCAGTATAGTTAAATTTCTCTCAGTTAAACTTGCCCAACAATGCCTCCGCGGGAATTCATTTGACCACGTCATTTCTTGTTATATCAGTGCTATTACAACATTCGACAGCATTTTGAGTCACCTGAAGATCCGCAATATGATGACGTCATTGGGTCATTTGCGTCTCACGGACGGACAATACAACGTCGTTGTAACGGGGTTGTATTGACCGTTTGGGTACAGAAACCAGCAGTGCAAAGGGCCTAACAGACTAAGTAGTACTGTAGTAGCGTAAGGCAATATATAAGAAAAGGACGATCGCGGTTGGTCTTCCGTAAGTTATTACAATCGTAAGCAAATTGTACATAAATAGACATTTTAAAATTGCCAATAGCTGACATGAAGCTGTGGCAGCGTACTGCTAAGTAGTTGTAGTGAGTAATAAGGGACACAATGCGTTTTTTCTCTGTCATAGCCCGATTCTCTTTCGCCTCTCCACCTCTAAAGCGACCTTCAAACCTTCAAGAAAAGAGCGTACTCCCACCTGAAAGGCCGGCAACGCACTTGTGACTCCTCTGGTGTTGCAGGTGTCTATGGGCGACGGTAATCGCTTTTCATCAGGCGATTCGTTTGCTCGTTTGCCCCTATGACATAAAAAGAAAAAAAAAAGCAGACTGATTCGGTTCAGTCTACTCACGACGCAGTCCATGCGCCAGTGCACCCGCGTCAACCTCTGAATTACTCCTGTGGCGCGGAGGTAATCCCATTAGCGGGCTATACTCCCACACAAAGTCTGACTACTGGTAGTGAGGTGAGGGTAACCAGACCTTATACAGTTCAAGTCATATTTAAAAAAAAAGGACACAAATCATAGTTTGCAAATGATTACAATATTGTGACCATATTTGGGTATATTAAATTAAGGTAATCGAGCGCAACGATTTAAATCTTATGTCGAACAAAAAGCTACTAATCGTGTTTATGTTCATAGCGTGTCATGCTATTTTCTTTAGCAATTGGGCTGGAACATGTTCGATTTATGTAAACGAAGTAATAAATCAAATGGGTAAATTTAAAATGGACAACGAAAACAACTATAAACTGGTACACTTGACGTAGACAAGAAATTTCAAATTACAACTTTTTGTGTGCAACTTGTACCTACATAATTAAAATTCACGAGTTCGTTTTTTTTTTTTTTTTTTATATAGATAAGATGGTAGAATGCTAAATTAAGACTTGCTGTGACAGCAGCAACGTAATAGTTTATATAAGGACTTGAACGACTCTCCTAAAGGCTTCAACGATATTCATCGTGGAGTTTTAGGATAATATCTATGTTAATTTATGCATAATTGCATATACACATTTTAAATGTACTACGAACAATGCACAAATGCGTGGCCCACTTATGAATGAATTTATTCATGAATGGGCCATGCAATTCTGCAGCTCGTTGTATCTATGCTGTGAGGTAGCCAATCTCTATAAATCTTAGTTACATCATAAGCCGTCTACGGACGAACGAACGAAAACATGGGACAAACAACTATCACGAAGTCTTTTTAATTAAATCATGACTTGAACCAGGGCTGTATAGCCCTCACTACCAGTGAGTCGGACTTTGTGTGGGAGTATAACCCGCTAATGGGATTATCTCTGCGCCACAGATCACAGGAAATCCCGATGTCGTATGAACCGTTCTGTAGTGTTTGACGTTCGTTAGCGGTACCTACGCACTTGCAAACAAAATGTTCGTTGGATGTTTTTGATCGTTCGTCTATACACTGGTATTATTTGTTACACAATTCGTAAACAGTACATTAATACAGTTTAACATAGAGAGCGCCTTCGAAAGCGTACTTTCGTCATTTTGTGGAAACGACAATTACCATGCCAAATGCGTAGGTCCATGTAAAATAGACTGTAAAATTGGCAACATATTGCCGCATTTGCAATGACTAGAAAGTTCTGTGATCGTGTAAATTGGTTTACAATATAGTTGGATTGTATGCAAATTAAGTAGACTACAAGCTCCGACATTAAATGTTACAATTTCATGACGATACTTACTGAATTCAACGGTCTCACTTTCAAAAATTGTTACATGTTTTTGTTAGTGAACATAATCAATGTTCGATCTTCTTTTTGTGGTGATAACATTCCTATTTGTATATAGATACAAAGGATAAATAAAAAGCCAACATTTCATGCGATCCACTGCAAACTATGAAAAATGTTCGGCTGTCGACGGAGTGGTATAGATTTGCGAAGATAATCGCCGTCCCCAGATGTAGTGCCGTGTCACGAGGGTCCTAATATACGTAACTCGACGTGATAAACTATCTTGAAGTGTTAAACTATCTTGTAGCATATGTATGAGGAAATAAACCTCAAGAATATAATAGAAGTTCTTGTACAGGTAATTTCAGGTGTTAAGTAGGTACTCTCACGCAATAGTATCTACAAAGTAACCATGTAAAAACAGGTACGCATCAAACTAAACCTATCCGTGAAACTAAACTTACACATTTTACGATTGGAAAGCGTTGAATATTGTGAAGACTGGCTTTTCAATGAAGACGACATGAAAGCAGGGACTCGCGATGTATTTTGATTTTAATCGTGTTCGGCCGAGTGCTAATGACAGTCGAGTCGGTAGAAAACGAAGTCTTTTCTCAATTTTCACTCGTAGCTTCAAACAAAATGTTGTGCGGGGTACTTAGTAAATTATGCACCGGATGATCTTAAAGTAAAAACCGGCCAATTGCGAGTCGGACTCACGCACCGAGGGTTCCGTACAAATTGTTATCCCGTCTTAACTGACCGGGTTAAGTAAGTTTGCACCTGGTGCAAAGTTAACGCAACCGATCACATTTGTTGTTATAGCGGCAACAGAAATACATCACCTGTGAAAATTTCAACTGTCTGGCTATCACGGTTCATGAGATACTGCCTGGTGACTGACGGGCAGCGGAGGCTTAGTAATAGGGTCCCGCTTTTACTCTTTGAGTACGGAACCCTAAAAAGAGGTTATTCAATTAGACATGTTTACCTAACAGGCGGCTGAATAATGACTCTAACTTAGCGTTGACATGAACAATACAAACATGTCATAATACTGTCAAACAATGCTCTTCTTTCACTGAAACATGTTAACATTTACTTCCCGTTTCTATCTTTACATAACAAAACAACGGATTTTAATACAAATAGAGAGATCATTACAGAATTGGACACATTAATTGTATTATACAAGACTATTACACCTATTTATGGGAACTCAGTATTATATACCCAACTTGGAAACGGGTATGATCTTATCTTCTATGGGAATCCGACAATTACGACACATTTTGATGTACTGTCACCATCAGATATATCGCAGCATATAAGGCGTTCATAAATATCTGAACACGACTCTTATTGACTGGGCGTTAAAGTACATGTTCAGATATTTATGAACGCCTTATATGCTGCGATGTATCTGAATGGCGACTGTACATTGATGAAATGTCGGCCGAGAGTCTAATTGCAATTGTTTTATTCAAAAAAATATCCTTGCTATCCAGTTAGGTACCTATTCTAGTGATCTTCTTTACACAATAACGGCCTTATTCCTTTTTAAATTATTTTAGCATTTTTGAGATAAGTATGACGGGCTAAATCAAGTCAAGTGTATCCCAATTCTATGATGTTAGATAATGGTAAACTCAAACCATCACTAACCCACATTGCAACACCGCTGTATAACAGTTATGTAAAACACTTATCCATAACCATAAGGCCTATCCATTGACTGGCTGCGATAATCTTTCCAAGAATCGATCGGTTTCTCCCGCTAGCTCACTTGTTAATCCCAAATATGGCATAAAAACTATCAATTACAACGTATAAAGAGTTTTTCTCAAACATGCAATGAAATGAGGTCATAACGTGCGCTATAATAGGCTTCGAAGTATCACGTTTCGGGCGGAATAACTCGAGAGAAAGGAATTTCATACATTATCGAAGGCCGGGAAGTATTTTTTTTTAAACAGACTTTTTTTATACATACACCCTATACATAGGTATTCTCTCAATAATGTTTCATTGTCATAACATAAATCATGTTGTATGTCCCATTGTGATTTATCTCTCTCAAGCAATGAATACAGTAACTTATTATTATAGGACGAACATGGCCATATCGTGCGTTCCTATTATGATAAATGAAAAGATAATAAAAGTGAAAGCCATATCGACTTAATTAAAATGCCCCGAGCTGCGCAAGGAATTAAACAAATGTCAAGGGACATCACCTTAATAATTAATAGTTGTAAGTTTATGTACTACATTGCTCAACTTTCCTTTTAAGTAATAACTGTAATATATGGTAATGTATGAGCCCCGCGGCTTTACTCGTGGTTTATCGAATAAAAAGTAGCCTATGTACGTCTTATTCCAAGGTATTAGTTACCTCTATACGTAGGTATACCTAATATTATTAAACTTGATCCAGCCGTTTGAACGTGAAGAAGTAACAAACATATATTAATAACAAACATATATTATAATTTAAGGTAACTAACGTTGAAAGGCACATCATAGCTGTACTATGTCTCACAAATGTCACCTTATTTTACCTATGCATGACGAAATAAATACTTTTGAATTTGAAAGTCAGTGAATGAAAAAACAAGTGATAGAGATATTTAACCCCGTCAATGAGTCATAAAAAAAATACATAGTTAAAGGCTTAATAAAAACAAAATCACGATCGCTTCTTTTGTGTTACGAGTAGTAGTAAAGAGAGTAGTAAAGTTACTCATACAAAAGATATGGATAACTATCGTTACACAAAGGAATCAATAAGTTTTGTTTTAATTGAAGTCCTTATAACTATTGTAGTTAGGTGCGGGGTTCTCAAATTAAAGTCAATGAGTGCGAAAGATTAAAATATACTATTAAAACGAATACACGACACATACAAACACGAAACGAAAAATATACGAAAACAACCAATAATTGACCGAGCCGTTGTCGCGCGACACGGAGCAAATACACAGCAACACTGCGGGTCGCGGCTAGTTCCCGTGACGAGGCGGCTCGCGCGCACCTCCCCCCGCGACCCGCACCCCGTCGCTATGACAACGACGCGCTCAGGCTCATACGTAAACATTGAATACATATACACAACAAAATATGTTGCGGATAGCCGCGCTACCTAACATTACCACCCCCCAGTTGGAGGCTTCAATCGACAAATGTACCGTCGGTAGGTAGCACGGCTATCCGTGCAACGGGACGACGCAGCGACCCAGTAGCAGTTTTAACGTCTACTACGCGCACATGGCCATCACTACCCGGAAACACTTTTTTTTACAATGCCACGGGGCCTCATATTGCGAGGCTGCTTGCCATCACATATCACTACTATGTCGTTCACTTTGATGGAGCCCGTGGCTGCTGCCCACTTCTGCCGTCGCTGAAGAGTGGGCAAGTACTGTCGGGACCAGCGTCGCCAAAACATGTCCGCCAGCCCATTCGCCTTCTTCCATTGGCAGCGGGCATCCAAATCAGTGGGGTCGTAAGCCGTCACGCGCGCATCTCCCGCCGCCGTCCCAAGCAGCAAATGGTTTGGTCTGAGCACGACTGGCGCATCGGGATCAGCTGCGACGTATGCGAGCGGGCGGCTGTTAACGACCAGCTCCGCTTCTAATAGGACGGCGTGCAGCACTTCGAATGACATTTCAGTCGAAGCGTTAAGGCGTCCCCTGACGCGCAGCAGTCCGTCTTCGTACAACATGGGGTCAAGCTTTATGAGGCGACTTGACCTGGGCAGCGGGCGTCCAGCCTGCAGGGCCTTAAGCTCATCAGGAAAGAAGTGAGCTTGCGACTGCTTCTCGGCCTCTTGTAACTTCACTGCTGTAAGCACCGCCGTCTTCTGCTGAGATCTGCACGTGCTTATAAAGGCAAGGACGTACGCAGTGACGCGCACAGCTCGCGTCCATTTGGAGTAGCGCGCCACGTCGATAACAGGACAGCCAGCCTCGGCTGTCACGAGCGCCCTCTCCAAGCGCTCCGGGTCATCGTCGGGCGGCTCCTCGCGGCTCCAGCTCGGCCAGGGTACCTGTGGATCACAAAGAAAGGGGGGACCCGAAAGCCACATGCCCTTGTCATTAGGCCAGTCCATCCTGGTCGCCTCATCAGCAGGGTTGGACTCGGAAGGTACCCAGTGCCAGTCACTTCTCTTGCTTAAGCTATCAATTTCTGCCAACCTATGAGAAACATATTTTTGGTAGTCCCGCGCGTCAGAATTTATCCACATACGGACCGTCTTGGAATCAGTCCATAAATACAAGTTGGTGATATCGAAATCTAATTCGGACTTAATAGTCACTGCAGCCAACCTGCATGCTAACACTTGCATGCTGCTTGCAACTCAAGGCGCGGAATTGAGACAACTCGGACAGGAGCTACGCGTGCTTTACCTGCTAACATTGTACATACTCTATTACCATCGACACCAGTACCTACTAGAAATGCCACAGCCGCGTACGCTTTTTCGCTGGCATCTCCGAAGACATGAAGGTCTACTACTGACGACCGTTGCAGGCCGTACCACCGAGGCACGGCAACGTTCGATAAAGCCTTTAACTTGCTCAACCACTGAAACCAGATGATGGCTTCAGAGTCCTTGATGTACTCATCCCACGTTATTCCCGACTGCCAAACACGTTGCATGAGAACCCGTGACTGTATCACACAGGGATATACTAGACCATATGGATCAAAAATACTCATGATAAACTTGAGGAACTCGCGCTTAGTAGGCTTGACCTGACCTTCAACTAATTCAATCGGCAAACGCTTGAACGACAGATCAAATTTCATACAATCGCTTGACGGACACCAGATCATACCTAATGTGCGCTCATTCTCCGACTTGTCCAGTTTAACACGACCCGGCACAACAGATGGCAGTTTTTCACTTAATTCTGCTGAATTTGTCACCCACCCCCTGATATCAAAACCACCTGATCGGTGAATGTGGGTGACATCAGCGATCAGCTGTTGTGCCGTTTCTATGGAATCAACACTATCCAAATAGTCATCAACATAATGTTTATTTTTAATAGCTTCCACTGCCGCGGGGTGCGTGTTCATGAACTCCTCTGCATTTTTATTTAAAACATAAATGGCTGATGTGGGGCTCGAGGCGGCACCGAAAATCATGACATCCATGACATAAATCGCGGGTTCATTGACCCGATCCTGACCACGCCATAAAAACAGCTGTGCCCCTTGATCAGCTTCACGAATTTTGACACGCATGAACATGTCGGCAATGTCGGCAGTGAAGGCTATTTTACCCGACCTGAATTTTATTAATACACCTAACAAAGAATTCATCAAATCGGGCCCGCTAAGCAGATGAGCATTCAATGACGCACCTTGGTAAGTAGCAGCGGCATCAAACACAAGTCTCAATTTACCGGGCTTGTTTGGGTTCGTGACACCAAAATGTGGTAGGTACCACACAGGACTTGCCCTAATACTATCATCAAGTTTACGCGCGTAACCCGCGGCTAACAATCGATCCACCTGCTTTGTATAGTCGTCAGCGAAATTAGAATCGCGATCCATTTTACGTTCTATACCAGCTAAGCGTTTACGCGCGTATTCGTAATTGTCGGGCATCTCAATACAATCACGAGCCCACAGCAAGCCCACTTCCCACTGCTTAGGGTTGTCAGGCACGCGGCGACACGTATTATCTAATATTTCTAAAGCGCGCTCCGATTTACAATTTTTACGTAGTACCTCAGAAATACCTATTGCCTCTAATTCGAACTGAGCTTTCACTATAGCGTGCAAATCGTCAAGCGGCGTGAGCATGCAGTTGGCAGAGTCGTATCGACTACCACTAACCCCCCCTCCTAATGGACCATGAATAACAAACCCCAATTTTGTAAGAGAAGCGACTGGGCGACCAGATTTACCTTGTCGAATCTCCCGGCCGACAATGAGCTTCCAATTGTCTTGGCCCAACAACAGCATGGGTTTCGCCTCCCTCATTTCACTGCAACCGAGGTCCCGGAGGTGCACGTTCTCTTCAAGCACGCGCGCCGGTAACGTCTGCGACGGTAAGTTAACATTACGTAGAGTGCGCACCGAAATGTCGTGACTAACTCCGTTCGGACCGCGCACTACGACTTTAACACTTCGCGAATTATTGTCAGTCACACAATGTCCGCGCGCGGTCATCAACTTCAAAGGCACTACGGGTCCGTCAACATCACTCGCGAGTTTATCGTCTATGATCGATACAGAAGCACCATCGTCTAGCAAAGCGTATGTGGAATGTTCGGCACCATTACTTGTTACTATTGTCACCGGTAACACTTTTAACAACGCACGCGCTTGACACTCACCGACGTTCGTCAAAGTTTCGTATTTCACAGGCGGCTCGGGCGGCGCGGGCGCCGACTCCGACACCGACGTCGGCGGCAGCAAAGGCGGTGGTCCCACCGCGGGCGGCGAAGCGCTCTGCGCGTCCTTATGTAGCAAGTCGTGATGTGACCACTTGCACTTACCGCAGCGTTTTGCGCGACAAAACCTACTCGAATGAGTTTTCACGATGCACTTAAAACACAGCCTTTTTTCTTTAACAAACTCCCAACGTTCATTCGGGGTAAGACTTTTAAATTCACCGCAGTCAGTCAATTTATGAGCCCGTGCACACTTAACACATGATAATTGTTCTTGAATCGCTTCCACTTGCGTATGTACACGGTGACTCGCTCCGCTCGTGCGCACGGCCACACCCTTATCGCGCCGTCCTGCGGGCGGCGGCGCGCGCGCTTCAAACGTTCCGCCGACACTGCTTATATTTACAGGCGTGTAATATGACGACGCTCGAGTAAGTTGACTCAAAAAGTCCACTAGAATGTTTAGGTTTGGCGACACTCGTAAATCAACACCACTATTATTGTCTAAACGCATCACAAACTCACCGTACTGAGCGCGGTGATAAGGCGTTAATTTACCTAAAAGTTCACTTATCAGTTGCGGATTGTTTAAATATCCATCGGCACGAATAGTCTTTAACACAGACACACAATTCCGCACAGCATTCGTAAATTTACGAATTTCGTTCCCGTTTTCGCTAACTTTCGGTAGATCGCGAACTCTCTTGATGGCACACTCTAAGACGCGACTCGGGTGCCCAAATTCATCTTCGAGTGCCTTAAGGACCTCTTCAGGATCGGAGGAGGTTCTCAATAAGTCGCTGACCGCGACTTTCGCTTCACCGACGAGCGCGACTCGGAGGCGCGCCATGTTCTCATATGGTTCGAAATCGTGCATCTCATTGGTGCATCGGTACGCTTTCTTGAAAGTGAGCCAGTCCGCTGCGTTACCATCGTAACTGGGTATCTCGTGCACCTGTCGCGGCACTCTCTTTGTCTGCCCCAGCTTGCCGATGGCCTCCGCCAGGCGATCGATATCCGTTTGTTTCTTCGGCGGCGGCGGCGGCGGCGACGGCGTACGTGGCGTGACGGCGCGCGCGCGCCACGGTTCCGGCGGCGGCGCATTGTTGAGCAGGCGCGCCGACCCATTCATGACGTCACCCGTCGGCGGCGGCGATGCCGCGCGCGCCGATCGCGCGCGCTCTGGAGGCGGGACCGCGGGCGCGTGCTCGAACCAGCGCGCCAGGCGCGCTGATACTCTGCTCGCGGCGCTGGCGAGCGATCCCTCCTGCTCTTCTTCCTGTACTGCTAGCTCCGCCATATCAAGTGCTAGCTTCTTTTTAATTAAACTTTCTCTGAGTTTAGCCACTTCGACCTCAGCATCGTATTCCGCGCGCATTCTTTGCGCTTCGCGGGCGGCCTGGCTAAGTCTTGACGAGTGGCTGGCGCTGCTTCGTGGCCTTAGGGTGCGCTCTGATGCCGGCGTCCATGTCTCCGACGGCGGTAATTCCGTTATATCCCCGTGGTCGTTACGACCACCCGTCGCGGAGTCACGCGCGAGCTGTTGAGCTGCATCTGCACCTGTTTCTGCCGGTTTCGTCATCTTCGCTCGACTGCGTGTATTCGGTTTCCGACTTTCTACACTCATAGTTCAACACTTAACACATCCGAACTCGTAGGACCAGCTTTTTTGTAGTTAGGTGCGGGGTTCTCAAATTAAAGTCAATGAGTGCGAAAGATTAAAATATACTATTAAAACGAATACACGACACATACAAACACGAAACGAAAAATATACGAAAACAACCAATAATTGACCGAGCCGTTGTCGCGCGACACGGAGCAAATACACAGCAACACTGCGGGTCGCGGCTAGTTCCCGTGACGAGGCGGCTCGCGCGCACCTCCCCCCGCGACCCGCACCCCGTCGCTATGACAACGACGCGCTCAGGCTCATACGTAAACATTGAATACATATACACAACAAAACGCGCTACCTAACAACTATATATGTTGAAAATGACTCAAATTTCAAGTAATTTTTGCCAAAACTATCCATCCTGATGAATGTAATTTTTTTCAATAGGTCAATGTTTATTTCCCTAAACGAGGGATTGAGCAGCTTTCCGGTAAACAATGTTTTGAATTTGTTTAATGACAAATACTTGACAAATCGCTACTGACTTTGATGCAAATATATGACGTACAACACGGTTACAATATCTGTGGACCTCGCTGGAATGTGAAGCCCCTCCCCCTACCCTTGTACCTATCCGCGCTCGCCCCGTCGCGTCGCGCACCGTACCAGAGCGCCGACGTGACGTCATCGACGCCAGGTCCACAGATATTGTAACCGGGTTGTATGCACATTATTGCCATATGAAAGCTGTTTATAGCGCCACTATCCCTGGGCCGGACCGACACTTGTCACCTACCCTACTCCACACTACTCACGAAATTGTCCGAAGTTGGCAGAAGTATGGGTTTCCGCAGCGAAATGCCCTCCACACTATCATATTCGCCCGACCTCGGCCAACTTCGCGAGTAGTGTGGTGAGTGTGGTTTCCTGGCAATGCCTTCGGCCTGGGGCTGCCATCCATCCGGGTTTCCCCGGATTTGTCCTTAGTTTTAAGGCGTTGGCTTTGCAAAATTTTTGACGACGCGGTTGGCTCAGTTTGTAAGCACTTGCCTACTGAGCCGACGGTTCTGGGTTCCAATCCCGGCCAGGGCAAATATTTGTGTGATGAACTCGAATATTTGCGCTTGGGTCATGGATGTTATCTATATATGTATGTATACATATTATGTATATCGTCGTCTAGTACCCATAGTACAACCTTTGCTTAGTTTGGGACTAGGTCGATTTGTGTAAGATGGGGAAAAACCGGACACTTTTTATGTGAATGAAAAATAAAGCGGGTGTATTTTTTTTATAATATGATTTTTGGACGCGTCCGGGTAAAAAATACGATTTACACCAAATGCCCGGGTGTTTTTTAAGTCTTTGTCCGGGTTCGGCTTATTACCGATGGCAGCCCTACTTTGACCGCATCCTTGTATTCCGAAAAAGTACATGAATGCGTGACTTTTTCAACGGATCTAAATCGTCCATCTAAAGTGCCGACTTACATAATACCTTATCAAATTCGAATTACGTGAATGAACTTCTCGTGGGAACCATTATATAGAGATATTAGTTATTCAACGACCTTAAGTCGCCATGACATTCATAAAATACTTTCTTGCAGTGATTGATGGTACAATACGGGCACATCTTGAATCATGACCGGTGTACGATGTTGTATAACTTGCTGTACTCGCGAATATGTCCGTATAATTTATGTGAAAGTAGTATTCTAATTCTAATTTTAAAATATGGCTTCCATCAGGTTAATGATGATTTCGCCAATTTCAAGTTTGCTCGTAGAGCATGCCGTTGTTCGGTGAGGTTTTGCTTTTTGTAAAGTGATAGCGATTTACAAAAAACCACGCGGACTATCGGGCCTTGACCCAGGAAGGGCTATGAACGCTTCAAGTTGAATTCTTCATTACCTATTCACTCATACGTTAGATCACTGCACAATACGCTATCAATACTACACATTGAACAACTAAAATGAATAAATAATGAACAACTAAACTTAAACGCATGCGGCCATCTTGGGACACGAACCGGAAGTCCAAAGTAGTATTAAATATGTTAATATGAGTAAATGTCAGACAACGTCACACAAATCGACCTTGTCCTCGAAGCTCTAGTATACTGATACGCCGATATATATACTTAGATAAATATAATTATATACTTAAGTAGAAAAGAAACATCCGCGACTGACATTTTCGAGTTTATGAAACTAACATTTGCCTTTGTTTCTTTGTCACTGATCCAACCGTGACGTCATAAATGTAAAGGTATCCGTCAGTATCCTGTCGAAAAGTGACAAATGCTTTATCGTTTATCTGTATTCGTAAGAAACCGTCGAATATTTTCCGCGTGCGTATACTATCACAGAAAATCTACGATTTATATTCTACTAGCATTTATTAAGCTTCTTAAATCACACACTATCTTTAAAGAAAGTGATAGTCACGCATACCTCCTTGTAATAAAAATATGTAAGTAAGTATGATACGTGAAATCACAGCGTTTTTTTTTTCTCCCCACAAATATAAAACGCCTTTTATAGTTTATAATATTTTTTTATTTTTCTTATAAACCTCACGCAATATACCTACACTTACAGTCTGACCAAAAAGAGTAGTAATTAAAAAGTGGCAATACTGTAGTGTCGTCTCTGTTTTCTAAGATTGATTAGAAAGGGTACTGTAAGTATAGGTACTTACGGATTCAGTCATCTCTGCCGTTACATTCATCGTCAGTAATACAATACTACACGTAAAATTTATGTTACTTGCTTCTAGATAAATTTAGTTATTTTGACTCTCTACAATAAAGAGTTAAAACTGGTTACCCTTAAATTCCGTGCACGCTAAAAGACAAGCAAAGTTGTAGCTAGTTGCGCAAGACTAGGGGGCCTACGATGGTTGCGTTTATCAATTGATAAATATATGGCAAAGCATCCGTCACTCTCACTCGCATTTTGTCAAAACGTGACAGATGCTTTGTTACTTATTTATCGCGTGATAAAGCAACCATCGTAGGCTCGCAGCTGATTATTGTTATTCAGGTCACTGTTTGAGCGTCAATAACCGTCTCAGGTCATGACATGACTTGGCCAATACCATATTATAACTCCCTATGATCTGAGGCGCCATTTTAGGTTGCCTAAACTGTTAGTAGAGATCGCGGATCTTATAAAAATTGGCCAATATATATTGCGAAGATGGTAATGAAACGGTTAAAACGCTCCAATAATTACCCATCCTACATCTTGCCTGAGAGCTGTGGGTAAGGGCCTGAGGTGGCTTGAGGGAGTATCTGTCTACTGTCTACACTCGAAACCTACTGCGCTCAAGGAAAGAAATACAATTTTTAAGAGCAAGAAACATAATTATATAATTAGTGTGCATAAAATAATAATACAATACATAGACAACTACTTACATCTAATTAAGTATTTATTATGGTTGTGCTAAAAGGTCCCACCTCAGCATGATACTAGCTCGAGAGCAAAAAAAAACAAAATAAAGAGAGAAAGATTGACATTATTATTACATCTTTGAATACTCGCTGTCTTTAAACCAATAAACCTATTGACCGCCACTACACAATCATGTCAAGTCTCCAAGTAAACACTGAAGGTGCCGCGAAGGTCTGCTACACTTAGCGGCACGCCGCCGGCGCATCGGCGCACGGAATGCACTTTCATCTCACTGGAGCGGAGCGCGTCTTCAGTATTTAGGTCGTTATTGGCCACTGGAAATGCACTGGAACGTGATATAGGTGCCAAATATATATTATACTTCGTATCCCGACCGATTTAGGCAACGGCGACTGTACACTGATGTCGTTTGGGTTAATGAGAGGGCCTCTCATGAGCTCTGAGAAGGCCGACAGCCAATTATTGCAACAAATATGCGACCACACTCGCTGCAAGTCAGCACCCCACCGACAAAATTGTAATTAATGACCGCTGGTGGTTATTACTTAAACATAGTGAATGAGAGAATGTCCCAGATCGTAGGTGTTTGTGGCCCGAACCGTGCCGTGAGGGTGAGGGCCATTACCTACAGTCTGACCAAAAAGAGTAGAAATTAAAAAGTGGCAAGACTGTAGTGCCGTCCCTTTCTAATCAATCTAAGAAAACATGGATGGTATTCCCATCCCTTTCCTCTTCTTTTCCTCTATATTAGAGAGACAGAGACGGGTATACCGTTTGACAACGAAATTTTCGAATTTCGTTTTTCGGAGTTGCACCCCAGAGACGAGACTACAGTATTGCCACTTTTTAATTTCTACTCTTTTTGGTCAGACTGTAACATGCGATCTAGGGCTATACTAATTAACGCCCGTGCTTCGTCTAAGGCCGTTTTCAGACCGGGCTGACTGTCGGCCGCCGAATGTGTGAATATGTATGGAAACTGCGTAACGTTGCGTAACGTTCGCTCTCTTTGGGCGGCCGACAGTCAGCCCGGTCTGAACACGGCCTAAGGTTTCACGTCTTGCTTTGTCCAGGAAGTTTTTTCCCCGCGTAGCGGGCAGTAAATCCCACTTACGGCCTAGGGTCACGTGAAATATTCGAGTATAACCAACCACCTTCGACAAAACAAAAATGTACCTACGGCCGAAAGTTTCGTTCCTTATTTTCTTCTTTAGGGTTATACATTTTAAAGGGACCTTCTGGACTAAGTTATTCGCCTTTATCGCGCGGTAGATAAATGATTAAAAAAAACCACCACTCTCCCACTATAGAGGCACATTGCTTGCGGTATAAATTATCTTTAGCGCGACAAACACATCCATTCTATTAGTATTATAAATGCCTCTTTAAGAATTGAATGAATGAATGTGTAATTACTAGGTATGTATACGTAATAGGTAGTAGGAATAAACCACCTATCATTGGAAAATATCTAAAAATAATAGGCATTGTTCTCAGACCAAATCGCTGATAGGATAGGATTGTGGAGTAGGTATTAAGTAATATAAATTCGATAGTCCGTAAATGGCCTGTAAACGTGCGGACATCCGAAATCGAAAGTAGACATTAACATTACTTATCTATTCCACGTATGTTTTAGTCCGTATTGTCGACTTTTAAAAATGCAGACAGCAGCAGGCAGCAGGAATCTCCCCATTACTTGTCTAGTGCAGAAAACTTAAATTGTTTTTCTTTTTCACATAAAGTGGCGTATAAACGCAACACTTGAGAGTGAAGAGTGAATAAGTACCTACCAGGATAAAATTATACCAATAATGTCTCTGTTAGGCCTTGTGGTTGACTGGTAGAGAATGCCTCATGGCATTAAGTCCGCCATTTGTACTTTGACTTCGGTACAACAATAAAATTTAAATAAATAAATAAAATTATGTACTAATTAAGGAAACTGAAACGCGTACGTTTTTGACCCTTAGCTTTTGTGACAAGAGTAAAAATGGTACGTGTTTAAATTTCTTTGGCTGTATGTGTCTATCTCCAATCCGAGCTATACCTACATTTGTGGTGTAGTGTGCATTTTATGCAACCACACCTAACCCGCGAATATACCACCGTCACCATCGCACAATCTCAATAATGTGAAATAGAAATTGTATCGTGTCGTCCGCTTATAAATCACTTTAATTAGCGCGGTATCACTTTTGTATGTATCGCACCGGATCATTAAATGTTTAGCTTAGGAAAAAGCGCCGGCGCATAGCCGGAGATACTCATACCGTCCTTTTCTCACTTATTTGCGTAGTGATAGGGTGAGAAAGGAATAACATGAATTTTGCCGAGAATCTTAAGTGTAAAAATGTATATCGAAAGCTATTTAAGTAGGCACATCTTTTTTTTAGGGAATTATTTTATAATAGACCAAATTAGTTTAATAACAACGCTACATGAAAGGCGAATCCAAGACATAAATTAGACGCTTGGTTATTTAATGTTCTAAGCATAGGCCCCTATAACCAGAAAAGTAAAATGATTTAAATATAACTTATCTATAAATCGTTAATCAAGATAATTCTGCTTAAATACAAACAAAATATTAATGCGTTCCATCTCTTCTTTGCAGTTGGAAAATGACTTCGACAGAAGAAGGCAGACGACACTTGGTCACCCAGGATTTAACGAGCATCAGACAAGATTTGGCCTAAATTCGCCCCTGCAGAACTTCCAGCAGCAAGGCAACCTTGTTAGCAGCCCAGCTCCAGCTCTTCAGTTCCAACAGTCACTGTTCCAGCAGCCTTACGTCCCGCAGTTCAATAACCTACTCCCCACGCAGAACATTCCTAACAACCCCCAAAACTTGTTAGGTAACAACGGATTCTTCAATCAGGCACCAACTCTTCCGATTCAAAATACTTTCCCGCAACAAAACTTGGGACAACTCCCACAAAACAACCTTTTGCAACAAGCGCCGACTTTACCAACCTTCCAGAACAGCCTGCCTATCCAACAGAACACTGGTTTCAACAATCCGCTGCAAGGCAACACAGTAAACATTGGCCAACAAAGGCCAACACAAGCTGCGTTCCTGCCAACATTGCCTACTACTCAAAATCAGGCTGCGTTCCAGCAGAGTCCAATTACGATTCAGCAAGCGCCTAACCTCGCACCACAGAACTTGAACGTAAACAATGGACAGATTCCATTCCAGTCTTCTTTGGGGCAAGCTCCCATATTTTCTAACGGCCAGTCTTCACAAATCCAAAATTATTTCGAACAACAATCTCAGGAAAATCTTGAAAAACTAAAGGAACTTCAAGAACGACAGCGCATCATTCAAAAACATCAAGAATTTGTACAAAAACAACAGCAAAAGCAACAGGAGAAAGTAGAGAAACTTCACGAGGAATTTGTCAGCAAACAAGCAACTAAGACGCTACCCACTTTTTCAACCACGGAACGCTACGAAGATTTCTACAACAGAAATCAGGAAAAGCGCAGACCAATTCTCGCGCATGAGACGGATTTATTTAAGAAAGCTGTCGAGATGTACGAGAAGCAGCACCCCACCACCACCACCACCACGACCACGACAACCACCACCACAACACCGGCCCCCGCCCGGTACAGGACTAGAGCTAAACCTGCCACCAAAACTAGGGCACCACCTCAAGACAGAGAAAAGCAAAAACTTTACAACGAAATCAAGAACCTTTTGGAAGAAAGCGAAACTAAAGGATTTGACGACAGCTTGAGAGCCAAAAGCGTAGCGCTGCTACAAAAGCCTGACATCCTCAAACAATTGAAAGTTGCTTTAGCTGAAAATCCTGAAGACTTCAATGAGAAAAACTTCACGTCGCGGGAGATATCCCTGAACGGGCAAAAGTTTGAAGTAATCAGAACAACTAATCCTAATTTGATTCCTAAGGGAGCGATCACTGCTGATGGATCAAACCTGCACATAATGTCATCAGCTGCACCTCAAAAAGAGAGCAGAATAAATTTCGATGATCTTACTAAAGGAGTGCTGCCTCCTGGCGCTGACTTCGAATTAATCAGACAATCCGATAATGGAAAACTTGAAGAAGTTTCCAAAATACCTAGCACTATCCAAAATAAGAAGAAGGTCACTTTTGTGTTTTTGGAAGAACAAGACGATGGTTCATACAAAGTGAAAGGTGTCAAGGCAAATGGACAACAAACGGAGGAAGGCCCTGAAGTAGAAAATATTTTAAACAAGATAAAGAAAGGTGAAATCCAACTACCAGGACCAACTAAAATATCCAACTCTATCTTCAGTTCTACAACGGCTAGTCCAGCAACTGAAACAACAGATTACGTAGCAGAGCCTTCGCATCACCCATCAAGCTACTCTAGCTTTGTTACGACTTCGAACCACGGAACATCGGGCCATACAAATCCAATCATACACACCACACCGTCCCCATCCTATAGGAGTACCACCCTTCAGACAAGTAGAAACACCCAACCTCAGACTTATACGACTCCTCGTAGTGTAACCTCTACAGAAAGATACGTCAAATCAACCACACCGACATACTCCAGAAACAGTTTCAGTCAATCGACTAGGAATACCTTCCCCAGCTCAACGACATCTTATCTAACTTCCACACCATCCTACAGAGGCGAAGATTTAGTTGTCATTGGATCCAGTTCAATTCCTCCAAGCGTAGACGAGGGCAGTTCTCATCTCCAATTCGCCAGACAAGCGAACCCTGGTCTAGTAGATATACTAAAAGAAAACGGGCTGTTTGCTACCGCTAAGTATTTGAAGCAATCAGGGTTGGATACCATTTTGAATGAGACAGGACCTTACACGATCTTCGCACCAACGGACAAGGCGTTTAGGACACTGCTGGTGCAACTTGGAGGACCTGACAGAGCTGAGGAGAAGTTCCGTGATAACCCTAGACTGCTCAGTGGGGTAAGTAATCATAGCATAACTTTCTTATTAGAGATGTACAGTTTACGTATATTCTGCTCGTCTAACATTTCCGACTTCCCTGGTTCGATTTTATCTAAAACTTTGTAAGCTTTGCGTAATATTATTATTTGTAGCAGATAAACGAAACAATTAGTATACTGCCGCAGAATGCCCGTGTCCCACAATAGTTATGTCACGTCACAGTGCAGTGCAGTGATAAAGCTCACGTCGGAGCGGAGATATGTGCATCATAACCCCTACACGCGTAATAACAGCAATGATCGTAAACCCGCATATTTCCTTTAACATTTAAATAAGTCTTGCTAGCGCCCCTATCGTTTTTCCTTTTGGTTTTTTACTAAAACTCGTGGTGTGGTGGTAAGCGACAATGAAATGTGGTAAGCGACAATAAAAACATAACTTGCCTAAATGCCCATTTAGTCTCGACTGATTTTTCTCTTTAAATCGAGTGTCAAATCATCACTTTTAATGACACTTCCTAGCAAGTGAGATTAAACTTTTAAGCTGCTTGGCTGCTTGCCTATCACTAAAATGATCCTCGAACAGATGCGTTATTCTTTCGGATTTCCTAAATGGGATTTACGCCTCTCCCACGTAGCACAGAGGCTGTTCAAGTTCCTTATACGACTTATTTCAGTTGTGTAAGGGCTGCATAAGATCTTATACAACATGCGTGCTGATGGGCTTTAGCTACCTTCATGGAAAAACTAAACGCAAAACTCATCCTGTGAGAGTATGTAGGTAACTTTCTAAGACTAATGTAGCCAGAAATTTCACTGCCACTCTTCGCCCATAGCTCCTCCTCCACCACGTGATCCCCGGAGCCTTCGACATCGGCTCGCTCCAGGACGAGATGACGGGCGTCTCTCTGGCCGGCACACAGCTCAGGGTCAACCAGTACGACATGCACGATGTGGAGTGGAACGAGGTTCGAGTGACGACCATTAACGGAGCCAGGGTGTTGGAGGACAAGAAGGATATACATATTCCCCAGGTAAATATATTTGTAGGTACCTATAGGTACATTACACTCACATTTCTCCCACCTCGTGACGATCACTAGGACTTCAAGGTCGCTGGAAGATCGCTAGGTAGCTGGCGCGGTTCTCCTCACGTGATCCCCGGTGCCTTCGACATCGACTCCATAACTCGAGGTCAACCAGTACGATATGCACGAAGCCTGATTTAAGGCTGGAACATAAGGCGTAGACAGTCAGACCAAAATCGCCACTACTAATATTTCGCATTGTTGTTTAAGTTGTCTACATTTATTTTTAAATTTTCTCATCAAGTTTTTTCAACATGGCTGATATGGTGGAATCATAATCTCTAGTAACAGAATATCACTTATTTTCCAGGGCATTGCGCATGCCGTAGATCGAGTGATGTTCCCGCTGCCAGTCGGCGACCTGGTGCAGACCCTGCAAGCTGACCGAGACCGCCGGTTCACCACGTTCCTTAAGGCCATACATGCCAGCGGCTTCGCGGAGACTCTCTCAGGTAAATATTGTTCTAAACCAGAACTGTTCCCGCTGCCAGCCGGCGACGTGGTGCAGACCCTGCAGGCTGACAGAGGCATCCATGCTAGCAGCTTCGGGGTGACTGTCTCAGGTAAATGTTGGGAACACCCACACAACTGTTCGTCCTGACCCAGGGCATCGTAGACCGGGTGATGTTCCCGCTGCCAATGGTGACCTAGTGTAGACCCTGTAAGCTGACAGAGATCGGTAGTTCGCCACGTTCCTTAAGGCCATACATGCCAGCGGCTTCGCGGAGACTCTCAGGTAAATATTGTTCTAGACCAGAGTGTTGTTCCCGCTGCCAGTCGGCGACCTGGCACAGACCCTGCAGGCTGACAGAGACATCCATGCTAGTGGCTTCTGGGTGACTGTCTCAGGTAAATGTTGGAAACACCAACATAACTTCAAGGTTCGACCGGGTGATGTCTCCGATGCCATTGGTGATCTGTTGAAGGCCCTGCAGTGCAGATAGGCGGTTCTCCACGTTCTTTAAGGCCATCATACATGCCAGTGTTTCTTAGTGTAAGGTATATAATGTTCTCATTGTATACAGTCTGACCAAAAAGAGTAGAAATTAAAAAGGCAGTACTGTAGTGACGTCCCTTTTTAATCAATCTATGAAAACGGGGACGGCACTACAGTATTGCCACTTTTTAATTTCTATTCTTTTTGGTCAGACTGTATATAATGAGAACATTATATACCTTACACTAAGAAACACTTAGGAAACACTGCTTTCTTGGAAGGGCTCCCAAAATTTGTCCGGACTCCGGGTATGACTCTTGCGGTAGACCGATAAAAATTCGCGTTGCCCGTTCACGACCACGACCCTACTCACCGCATTCGCCACGAAAGCGAAAAGTTGTGCGGGAAGCGGGATGCGAAATTGTGTCTCCTCGGCTCTCTTTGAAAATGTTCAACATTATAGTACACACATTGGGATTTTGCTAAGCAGGCTAATTCTGTTTTAATGAAATGTAATTTATTTATTTCTCTTTTCCATTCACACCCCTTTCGATACAATAATTACTAATTTTATTATATTGTCACGGTAACATGCCCAACAGAAATGTCATACAGGGATCGATACCGTTATCCGAATACTGGTTAATATTGTTCGATAACTGTTAAAAATTTCGTTTGTTGAAATAACGTTTCCTTAGAGTAACGTTTAAAAAAGCAACAAAATAATTTCGATTATCGTTATTCAAGAAAAACGAATGTATAACGTTACGTTGAACAGTATTAACCGGTATTACTCAGTTTCGCTGCGCATTTTCCTTTGTAGGCGCCGACGCATCGCTATCTTGTTTACGCTTAAGGATATTTTGTATATTTGTCTCTGTTTGACTCGTGCCGGCCGGCTTTAAGGATTGTTTGTTTATTGTTATTGTGGTAGAGACTTTTGCATTACGATAATTCCGGCGCGATCACTTAAGGTGCTATTTCCACAGTAGACGCCGAACTCGCTCACTTTTTAATGAGTCTTAAACATATTAAACAGTGGTTAAAGATTATGAAACAAAATATATGTCATATTTAAGCATCTTGCAATTATAAAATCGCTTTCGACAACATGACTAGTAAAACTTCGAACGATCGAAAAAAAACAAAGTTACCTCTATTTGTAATATTTTTTTAATGTTGGTATGGACTTTTTTTACCCGTTTTTTTGTGTCAATCTATAATTATCTAGATAAATTCGGTGGGTTTGTCAGTGCCATACCACAGTTTAAGAAACAATACAGTCGGTCGACGAAGGCGTCTAGACAGGGCAATCGTGCGAGGTGACAGAGGCGGCGGCGGGAGGGGCGCACCCCATGTGTTATACGACGAAATTGTTAGTAATGAGGGTGCTGACTTTGAGGGCTGACGCGTCTTACAACTTGCAATACACAATTAAAATAGTGCATACGACATGTGCTGTGCGAAATTTTATAGCGCCTAAGTTTTAAATTTTCCCATGTCATGCTAACGTAAACAAAATGGCGGATGTAAAAGCGTTACGCCTGCCAGTAAAATTCAAATACCGCAAAAATATCGCTATTATATTATATAATTGTTTGTTTCTGTGTAAACAAAAAATATATGATCTGACATGTCCCATGAATTTTTAAATTCAAAATGTCGGACATGTTTCATAGCTTATTTTAAGTAAAAATTACGAGTTACGTAGTTTAAGACTTTATTTAAAAAGCAAGAAATTGTTCCTTGCTTCCGTTTGTATATGAATCCTGTAGTCAGATTTTTTAATTATTTTTAAGGATCCTCGGGATGCCGATTACGAGAAAGACATGCATTTTGAAATCCAAGATGGCGGACATTATTTTTTCTTAAAAATCGATATGGGTGTCATTTCCAAGGTTCCTCGGGGTTCCGATTACGAAAATAACATCCATTTTGAAATCCAAGATGGCGGACATAAATTTTTCTTAAAAATCGATATGGGTGTCATCTCCAAGGTTCCTCGGGGTTCCGATTACGAAAATGACATCCATTTTGAAATCCAAGATGGCGAACATTATTTTTTCTTAAAAATCGATATGGGTGTCATCTCCAAGGTTCCTCGGGGTTACGATTACGAAAATGACATCCATTTTGAAATCCAAGATGGCGGACATTATTTTTTCTTAAAAATCGATATGGGTGTCATCTCCAAGGTGCCTCGGGGTTCCGATTACGAAAATGACATCTATTTTGAAATCCAAGACGGCGGACATTATTTTTTCTTAAAAATCGATATGGGTGTCATCTCCAAGGTTCCTCGGGGTTCCGATTACGAAAATGACATCCATTTTGAAATCCAAGATGGCAAACATTATTTTTTCTTAAAAATCGATATGGGTGTCATCTCCAAGGTTCGTCGGGGTTCCGATTACGAAAATGACATCCATTTTGAAATCCAAGATGGCGGACATTATTTTTTCTTAAAAATCGATATGGGTGTCATCTCCAAGGTTCCTCGGGGTTCCGATTACGAAAATGACATCCATTTTGAAATCCAAGATGGCGGACATTATTTTTTCTTAAAAATCGATATGGGTGTCATCTCCAAGGTTCGTCGGGGTTCCGATTACGAAAATGACATCCATTTTGAAATCCAAGGTGGCGGACATTATTTTTTCTTAAAAATCGATATGGGTGTCATCTCCGAGGTTCCTCGGGATTCCGGATACGAAAATGACGTCCATTTTGTGATTTTGAAATCAAAGATGGTGGACATAAATTTTTCTTAAAAATCGATATGGGTGTCATCTCCAAAGTTTCTCGGGGTTCCGATTACGAAAATGAGATCCATTTTGAAATCCAAGATGGCGGACATTATTTTTTCTTAAAAATCGATATGGGTGTCATCTCCAAGGTTCCTCGGGGTTCCGATTACGAAAATGACATCCATTTTGAAATCCAAGATGGCGGACATTATTTTTTCTTAAAAATCGATATGGGTGTCATCTCCAAGGTTCCTCGGGGTTCCGATTACGAAAATGACATCCATTTTGAAATCCAAGATGGCGAACATTATTTTTTCTTAAAAATTGATATGGGTGTCATCTCCAAGGTTCCTCGGGGTTACGATTACGAAAATGACATCCATTTTGAAATCCAAGATGGCGGACATTATTTTTTCTTAAAAACCGATATGGGTGTCATCTCCAAGGTTCCTCGGGGTTCCGATTACGAAAATGACATCCATTTTGAAATCCAAGATGATGGACATATTTTTTTCTTAAAAACTGATATTGGTGCCATTTCTCAAAATTATATCTTCGCCATTTTTAAATCTAATTTTTTATTTTGAAATGTACACCCCCCGAAAAACCCAGAAAACGACATCCATGACGATTTAAAAAAAAATTACGTCCACTATCTTTACTTCCAAAATGGATGCCATCTTTGAAATTTACACCCCCTGAAACCTAGAAAACGACACTCATGTCAACTTTTTCAAAAAAGTGACTTCCAAAATGGATTCCATATATAAAATTAGTACACATACATACATGAACCCTAAAAACATTACCCTCCTTTTTTGGGCAGTTGCGTAAGTCTGTGACAACCCTTGGTCGGTACGGCGGCCTTGAGCGGTGTCGGCACTTACGCAAACATCAAAGGCGTCGGCCCACTGTTACTTTTTACACCTTGTTTTCTTATACCATGCTACCAGTGAAGTAGTTTAATGGGTTAGAACCAAACTGCTACCAGTAATAGTCAGTAAAATGTTATCCTGCTTTATGTCAACTAAATACTATGAGATATAGATTTCTGCGGAATGCATAATCGGACATGCAAATATTATTCATAGCAATTTGATGCAACATCTGCACTACCGTGCCCCCGCCAAGACGAGCAAAAAAGAAGCGGGGCACTACCTACCTTTTCTCGAACCGTTTCGTCTAATTTTCAAACCCTCATAGCTTTGGCCCAGTTAACACCAGAGCGCCCAAATTCACAGGTTAAGATGCTGTTAGGAAACATATAAAATGTACTGAATTTCATTGATCTAGCTTTTATACTTTAGGTTTTATTGGTACCTAAAATACGCCGATTTTGCCACTCACATATATACACTTATACACTGACGTATCAAAACCTCTCGGGCATTTCCCGATGACCTAGAAAGCTGAAATTTAGTCGGTAAGTTATTTTTAGTACACATACAATAGAATAATTCTGAAACTTGGAACTTTTACCCCCCAACCCCTTAAACTAGGGGATGAAAGTTTGTATGAGACTCGCAAATTTTGATACTAGAGGTCTGAAAATTCGTACCTATTGGGACTCATTGTTATAAATAAAATACACATTCTAGGATTTTTAGAAATTCACCCCTCACCCTTAAAATAAGGGGATGAAAGTTTGTATGGGCTTTCCATAATGGGGGATAAAAGTGTACATATATGGGGCTAAACGTAAGTATTTCTTAAATACACAATTATTATTACTACTTAGAAACGCTTCAGCGCAAAAAAAATAAAAAAACCTATATAAATTAAAAATTACCTTAAAAAAGGAAATGAGAATCCCACCAAAAACATTTCGTGTAAAAGTGGCGGCCAAGACTCACATACTCATAACGAATTCGCTGTAAAACAAATTGTCAGATCCCTCGAAAAGCCAAGCCCATAAGCCCTGAGTTTACTAATCCTACATACAATGTGTATTAATTTTACATATAGAATCCATTTGGAAATAAAGATGGCGGACGTCACTTTTTTGAAAAATTTGACATGTGTGTCCTTTTTTAGGTTTCTGGGGGTGTAAATTTCAAAGATGGCACTCATTTTGGAAGTAAAGATGGTGGACGTAATTTTTTTTAAAAATCGTCATGGATGTCGTTTTCTGGGTTTTTCGGGGGGTGTACATTTCAAAATAAAAAATTAGATTTAAAACTGGCGGAGATATATTTTTGAGAAATGGCACCAATATCGGTTTTTAAGAAAAATTTATGTCCGCCATCTTGGATTTCAAAATGGATGTCATTTTCGTAATCGGAACCCCGAGGAACCTTGGAGACCATATCGATTTTTAAGAAAAAATAATGTCCGCCATCTTGGATTTCAAAATGGACGTCATTTTCGTATCCGGAACCCCGAGGAACCTTGGAGATGACACCCATATCGATTTTTAAGAAAAAATAATGTCCGCCTCCTTGGATTTCAAAATGGATGTCATTTTCGTAATCGGAACCCCGAGGCACCTTGGAGATGACACCCATATCGATTTTTAAGAAAAAATAATGTCCGCCATCTTGGATTTCAAAATGGATGTCATTTTCGTAATCGGAACCCCGAGGAACCTTGGAGATGACACGCATATCGATTTTTAAGAAAAAATAATGTCCGCCATCTTGGATTTCAAAATGGATGTCATTTTCGTAATCGTAACCCCGAGGAACCTTGGAGATGACACCCATATCAATTTTTGAGAAAAAATAATGTCCGCCATCTTGGATTTCAAAATGGATCTCATTTTCGTAATCGGAACCCCGAGAAACTTTGGAGATGACACCCATATCGATTTTTGAAAAAAAATTATGTCCACCATCTTTGATTTCAAAATCACAAAATGGACGTCATTTTCGTATCCGGAACCCCGAGGAACCTCGGAGATGACACCCATATCGATTTTTAAGAAAAAATAATGTCCGCCACCTTGGATTTCAAAATGAATGTCATTTTCGTAATCGGAACCCCGAGGAACCTTGGAGATGACACCCATATCGATTTTTAAGAAAAAATAATGTCCGCCATCTTGGATTTCAAAATGGATGTCATTTTCGTAATCGGAACCCCGAGGAACCTTGGAGATGACACCCATATCGATTTTTAAGAAAAAATAATGTCCGCCATCTTGGATTTCAAAATGGATGTCGTTTTCGTAATCGGAACCCCGAGGAACCTTGGAGATGACACCCATATCGATTTTTAAGAAAAAATAATGTCCGCCATCTTGGATTTCAAAATGGATGTCATTTTCGTAATCGGAACCCCGAGGAACCTTGGAGATGACACCCATATCGATTTTTAAGAAAAAATAATGTCCGCCATCTTGGATTTCAAAATGGATGTCATTTTCGTAATCGGAACCCCGAGGAACCTTGGAGATGACACCCATATCGATTTTTAAGAAAAAATAATGTCCGCCATCTTGGATTTCAAAATGGATGTCATTTTCGTAATCGGAACCCCGAGGAACCTTGGAGATGACACCCATATCGATTTTTAAGAAAAAATAATGTCCGCCATCTTGGATTTCAAAATGGATGTCATTTTCGTAATCGGAACCCCGAGGGACCTTGGAGATGACACCCATATCGATTTTTAAGAAAAAATAATGTCCGCCATCTTGGATTTCAAAATGGATGTCATTTTCGTAATCGGAACCCCGAGGAACCTTTAAAAATCGATATGGGTGTCATCTTGGATTTCAAAATGGATGTCATTTTCGTAATCGGAACCCCGAGGAACCTTGGAGATGACACCCATATCGATTTTTAAGAAAAACTAATGTCCGCCATTTTGGATTTCAAAATGGACGTCATTTTCGTATCCGGAACCCCGAGGGACCTCGGAGATGACACCCATATCGATTTTTAAGAAAAAATAATGTCCGCCATCTTGGATTTCAAAATGGATGTCATTTTCGTAATCGGAACCCCGAAGAACCTTGGAGATGACACCCATATCGATTTTTAAGAAAAAAAATTGTCCGCCATCTTGGATTTCAAAATGGATGTCTTTCTCGTAATCGGCATCCCGAGGACCCTTAAAAATAATTAAACAATCTGACTACAGGATTCAAATGTAATCTAATACACATGAATGCAGACAAACATACGGGTCAAACAGAGATCCTCTTTTTTAAGTCGAATTACGTTAATCTTCTCCTAAGTGTAACAAATTCTTTTCTGAAAACCGCATCAAAATCGGTTCAGCCAAACGCGAGATAATCGCGGACAAACATAAATACTTATATACTTAGATATATGCATACATACTCCCTTTTTAACTTACAAGACAAAAACGCACACCAAACCACATGAACTGCGGAAAATCAAATCAAATCACTCTGCTGCGCTGCGTTTACCGCGACGCGAGTCAAATGCGAGTGACATATAAACAAAATCGTAACACAGAACGACTCATTCTATCTCTGTCAAACTCAAATTAAACGGTTAATTTTGTTAAACAGAAACGGAATTTGCTAAATAACAGTATTATGTGAATAACGTTATAATACCGGTAAACGAAACCACTACCAATATTCATTTTGGTTTAGCGTCACGTGACCAATAACGGTAATACAAAAATAACGGTATCCGATCCCTGGTCATACCTCAACAAAAAACAGGTTGCAGGTTGTAGGCTTCTTGTTGGCACCAAGCATTTGTCGCTCACGCATATGCATGTCACAGCACTGATAACCAACGCATTCGCTTATCGTCAACTAAGTTGATTATAATGTGAATTAATGGAAATGAATACCACACTGACTGATCATAAGTCTTATTCTGCTAGTTCAGCCTTTTGTCATTTCGTAACGCATACCAAGCTTATTCCAATCTACCATTTATAAATTTATTCCACTTCATTCCAGAGAGCAAAACCTACACAGTATTCGCCCCAACCGACGCCGCGTTCGCTCGAGTATCTCCTACCGAACTCGCGCGTTATTCAGACAAGGCGGCGGCGCGCGCGCTGGTAGCGCGTCACGTGCTGCCGGGCACGCTGTATAGTGCTGGCATGAGATATTATCAGCTCAGGAACTCCATGGAGGAGGCGACGCCGCTGACGCTACAGAAGAATGCCGGTAAGCCCTAATATTTCCATTATTAAAACCAACCGAAACGCGAACTTTCACTAGATGATACCAACCAACTTGAAACTCCATAGAAGCCACACCGATGAAACCTTATTGTTTCGTGGAAATATTCTAAAACTACGATTATTATTCGCAATTCAAAACGCAGACAGACAACCCTTTCTTAATGCGTGGGACTTTTGTTAACCTTTTGACCAACCAGCTCGTCAACGGAGAACTGTGTCCCAGACGCCAAGATACGTATGCCACAGTAAATCGAATAGACGTCGCAGCGTCTGCGGTACAGCCTCGTCATCGTGATTTACCATTTTCGGGCAGAGAACTTGAACAAATCCGGCTTCATCTTTGTGAAGTCCAAAAGTACATTTAAATCTGAGGAATGTGATTGGTCCACTTTACACAGGTGCTCTCCGCTTCGCTCTAGTGGACAGTCAGTCCAGAGGCTAATTTGGACCTATGCCGTGAATTATGTAACATGGTCGCGTTTGTCACGATATATTTCATTGATAAAGCATCGTACGAGTATCCTCTAGAACAGTGTTTCTTACCCTGTGGTCCGCGGACCCCTGGGGGTCCGCGAGCATATGTATGGGGGTCCGCAGATTGCTGTTTTTATTATCCAGAGTGTCCTTAAAAGTGTGCTTGATTTCCTAAGGAGTCCATGGACAAAAAAGGTTAATAAACCCTGCTCTAGAATAAAATGTTGTGTATATTTACTTTACTAGTTATTCTTTTAATTTTATGAATTCTGTCCCCAGGCCGTATAAAGGTGAACAACGCGCAGGTGATAACGCACAACATCCCCGCGACCAACGGAGTCATCCATGCGGTCGACAACATACTGTAGTCGCCATCATGGGAGAACCCAGACTTATCTGCTCTGTGGCACAAACATGCGAGACCATAGACAATGTGGAAGCACTCCGGAGTTCGAAATTCGAACTTTAAGTTCCGCTCTTATTTGCTTATTTCGAGAGCATGAACGGGTGACTACTCAAAATAGGTAATCAATAAGTGTAAAGTTCGTATAGTCTACAGTAGTCTAGCCATCATTAGTCCAAAATGCATTAAAAAAACTGCGAAGTCCAAGATATTAGTTCAAATTACTTTCATCACCAAAAAACTACTTTTTGGCGAAAAGGTGTAACTTTGAGGTTGCAATTATAGCCTAGTACGAGTAAATAGTGAGAATCTATAAAAATCAAGTACTTGACAACGAATAATGCGGTTGTCATTTGTCTATGGTCTCCTCGTATTCCACATTTTGACCACAACAGCAGAAAAGTTCGAGGTGAAAGTTTACCCGCCAAATTAGCTTCAATGAAGCTTAGCCTTCATCTCGATTTAAAAAGTTGGCTCGCCTTGTCTATGAGACACGGATTTTTGGAATTGTTATATTATAATTGAAAGGAAGTATTCACAAAACTCTTCAAAAGAGAATCTAACAGATGTTGATAGTTTTATCAAGACCTCTTGGTTTATATGATAATTGACATAACACGCTCATGGTCAAGTGTCGTAATACTCATAATAATATCAACTTTAAAATACTTCTTTCATCAATTTCATAGATTTCTTGGTGAGCCTAAGGCTATACTTATAATAACTAAGGGTGTACAGAAAATAATTGGAAAAGTCACTTTTCTAACACTGTTTACTATTTCAATGTCATATTGCTGAGCTTCTATTCTTATTAGATGTCTTTGAATAATAATGTTAACATTTAACTACAAAATGACTTGAAAAAGTAAGCAGCTGATTGTCCATGATTTTGGTAAAAACGCTTTGGTAAAAAGTTTCTAACTTCTGTGACTTTCATATCACCCATATTCGGATTACTTTAAGACTGTAAATATAAATTAGAATAAGGAAATAATTTATAAACATGTGTTAATGTTTTTTGTAAATAAAATCAATAACTTATTTCGTTGTTTTATTGTTGTCAGTTAAATTACCAAAGATATCAATGACCAGAACGGTAGGTAAATAAAATGCTTTGAACAATATATTGTTATGTATCAAACATTTTAAATTGAAAAAAGCAAAATAGGTGTTGAATCTCCAAGCTTTATTACATTAATAAACAAATAAGTAAAATTACATGATTATAATTGATCATGTTTATATTCAAATATCAATAATATTTACTATTAATTCATTACATCATTAATAATTAAATCCTTCTAAATCCGAATTAATACTGTAACAGCTCAGATGTCGTTTATCGGTTTAGAGTGTCTGAAATGAATGCTTCTGATATTGCATTGCATCTATTTTCATCATAAACATTACATGTCCAAGGTGTTAAGGACAAGCATTTTCCAAAAAAAAATGCAAATCCCTTTTTCTTCCAGAACTTGACGTTTTTGGATTCATCCTACTCAGAATCGATAGCATTTTCAATGTGAAGGATAAAAAGTGTCCCAAAATTATTTATTTATTTCATATTCAAACGTGACGTAATGGAACGGACAAATTTAGGACACTTTTTTATTCCTCACATTGAAAACCGATTCTGAGTATGATAAATCCAAAAACATCAAGTTCTGGAAGTAACAGGGATTCGGGTATTTTTTTGGAAAACGCCCAAACATGCACATAATCGAGCTGGAACATTTATAAGTCATTCATTTCCACATGTTTTATTTGGTAAACAAACCTCAGTTGGCACTAAACAGGTGAATGCCATATTTTACCTTTTAGTTATGCCTACATACACCTGTCTTATGGTGAACATTGACAGGTGGAATCAGCCGTCAATAACTAACAGAGAAGAACGATCAAGCTATATTCTTGTAAATAAAGTATTCTAAGATGGTTTAGGACTTTAATAAAGTTCCAAGTAGCAAAGTAATGCAAATGCCTGCCTAGAAATATATTTACCAACCAGAATATAGCTATTTCACCTAAGGACTTTAGAGAAGACTTAGAAATTATCTGTGGTATCAAACCAAATAAAACATAGGAACGAACATATAGTGCATATTGGCCAAATGTAAGAAAACTCACCAACTCCGATCACTACTAGTAACACACACCACACACACACTTAAAACTTAAATGTAAGTACACTTTAAGCCTTGTGACTGAACTTTGCCAACATCATCTTCAGCTGTGCAATCTCATCATCCTTCGCAGCCAGCTCCTCTCTCAGCGCCTTGATGGTCTCATCCTTGTTCTCTGACAGATTCTTCAGTTCGTCCAGAAGCAGCCTGGTATCAAGCCTCTTGGCTGGCCGCCGCTGTACCAGCTTGCCGATGATGTGGGCTATCTTGGGGTAGTTGGCGGTTAGGTGCGCTGGGATCTGGCCCTTGCGCAGGTCTGTGATGGTCTTAACTCGTTCCATGTCCGTGCTGAAGGGCTCTATCATTTCTAGGAGGATGATGCCGAGACTGTACATGTCGCTCTGAAAAATTAGAAGTGGAAGAGTAAAGATATTGTTGAAAGAAAAGTGTCAAGGTCTATTTAGAATCACGGGAAGAATTGAAAACGAAGAGTCGACGAATAAATGGTAGTTCCATTAATTCACTGCTTAAGTCTTGAATTCTTTGGCCATTATCTTAAAGTTCTCGTAAAATATTTTTAATTTGACCCTTATTTGACAATGGCCATGTATGTACATGTACAATCTTTTTCATATAGTAACATATACAATACAACAATACTTTATTGCACACCAATAAAAGTAGTAAATATACATAAATCCCTATCCTTTTTTCGGGAATTAAAAGCAGTAATTTCAACATAAGATAATTTTTAGATACAGTTATAGTACGGCTCTTCCCAGGTGAATTTTTCGCTTCGAGCCCTAATCTTTCAAACAATGGCCATTGTATCTATTATCGCAAACCCGCTAGCTCGAGTTTGCCACGCGCCACTATAACATTCATATTAAAAACAAACGGTATCGTCATAGTATTAAGGTTCAAATCAAAATAATATGAATGCTGTATTTCGTCGGGGTGGTCTATTGTCCTACACTACCAAAACGCAATATCTAGAATATCAGTGACATTAAATTTGAACCTTAATACTATCACGATACCGTTTGTTTTTCATATGAATGTTATAGTGGCGCGTGGCAAACTCGGTAGCTAGCGGCTTTGCGATAATAGATACAATGGCCATTGTTTGAAAGTTTAGGGCTCGAAGCGAAAAATTCACCTGGGAAGAGCCGTACTATAACCTTCATATATTTAAACCCATCCATCAAATGCCAGACAGCCGCACTTTCAAGGTATGAGGGTATGACCTCTACGAGATAAGTAATCGACATTAGTGAATAACGTGCAGGTAAAGGTAACGTAACGGTAATCCCGAAACTTCTAGGACCAACTTATAAATAAAAGTATGTAGTGTAGAAACTAAAAATATATTGTTTAGGATATAGTACGAGAGCCCACGACCAAAATTTTTGTCTCGTAGCAATACGGCCAAAACCGCATTAAATCGATAGATACGATTAGCCTGAACTCGAAAATACCAATATCAGACATTTTCCGCGTAGCGTTTGATCTGACCGAATTTTCAAAATTGTCAAAGAATTTTACCGAACTGCATCATAGCAATATGTCTGATTTGCAGACTGTACTTGAATGATAGTTCTGAGATACCGGAAACATATTTTTCAGACGTTAGTGGTGTAGCGCAAACCCGTAAAATCACTTAAAAAAAATAAAAATGGGACAAAAAAAATGTCTCATAGCAATACGTCTGAAAATCTTTTTTATTAGTAAATTTTGGTTATTTGATGCGAACAAAACAATTTTCAGACGGAAATGTGAACGCATTAAATTTTGAGACCGTTTTGAAAATGTTAACAAATTTTACCGATCGGTATCATAGCAATATGTCTGAAAATTGTTGGACATGATAAAATAAGTTGTCCACATGTGCAAAAAATTTATATCAGACAAATTAAGTGTAGCACCTTCTCTATCAGACAACTTTTCGATACTCAGATATCATTTAAAAATCGTATTGAGGCATCTTGAATTTTCTGTTACAAACCAATGAATACGTTGCGACCCTGAATTTATTAGATGATAATTAACAAAGAATTTACCCGAAACCGTGACATTGAAGTTGAAGGACTGAAATAAATCGCACAAAAGGAAACTGAGATATAGATACGACGACACGATAGACATAATATATAAATACATATATAGATAACATCCATGACCCAAGCACAAATATTCGAGTTCATCACACAAATACTTGGCCTGGCCGGGATTCGAACCCAGGACCGCCGGCTCAGTAGGCAAGTGCTTTAAAAAGTGAGCCAACCGCGTCGGCATATTGTACACAAGCACGTCAAAAACAATACCCTCAAATAGAAATGCTTATTAGAAAATACTTTGCTTTGCTTAGTCACAACGAGGACATAGTTACATAAGACTAAAAGAATTAAATAAAAAAATCGTTAGTATTCAACTCCAGAAGAAATTAAAACGAAAATAGCTTAAAGTGTCGAATACCGTTTATTGATTAGATGTGGATTCGTTTTTCAAAAGTTTCTCTTGTATAGATAAATAAAATTTTGATTGAATATATTAGATTTGTTTTATTGTACTACCTATGTTTCTACATGAATAACTTAAAATTAATGCCGTTTAAATATTTTTCACCGTTGGTTAAAATTCTCCCACATTTTAAAGTTTGAGAATCTGTGAACAGCATGATGACGTAGGCTTGTGTCAGTCACGTGGTTCGCGAGTCTCGGAATGGAATACCTGGCGGAGTATATTATTATACCATGGTTCCAACGTTTGGAGCAGCTGGCGAGTGAGCTGTATGTAACGTAACAAGCGCTGAGGCTGTTGAAATTAAATACTGATTGATTTGATAGTTTTGGTTTTATTTAAAGCACACTTGAGTAACTTTTACAAAAGAAATAAGTAATGACATCTGTCATCTGTCAAAGTACATATAATAGACAAGGGAGATTCTTGAATATCTATGAAGGCTGTAAATTAATAAAAAAACATTTAACAGAGGCGTCGGCCAGGCGACTCCGAAACGTTATTTTCATTTTTGGGAGTATATGCTACACTTAAAGTGTCTGAAAACAGGTTTTTGGTAATCATGGCAGCAATACGAAAAGTTGAAAAAAAAATTTATCCGTATTGCTATGATACAGGTCGGCTAAATTTGTTGACATTTTCAAAAATGCGCTCAGGCTATATGCTACGCGCAAAATGTCTGAAAACAAACTTTTTCATAATACAATTATAAAATCTATATACATTTTCACTATCAGACGTATTGCTATAATACCGACTGTCTTTTTTTTTTGACACAGCAGAAATGGCCTCCCACGCAGTTGCTACACTTTCGACCGTTACTACACACCTAGTCGGGTTCAGAATCATACAATCTAACGATTTTATAGGGTTTTTGCCGTATTGCTATGAGACATGGTTTTGGTCGTGAGCTCTCTAACTAATAGGTGTATTAATAAAACTAGACAAATATTAATCTCAGTATTGATTTTTTAAATAACCTAATTCCCTACCTCTCACTTGTGTCACTCCATACTATAAAACTCTAATGAAGAAAAAAAAATTATGTATGTTCAGAAAAACGTTGATTTAATTTTACCCTTAACCCCTCATATGTTTAGGCACACGGATCCCTGCAGTTATTTTCCATCTTCATTAAATTGTAACCGAGTTACAATTTAATGAGCAAATTCTAATTTCTTTAATGAGCACAGCATATGAAGGATTAATTGAAGTATGAGTTTCTGCAGCGAAGTGTCCACACTATCATATTTACCCAACCTCTGTCAACATCCCCACAATTTATCTGCTTAGCCCAATGGTTGACTGGTAGGAAATGCCCTATGGCATTTAGTCCGCCTTTTGTATGATAAGTTCTTACTTTTGTGCAATAAAGATTGAGTTACGATGCCATTATAGTATTATGACTTGATGAAACTTAACATACCTTTGGGTTGCACTGTCCTTCCAACTGCTCAGGCGCTGCATACAAGTGCGTGCCCAACGCCAACCCACTGTGAGACTGCTGCAACGGACAAGCCAACCCGAAGTCGCCCAGTTGAACCAAAACTCCTGTCTCACTCTGCGTCACAAACACGTTCGATGGTTTCACATCATGGTGTATTATACCCCTTGAGTGTATATAATTCAACCCTTTGACTAATTGTGTAAACATATCTATAAGGACATCAATATGTGTCCATGTGACGGGGTATTTCACATCTGGAGACATGTCAAACCCAGAATCATCACTATTTGTTGTCAAATCAGTTGAACTCTTACGAGACACAGACATGAGGTTATTACGGTCATCTAGCCACTGCTTCAAAGTTTGCTTACAGAATGTCATTTGAATGTACAGTGTGGCCCATTTCAAGTTAACTCTAGAGCAGTTTTCATAGTCTTTGCCATCAAACAGCTTGCAAACCACATTCTCTTCTTGAGGAGTGTCTGAATCTTCATCACTCTCAGATTCTTCAAAATCCTCTATGGAACTGTCTGATTGTTCTTGACTGCTTGAATTCTTGAAGGATATTATAAAATCTGACTGACTCTGCTGCTTGTTAAGTTCCTTGGAGTTGTGGGTTTTGAAAGACTTTATTAAATTAAGGTTAGTGGAGAGTAGATTAGAGTTCAGAGCGGAAAACTCGTCACTATCCATGTCCATCTGGTATTTACGTTTCTTCTTCTTGACTGTTGATTCTATCATCGGTTCAAGCCAAGCAGCCTTGTAGTTAATTATATTTGGATGGTTTAGACTTGCCAAGGTCTTAACCTCAGCCAAATGAGTCATAATTGAAGCAACATCGGAAGATTTGATGAAGACCTTTTTGACAGCATATTCAACACCATCTAGTCTATGTTTGGCTTTGAATACGCTTCCGAATCCTCCACCAGCAATGAAATATAGCTCCTCAAATTCCCTGTGGTATCTGGACCATTCTAAGCACGATGGTTTATCAACGGGCCAAGTAGCCGGTATTGTTATTGGTATCTCTGACCCTGTTGCGACAGTCACCAGTTGATAAAGAGCCCGTTGATACTGACTCCTCATAGCTTCAAACTCTCCCATGGCATACGAGTCATCAATTAAGTGCATACTGTGTAATTTTTCGCATATTGTGTTGTACAGTTCATTGGCTCTGGCCATATCTTTTTCCAGGAGCGAGCATAGTTGTTTGACGAGGGACTGGATGAGAAGACTGATGGGTGTTGTAGCAGCTGACTGTACAATTTCAACCTGTTGCATGCTCTGGTGCAGGATGTACTCATGTTGGCTGTTTTGGTTTAGACCTGTAATGAGATAAAAGGATGATGAAATAACAGTAATCTATGGCATCAACTTTACGGCCGTGTTCAGACCGGGCTGACTGTCGGCCGCCGAATGTGTGAATATGTATGGAAACTGCGTAACGCTCGCTCACTTTGGGCGGTCATGGGTGGCCGACAGTCAGCCCGGTCTGAACACGGCCTACTTGTTATCTATGTTGACAAATAAATATACCATTATTTTTGGAATTGGATTGATAAAATTGTATTTTAATGGAAACATGTAAGATAAAGATAAGGTAAGAGATTTATTTCATGATATGATGTACGGTATAATTTACTTTTATAAATGTCAAAAAGTAGAAAAGGCAAAATTCAGATGGAGCATAATGGAGTAGCCTATGTATTTTTAACAATAGATTGATAGCAATTAAATTCATAATTTGTTAAGACTTTTTTTTAATTATGCTGCGAGTAAAGTCTCAATAAAAAATCAGACTTCTTTCAATTTGGTGCCAATCCCATGAATACATATTTTTGAATTTACAATGTCCAGTACATTTATTGAAAAGGAACACCTACAAAACATATATGATCTTATCATATTCAAAGTGTAATGCATTGTTTTCAGAAGTAGGTATCCATGTTGTAAAATCAATGGATTATAATATAATCACTTGCTCCTTGTTTCTTAGAGTAAATCAAAATGAACATTACATGGTTACAGGAAATATATAACAGTTATATGCAGGGTTCGAAAGGATAGTTATCAACGATAATTATCGCGATAATTATCACGATAATTATCGTGATAATAACAGGTGGATGATTATCAATTGATAATAACAAACAATTGCACCCATGAATTAGAACTATATTCTAAGTATCCAAACGTGTATTTCCGCACTGACATTAATGTTGATTTGTATTGTATTAAAATTAAACATATTTTTTTTTTGTTTTGAAACAATAAACCATCGATATTTCTTATGAAACAATTTAACAAATGATCTTTTAATACTGGTGAAAATTATCCAATAATTATCATGGCTCGTTATTATCTTGATAATTTCGAACTCTGGTTATGTGTTGTTAAAATTAATTATGGTAACAAAACAAAACATTTTTCATACATACATTCCTCTAAAAATAATTGATATGTGATGTCATAGGTAAGTAAATAATTTACTAATGAAATCAAGAAAAGTTGGTACTTACATTATAACACCTTCTCTAGACTTTATAAATTAGTATCTAATGATTTACTACCATTTACAAACTGAGTGAACCAAAAACTGACTTGATTCTTTAAACCATTCTATGCAGATGCTTACATTTATTTAAGGACTCTGACAGGATGGTTTAATTTCAATCTAGTAACCCATGAATACATTTCCTTAAAGGTAATTTAAATATATATAACATCCACTTAAAATACAGCAGTTGTAAGTATATTCCAACGCGCTCGATAAACCATAACAAAAACATTACAATAGATGGAAAATACTAGAACAAGAAAACCAGGAACAACCATAAAGGTTTAGGTTCAGTGACCATGGCAACATGTAGTACCCATGTGTGTATTTAAGAATATTATTTACTGCGTGAGGAAAACATTGAAATAGGGTTCAGACGTAATTGTATCCATGCTAATTACGTTATGATCGTAAGCAATATTATTACCGTTAGTCTAAACGTTCAAGGTTAAATTGAAATGCGTGATCTTTTTCCGTACAATTATTACCTAAACTATTTCACTAACTGAAATTAATTATTTCTTACCTAAATCGAAGGCTTTCACGGTGGCGAGAGCTTCCCATTTATCCTTTTTACTTTCCATTTTGTATTTGTTCTGTGACCCAAATGTTGATTCCAAAGTTTTCGTTCGAAGTAAGGGGATACCATTTTATTGCAAAAACTATACGTTTTTGCTGGAAGGCATTGTTTAAGTGGATGATTTTGATATTAAATAAGAAAACAAACAATTCGCACAAATGCACTAACTACATAATAATTTCATCATGACAATGACATGACAGTAGGGTGGAATAGGAATAGTACCATTGATTATAGACTTACTTGCACTACCACAGATAGAGATAATTGCTAAAAAAAAAACACTAAAGGTGTTCGCACCCTGCTATGACCCTGCTGCAGCGCGATGTGCGACGGTTCTGTTTCGATAAAATTTCCCGAAATATCACTATTTTGGAACATAATTGTATTATCTAATCGTTCCATATCTAGGATATACCCGGAATCCTATACTCGCTGATATGGAATGTAGGAGAAAGAGCAGCATCTTCATAGGAGAATATTATGAAAAAGTGTCCAGCGGTAAGCAGTAATTAAGATGCTGCTCTCCCTTCTCCTCCGTACTCGCGAAGTTGTCAGAGTCCCGTTAACCTAATTGCACTCCACACTACTCGCGAAGTGCCGAAGTGGTCTGCCATACATAAGTATTATCTAATCTGTCATTGTACTGTACAGTTGAGCTCATTTACATCTACACACTTACGAGAACAAAAATATCTGAACACGACCCTATTGTTAGGGGCATAAAATCGTGTTCAGATATTTTTGTTCTCGTAAGTGTGTCGATGTAAATGAACTCGACTGTACAACCATGGAGCTAGCATATACTGTGACGTCCAGGGTTTCAGGGCGGGAATAGATTCAATGAAACAACATAAACGGGTTTACCGTCGACACGATCTGCCCGCTGCCGTTCATATATTCATCTATGCTGCCGTTGACGTCTGTCTTAGTAATGGCGGCAGCGGGCAGGTGGTGGCAACACTTTATTTCATAAAGGTGTCTATACACCACACCATCCTCTTTTGATAAATTTGAAATAGTTTTATTGATAGCTTACTTATTTACTTATTGCTAGTTATTAATATTTCATATCGAGATTGCATTACATGTACCCTTTATTTATTCCTGGAATCTAGATTGATTTATAATATTATCAGTAATTACAAACCCTTAGCGGATTCGCTCACTGCTCCGTCCGAGTGAATTGAACTAAATTCGGGGCCTACATCCAGACGCCCCACACCAGCCAACCACGCCAAACACCAAGGCGCGAAGCATTTGCTCAGACTCAGGGTTCAGCTGAGCACGGTTATTGTGGCGCATCGCGTACATCCAGCACCTTCGCTGAGACAGCGAAGATGATAATTCCACCATTAATATGGATTGATTTCGCGTTGGCGCAGTGAGCAAACCAGCCACAATATTTCAAAGTAACGGGTATGCGCATAGCAATATCCCGGTCACTAAACTATAGTTAAAAATGTAATATTTTCTAATTTAATTCTCAATCATGAATTTTAATATACATTGAAATACAACACTAGTTTAATCTTATCAACAACTGTATTGTAAGTTTGTAATAAATGTGTCATAAAGAATTATGTTTTTGTTTTGTTACTACCTATTCACTTTATTCTCCGTTTGAGACAAGGCTTTTAATCATAAATCTATGCATATAAAAAGTTAATTTTAGTGAGGACTTATACTTATTTTTTTAGTAGTTTCAAGTTCAATAATTTGTCTTTACTTTTACATCACTAAACAACTCTCACGTTTCCGTTTTCTTCTCTTTTCATTTGTTTTTTTCCATAATCATGGTGCACTAAGAAAATATTGTCAATTACTTGTTATTAATTGGAGAACGGAATGGATTAATGCGATTATTAAATATATTGTATTTGGTATTGTCACAGTTATTATTATTTTAATTCCCTTGGCAATCGTAACATTAAGTTATATTTATTTACTCGTGAATTAATCTACTGTAGAGTAATTATTTTCTAAAATTTAGGAATCTACCAGCGCTTCCAACTAAGGCCTCCGTGAGAAAGAAGCGCCGCAAGAAAACTCACAGTTTGCCTTTTTCAATGAAATATACATTTTCCAATTTTTGGTATGGATTTAAAAATCTTCTCATGAAATGTAAGTATTTCAGAATACTAAACCGGCGTTGATTAGTCAGCGTTTGAAATGAAAATTGTGTTTTTTTTTTTATTTCTTTATGAATTTTATTGATTGGTATATCGACCATAATTTCAAATACCGTAGTAACATTACAACGGATCACGAATTCCTGCTGCATTATTGAAATTTACATTGAAAGTTACAAATGATTATACCTCAAGAAGAATAGATAGGTAGGTATATACGCTGCCTACGTCTCTTATGAGGGCTCATGAATTTTATAAACGGTGCATATCTTAATGTAAAACAAAGTCTTCAATTTGGAAAACCCTCGTCTAACCCGAAGTTTATTTCACTTTACCATTTGATTCAGGGACAGCACCGTTTTAATGCATGTATGATTATGAAGACGCGTTTATCATAAGTAGAGGTACTATTCACATTCTGCGCGACCTACAGTACAGTCTTACTGTTAGTGGTGCCAAATAACGTTAAAACATCAGTTTATTTCGATATTCGTTAACTTTATATTGTATATCAGTTGATTACCAATTCCTTGTTTGTAACTGTATTTTATTATTTTTTTTTAGTATCATCTGAATGTGCATATTCCAAGTACTACTGAAACATATAATATATATATATGCTACGCAGTTTACTTCTGGTTTTTTTTTAGTGCCTGTCATCACAGACTTACTACTAAATTTCAATAGAATAGTCTATTGTTATGCTCGACGTTAGTACCAGTCTTTCCAGACTTACTACTTTTGTCGTTGTTAGTACCAGTCTTTCCAGACTTACTACTTTTGTCGTTGTTAGTACCAGTCTTCACAGACTTACTAATTGTTAGTACCAGTCTTCACAGACTTACTAATTGTTAGTACCAGTCTTCACAGACTTTCTAATTGTTAGTACCAGTCTTCACAGACTTACTACTTGTTAGTACCAGTCTTCACAGACTTACTACTTAGCCCATTAGAGTAGATCTTTTATTTACTTGTTGTTAGTACCAGTCAATTCCGACTTTGGTACTACTCGGTCCATTAAGAAATAGATGTGACTATCGCTACCTACACCTAGGTATTGTTTAACGTAGTGATGACGTGTCTACTACACTACCCAGCGAACACTACGAGTATCTAGAACAAATGCATGGCCTATATGCATAGACTAATACGACGTTATATTAATATCGATACAATGCCATAGAAATGCATGCCATTATAATGCGAGTAGATTTTAGTTTGTGAAACCTGTTTGAAATTGGTGTAGTAAAAAACCCATTTGTTTTTTAACATACAAAGGATACTATTACATACAATTTCGCGCATGTGAAGTCCAAGTGTGACTCGAACACACGACCTTCGTTTAGCCGGAACATTGCTCTAATGTACACTCAGCGTTTGTATCTCACGCAATGTGTTCCCGTGACATCCGAAAAATCATTCATATTGCGCTTTTCTTTATTTTTAGATATTGGTTTTCCTTTTTAGTTCTCACTTAATCTTTTACCGAATAATGATCTTCTCAATATGCAATGATTTAATTTGGAATTTCAGCCAACAGGTTGATGATTTAAATTTAACATCGAATTTAAGTCTTACTTATGTATTATAAATATATTTTCTTTTAGTATTTTGGACTTGGTTGAACATATCAGTATTATTTTATTACACAGGAAAAGTTTACTGAAGTCTACTATTTTCTTGTTTTAACGCGTAATATTTACTTTATATCATCCAGTCCAGACAATACCGTGCGTTTTCCGTGGCTGTACAAGTTGCCCTGTAGCGCATTTGGTTCTCTATGCAAAGTTAAATGTTACTTTTGTTTTTACATTGCTTCTAACCCTGCAAAATCGAACCAAAATGGAAATTCACTTTCAACCCGCTATTAAGATAAACAATTGACTAACTTTCAGAATATGAGAAGTTCCAGTGCAGATAAATCAATACCATGTTTTATTTGTTACATATCCAATCAATTTCGCGATAATCCCTCTTCGACATGAATTACTGTAGTATCATTCAACTTTCGAATTTGACACGGTGTCACTTAAAGTCATACAATTATAACGGCCATAAATGGCTTCGTGTGCAGTAAAGGGTGAAGAGATGTCATCTGCGCAACACTCACTTGACAGTCCAGCCTCTCGAATGAGACCTCCAGTAAATAGGGTCTAATGCGCTTGTCATAGTTTGAGGGCATATATTATTACTCGCACCCCCCTTACGGCCATTTATCAGTCATACAATTTATAATTTAGAAAACTATTTTCTCGGCCTGTCGTTGCCAACGCACGACAGCTTGTTTGGTAGTTAATTTCCGTACCTTTACGGGCTACTCTAAGGGCTGATACGAGATCTTTCCGCCTGTCATTGCCAACCAATGACAGCTTGTTTTGTAGTTGTTCACCGCTGATACAGCTGAACCGATTTTATTTTGATACCCTAATAGGGTTTTGTTTTCCTCAAATCCTGTTGGTTTTGCCTCCCATATCCCTATATTTTAATTACGTTCCCACTTTCCCAGTTCCTTTATTTGCTACTAGGTATCCAAATGTTGCCAGATGGACCGACGACCTGAAAAAAGTGGCTGGCGGTGACTGGATGGCGAAAACGGGAGATCGGGCCATGTGGCGAACCCTAGGGGAGGCTTACGTCCAGCAGTGGACTGCAATAGGCTGAAATGATGATCCAAATGTTTGGGTAGTTTATTTAAACTCATTGCATTACGAATATTTGAATTTCCGATGCTTCGCAGCATCTACATGGCTAGCACAATATTTTGCCGCGACCCCACCCGTGGCGCGACTCAACACCACCCGTCTAGCTCGCACGGCCTTGAAATGAAAATGACAGACACCCTGTACTCAAGGAGTAAACAGTTGACGGGCTAGTTAAAATATAATTCTATTTAGGTGCCAATACGGTATTTGATGACAGCTCAAATCAGCTATTCTTAATGAAATGTCAAAACGGTATTTCTGTACGAGGAACCGATTAATGCACCTACCCTACTCTCGATGTCACTACTTCATAAATATATTGGCATGGCAATGAGTTACGTTAATTTTGTTCATTCAATTTGTTACTACCAAACATTCGGTCGATACTTCGATTGGCTTGGCCAAAGGAAACGTACGAATACTTGTATGGGGGCAAGACGAACAGTACCAGGATTAGACCTTGATTTGCATTTTTTGTTACCCGGATTATTCATTTACAAAGAAACTCGAAGAGTTTTCTTGATTGCTACATAACATAAAATACAAATAATTGCATATTATTATTTCCAAACACAAGAAGTGAGAAACTCGGTGAGCTTACGCTCTTTTGTGTTTGTTATGTTATATTCGCAATACTTAGTAGTTATTGCAGACACTTTAGTCACACTTAGGTAATAATGAAATAATGCACTTTATTCTGCATGTAGTTAGGCCACAAAGGGCACCTATACATGCCTGAGTCTACCGGCATTTCAGGTATATGTATTATTTTTTATTTTATTATTTATTATTATAGCTTTATTTATCCATAAGAAAGATTACAGTTTCATTTAGTATATTGTGATTTAAGACAGGCTTTTACCCAATAGGGGCCATAATATGTATTATACTCATACATAAATATTGATACGCCTTCGGTACGGCTGTGCGACTAGGTAAGTACATACATCTTCTGTGTTATAAAGTGATTACGACGCCAATTACCATGTAGCATATACAATGTGTTACCGCCAAGTAGGCTTTTCTTAAAGTAGAGTAAAGTAACATAGATCTTTAACGTATCGATGACCTTAATTTAATTAATTAACTTAAATCCAGGCTTTATTAACTTCCTAACAAAATTTTAATTGCCAGTAATGTACAGTGAATAAATTGTTAAGTGAGTGTTAAATGACAGCGTGATACGAGTAACGACAATTACGCTGTACACCCACTACATTGAATGTGCGGATTTAAGAAATTTAATTGTGCAGTTAATTCACATAATTAGGATTAGCTAATACATGCAAACAATTACTAATGGATAATATTATTATCAGTTTTAATAAATGCCCGCATGCCGGGCCGGTAACAGGCTGTATAATGTATAAACTAGTTTAATTTTGGAAATTTCGGACTTAGTGTCACGTTTAGTCAAACCTGTGGAGTAAATAAGGCCAGGAGAGTACCGAATATCACTCATTTAATTGCTCATTGCAATATATATTATACTGAGTAATTATGACCTAGTTTGTAAGACTTTTCCAGTAACTAACCCAATCCAAAAATATTAAATAAATGTTTGCTACGCCCTGACAGGGCCTTGTACCTAGCTTTAAGTACTTGGTCGCAATAAATTATTATTGTTATTATTTAGATGGCTATATTTGATAACGAAAATGTATTAATGAAAAACATAGAGGATATACCCGATATAGTCGGTTAAGTTACATTGTCTCACCTGTGTTAGTAGGCCAAGTGACCGTCAAATATATTAAAATCTATTGTTCTTACAATAACATGTTTTGACCGTGTCACAATTTATGGGTAAATAAAACCGATTATACCGGGACTAGATTGTCTAGCTTGATAAATAATAGTTATCACTTATGTTTTGACGCCTTTGTTGACGATATCAACATCCATTTCCAATAAGTAGATACTCTTACTACGGCTAATTCCTCTGCTTATTTTTTGACATAAGTGCACAAAGTACTGGTCAGAATGTTAATATGCGACTTTTGTTGTAGGTACTTTAATATTCGAAACCACTATACCCACTTTTTCCTTTTCTTTTCCTTTTACCGAAATTAATTAAAAGGATTCCACTGATTATTATTATCGGTTATTTGTACACTTCCTTGTTGCGTTTTTTATCCTCGTCGCCATTGTGACGTCCAGGGTTTCAGGGCGGGAATAGATTCAATTAAACAACATAAACGGGTTTACCGTCGACACGATCTGCCCGCTGCCGTTGACGTCTGTCTTAGTAATGGCGGCAGCGGGCAGGTGGTGGCAACACTTTATTTCATAAAGGTGTCTATACACCACATATACTATACATAAAAGCTCCTTGTGTAACCACTACAACCGACGTCAATGCGACATCAGCTGATGAGCTGGAGCTGACCGAGATTCGCTACTCTAAAACTGAGACTGACACTTGACACTTGACAGACACAGACAGAAAACAGTACAGCAGAAGGTGGAGGGGAGAAAGTTTTAAACTTTTAAAAGTAGGTGTGTTATATTATTGCGTATAACTTGATAATTAATTCTGCAGGTTTATTAGCCTTACAAAAGGCGGAGTAAAAGCGATTTAGTATTATACATATAGACAGGGATAATAATAACCCAAGTTTTTGACCTTGAAGAATGCAGGCGTTACTCATCTTGGAGGAAATGTGCAAAAATTTGTTTTATGGTTATTTATGTCACAACGGTTACTTATGTGATAAAAGTGTTTATGAAGAAAACAAAAACGACATAATTCCACATGTCTATTCTGTAACTCTTATAGGTAAATAACTACAATAACAACATTACAACTTTTGTATAATACAATGGCTAACCTCACCCTATAATATTCACTTGCCATGTTTTATTTTCAATCACTTGTAATGAATATTATAATTTTTCAATTTATTTCATGACCATGGAATCAGTGTATTTGTAATTTTGTAATTACTTATTTCCAGTGTTATCATGTGTGACCGATTTCTGCCATTTTTGCAAAAGCTGGCATATGCTCTCTTTGACATTATGTAAATGGTGATTGTAGAGTGTAGGTAGACTGATGTTGATTTAATGTACAACATAATTACTATGATTAAAAAAACTAATTATATGATAAAAAAGCCAGTACTTAAAGTGCTTTAAATGCATATTTGACTTTAAAAGTTACAGTATTTTTTATATATTTTTAAACCAAAATAAAATTTGTGATTTTTTCTGAATCCTCATAATTCATCAAAACAATAATTGTATGACTACTACTTTTCACGGTCAAAATGGCAACTAAGATGTATGTAGATACATACACATATTACATATACATTTTATTATTAGCTTTAGGGGGCAATGACGTCATGCCATGCCCCTATAGCCATTTGTATGAAGCGTTTTCAGTGTTTCATATTTACATGTTTAAAAAAAATATCTACACTACGCTCCTATTATTTATTATATTTATTAAGAGCCTATATTGTCCCACTGCTGGGCAAAGGCCTCCCTCTCATTCTTCCATGCGTCCCTGTCCCGAGCAACGCTTCTATTACAATAGTGAATTGCCCAAACTCGAAAACATTCATCCAACTCTAATTATCTTTTGAAGAAAGTATATTAGAAAAGAGAAAGACGTCTGCAGTTGTGCTAAATAAAGCCCGTTGCAGACCTTCCGGTCCTACCCGATCCGATCCGATTTATTGGATGAAATTGTTAGGAAATCGGATAAAGTTTAGTGTATTTGTTTGGATCTATTACACTACACATTATCCGATAAATCGGATCGGATAGGGTAGGATCGGAAGGTCTGGAACGGGTTTTAATTTTAGAAATTATCACAGATGGCTGACTCCGTAGTCGATAATAATCCAACAATATTCGATTATCTAAACGACGACTGCTGGCGGGCCGTGTTAGACTATGTGCCGGTAAAGGACATCATGCGATCAGAACGAGTGAGTCGTCAGTGGCAGAGAGTACTATTCATATATTTTAACGGTAAGCAACCTCTCCTTAACTTAACTTCTCAAGCCTTATACAGGGGCGGAACATATTTCCTTTTAACATCCGAGTCTAATCACAATTTTATGATCAACTTTTAGTATGAGATCAACAACAAAATCTTTAAAAAAATTGTACTCATCATACTAGTCGCCGGTAGGGTAACCGGCAAGTTTTGTTGGTCACATACTAAAAAATTATCGTAATTCGTTATGTACCTGGATGTTAAAAGAAAAGAACCTCGTTCCGTTCCACCTAGTATGATTAAGACATATGCAATTCAAAATAGTGGTTAGCAGTAGTAAAGACAAGTGTATTCCCGCGCATTATCTACCACTCTCTCTCTTCTCTCAAATTAACAATGCTACCACAAACAACTGGACATGCTCCCTTGATAATTGTTACTGTTTCGTTACTTCAGTAGCGTTGAACATTTTCTTGGTAAAGCTGGAGCAAATTGGGTTAGACTTTTTAAAGAACAGTCAAACAAGGTACCCAAATCTCATGACTTAATGCGCGATGGGAATTAGGGTCTATCAACATCGCCTTTACGTTATTTAGGGTTAAGACATATCTCTATGGTTTGATAGCTTTCAGCGCAATTTTCACAGGTTCCCGCGTTGGTATAGGTCTTCCCTGGACGGCCGCTGGTGAGATTGGACGTAGCATACGTTGGTTAAAGAGACGCGTCACTAACTATTCATCATTCGAAAGATGGACCCAAAAATTAGGGTCATCAGTGGTATCCAGTTTGTGTGACGAAGAGGAGATTTTCAGAATAATCACAGAACATTGTCCTTATTTAGAAACTGTAAAGGTACGTTGTTGTTTTTGTCGTTGATTCTGTAAATGTCACCAGATGGGTGACCAGGACATTTTTCTCCATCAAGATAGTGGATGGTGCTATTTTAAATCAGAATTCATCATCATCATCATCATCATCATCATCATCAGCCAAAAGACGTCCACTGCTGGACATAGGCCTCCCCCAGAGAACGCCACCATGACCGGTCCTGAGCATCCCGCATCCAGCGGACTCCAGCGACCTTCACCAGGTCATCAGTCCACCTTGTGGGGGGCCCACCCACGCTGCGTCGTCCAGTGCGTGGTCGCCACTCAAGAACTCGATGGCCCCAGCGGCCGTCGGTTTTACGAGCGATGTGCCCTGCCCATTGCCACTTAAGTTTTGCTATACTTCGGGCTATGTCGGTATCAGAATTCACTACTTTAGAATTAGCTTTGTTTACTGTGATGATCATGACTTAGTCATTGGAATTAGCACATTACCTGTATTATTGTTTTATTTTTGCAGTTCCTGAGACTGAAAAAACTAAGTTTATCTAACTATAAGATGGAAGTTTTGAAACGCTTGCGACAAGTTTTTATCTCGGATTGTGATGTAAGGAGATATTTTTTTTTTATTGACAAGCACTTTTATGTAATCTGTATTCTCGTTCTACTGTTAAATTCACCTTGTTTGTTACAGTTTTCAGACAACTGTATTAATCAACTTGCAGTTAGCAGTGAATTGCGGTATCTGGAAGTATGGCACAATACGTTTTTGACTGGTGAATGTTTCAAGAACATTGAATCGACGAACTTGCTTTCCCTCGTCCTAACAAGATGCGATGCGTTGGAACCGAACAATTTTTTGGAAGTGGGCCGCTTTACCGGGCTCACAAATCTCCAGCTTATAGACCTTCCTAAAGAAATATATAAAAATGCATATTTAGTATTGGAAAGGATGCCCGAATTAGAAAATTTGCGCTTAGACCATTATAATAGAATTGATTGCAATAACCTGCCTGAGTACATCTGTCGACTCAGTCGTTTGAAGCATCTCGGAGGCAATGGCGTCGCGTCAGATAAGGGCTTAGATGCCGTGACTCGATGTTGCAAGGAACTCCAATACCTCCATTTGGATAACTGCCCTGGTGAGTGCCAACTGTGTGGAAAAAAACGGTAAACGGTTCTAGTATATAGGTATAAACAATGGACAACATTTCATTTTTTTGAAGTCACTATATTTTAATCCCTATTCGAAGCAATTGGTTTCCGAAGCACTATAAAATATTTCTTAGAATTTTCAGACCACCATTTTTTGAGAAAAATGGATATTAATAGCAAAAGATTATTCTGAGGCTGAAGAAAGTTAATTTCAAATCATTACGATTACGTGCGATATAAAAATAAAATGTCTAGGTATGTGTGCGTGGAAGTAAACAAATGTCATTGTCAGAATAAAATTAATTATTATTTTCACTGCTTTTTACGTTCAATCAATGTAGTAAGAGCGAGATAGCGGGCCAGCTAAGGAAGGTCTATTTTTTTCTATATTTGTTGAACAATAACAGTTCAATGATTTTTGCTAATATTTGACAACGCAGTGTCTCTGAAATAACGCGTCTTTTTTCAGGCTTTGTGAAAAAGTTTGTTAGGAATCGTAATCCATGGGCATAATCCGTGCATGACAGTAATAACGCCTGTCACATTGAGTCCACAGATGCACTACATTTTTTACTTATAAATGCACAGACGGTATCCATTCCAGCCTTGAAATTGCGTTACGCCTTTTTGGAATAAAGTACTTTTATTAAAAAAAAACAGTGTCTAAAACTAAAAAAAGAATTAAAAGAAAAAAAAGTGTCGAGTAATTTTGCAACTACTATTAGATAAATCAATAAAAGGTAGGGGTAAAAAAAATGAAATGTTATCCATTGCGTAGACTCATATTAGTAATCGATATGGCCCCTCCCTCCCTAGTTAAGAACGTATAGTAACTTTAACCTGTGTATGTTGCAGACGTGACTGGACAAGGTGTAGCTGCGGTCTGTCGCAACGCGGGATCACGGCTCATCAAATTCGCTAACGTCCATAGTCAACATCTCACGGACAAAGATGTACTGAACTGCATTCGCTCCTGTCCTAAGCTTACGGTAAAACTAGACTGCAATCATTACCTGGATTGGAGGCCAAGAGAACCACGATCTGACCGGTGACGACTTACAGCCTACGTCGATCCCACTTCGCCCTTATGGAGCTTACATAAAGTATTTTGAAGTTTTCATCTGGCTCAGTAAACGATTTTTACATATGTTAAATATGTCATATGTTTTAAATGCATTAACCTAAGTACAGTTTCAAGTTATGCCATGAGGGAAATAGTCTTGACACAAAGAAGTGATCGCACGAGTCAGGCAGTAGGCAGTGAGTGAAGACACAGAGAACCCTAAAAAATATTTCGTCGCTTACAGGATCTGGACGTGCGATGGAGCAAGCGGTTGACGGCGGAGATGGAGCTGCTTCCACGCATAGCCGAGGAGCGAAGGCGGCTGGACCCGAAAACACCAGCCTTGCGGTACCGCATCGACAGCAGGACACGAAACGTTTTGATCCGTGACGGCAACCTGGTACATACCCAACCTTACCCATAATATAAATGTGACAACTTGGCGCATATATGTAACTCCTGTTGAACAGCAAAATTAGAAAGAATCATTACCTAAACAAAAATATTAACAATAAACCAAAAAGGGAATCCAGTCATAATTATAACGATTTCTTCTAGTTCACTTTCTAGAAGGTGCCCATGAACTTCGTCCGTGGTGGAAAAGTCATAACCCTCTTTTTTAATTATCTGTAGTCGGTTAAAAGGTATTCTACAATCATCATTATGAATATGCGCAGCTACCCGTATACTTAATTTTTTAAATCAGTCCAGCCGTTTAGGTGTGATGATAGGACAAAGATTTCATTTTTATAATATTGCAGATACAGATTACATTTAAGAAAATTTGGTGTCTACTTAAAACTTGCCTTCTAAATCTATATTAAATATTATTATAACCAGAGATTGGATTCAATAATATTATGCTAACCTCTAAAATAGCTGCCCAACTACAATGACTTATTTTAATAAGTATTCCGTAATTTTACTTGCGGTCCTTTACTAGCAGTTAATTTATATTTTCCTTTTTACAGAACATGTACAAAGAGTTGATCCTCAGTTAGCTGCGGAAGACCGGTTATTCAATGGCAGCTTGTTGTGAATGCTATGGATCCCAGTTTGCATGCAGAAAAACATTTATAAATATACCAGTTGATATTAATGTTATAGTATTTTATTGTGTTATTACCATTGTTGCCCAAAAATATATGAAAGCTGGCTACATTATGAAATGTCATAAACATTATTTTCGGAACTTAATTTGGAGTCCCACATCATTATGACAACAATGGCACTAGTTTAAATACCTGTCAGTTCCGATGTTAACTTCGTAATATCATTTATGGAATGCTCTCTTTTCCTGCTTGTTTTTCGTGTACACTTTATTTATAATTAGATGTTTTAAACATTTGTCTTATCCTAAAAACGTAAACAAACCACAACGTATAACATTGCAATCGTTGACAAACAATCATAAAATCATTGCCAGTGTTAGAAATTAGTTCCAGTGAAATTCCGTAACAGGGCGCATCCTCATATAATTATTTGTGATCAGGCATAACATGAAATTCCTATGATCAAAAGTGTTGATCACTGTGGATCAAAATTACCGAATGTTGTATATAAGTAGTTTACTCACTCTGTGTAGGTATGTTGTTGTGACTTTGTGAGTTGTTGACCTTGTTGGTATGGTACAAGATTAGAATTTTCCTCCCTGTTTAACTCTGCTACTAAACATATTAATTTTCTTATCACAAGGATGATATATACGTGGATGGCGCCTCAATCATAACTTAATCGATATGAAAACCTAAACATTAATTCTGTATTTTCGAATCATTTCTCACTAAAAAGCGAAATCAAAATGTGTTATGCCCACAGTAAAATAACAATAAAATTCTATTTGAATTCCTATAATTATATATCAACATTTTTATATGCAGAATACAGTTGCGCCTCTTCTAGCCGCAAATATCCAACCGAACGGTGTCATATTCGTAGTCAAACCACGCTAAGCTAACTCTTCCAAGCAAATCAACTGTCAAGTGTCAAGCCATACAAAGTGAATTACAAACTTTGACTCTTTTATTTTGGCAAATATTAAATTGGCAAAAATACAGTGGTTTTGTTTGGCAACCCTAGGTTTTACGTCACTTGTGTGGTCACTTGTCAATGTCATAGTTGTCATTTCATTGTCATATTTGGCATTTGCAGTGCAGTATGTGCGCAAATGCATATCGCAAAATATAGTTTGTTTTTGTTTGCCTGGCTAAGGTTTAACCAGTTTATGACTCACAAAAAGTTTGTTCGTGATTCTGTGGTTTCCTGATTATATATCCTTAAAACCTTTAAAACTAATAATTTCAACTGTGAATAAGATGCCGATACACGGTTCTTTCTCAAAATGTTGAATTAAATTCATCTGGGTATTACGGGAAAATATTTCTTGTCGTACTTCGTAAGGTGATTGCCGGACGGGGGTTATCAAATCCTATGATCTGTCTCATATTTGTTGACCAAGGTAGGTAAATCCTTTAATTTAGTTGACCCAGCGAGCGATGATTCTTCATTTCAGCTTGGCGTAAAATTCTTTCTTATGTCCGATTGTCCATATGATTTCCGGCTATTCTCGCCTAGAGGTCAAAGGAGCATTTCTCTACCGATTCCCATTAAATTTTGTGAATAGGTTCAATAAGTTTTTCTTTTTTGCAAAATCAATTCAATCATCAATCATTTATTTGCAATAAAACATACTTATTATGCGTGCAAATACAAGTATAAAAGGAGTAAAAGTAAAAGTAACAAAATGCTCATAAAGTTTTTCGAAATTTGAATAATTCAACATGGCGCAGATAAACTTGCTAGGTCTACTTATTCGTTTTTTTTTTATGCTAAGAATGCTTATTTATCTTTTCATAATAGTTTTATTCGTTATCTATGTTGATGTGAAACAACAAACAGTTGAACTGTACCTTTTTTATCTTAATGTATAAAACAATAACTACGAGGTAGATAGCTAGTGTTGTGTGTAATGCCCAGTCTCATATAATTTCCCATTAAATAAATTCTGAAAATTAAATCTTCGATTGTTTCTCTTTAAATGTACAGAAGACGTATGTTTTGTTAATGCAGATGTTGGGACGTAAAGTACATGGTATACCAACAATATTGGATTATCTGAACGATGATTGCTGGCAGTATATCCTGGACTTTGTGCCTCTCAAGGACATCATATGTTCGGAGCGTGTCAGCCGGCAGTGGCAGAGAATCATCCTGGAGTACCTGCAACGTAAGAAACATGTTTTTTTTTACCGCACAACCTACACTGCATGCTGTAATATGGGATCTTTTTTAACTATAGGATGACTCACAATACGTGGGATAAACAATTGTGTCTAAAATTAGAACATTTCAAGGCAACTTATTTGAAAAACATGTAAAACACCCAAGCGGCCAATGATGAAATAAGCGAATGCATCTGTCACTCACACTTGCATTGTGATAAAACGTGACAGATGCTTTGTCACTTAATTATTGCGTGATAAAGTCAACAATCATAGGCCTGTAACTAGGTTAGTATATGTATACAGACTAACATCAATCTAAAATGAGTGCCTGCTATTGGCGTATATAGGGGGGTGGTCTAGTGCCCACCCCAGGATTTTGGGTTACCAATAGAAATTCATGGCTTCATCTCATAGGCCATGGCCAAGCCCCCCCAGGCCCCCCCTGAAAAATTATTTTATTTATTTATTTATTTATTTTATACGCCAATGGTGCCTGCAATGAACATTTAAACGCAATTATCAATGCTTATGAGATGTGGTGCTGGGGAAGTTTACTATATATGACGACGCGTTTGGCTCGGTTGGTAGACACCTGCCTACTGAGTCGACGGTCCCGGGTTCGAATCGCGGCCGGGGCAAATATTTGTGCAAAATATTTGTTCTTGGGTCATGGATGTTATCTATATATGTATTTATATATTATGCATATCGTCGTCTAGTACCCATAGTACAAGCTTTGCTTAGTTTGGGACTAGGTCGATTTGTGTATGATTGTCCCTTAATATTTATTTATTTATTTATGTACAAGTATTAACAGACGATTAAACACTCCGGACGACCGAGACACTGCTATCTGTTAGAATGGGATAGTAATATAAATCTCTCGTTCTAACAGATAGCAGCATCCCTCTCGGTACGCTGGACCATTCGATTGTCTGTAATAATAATACTTTAGACATTAAACTGCGATGCGAACTAATGAGGCAGTATGTAAAGATCTCCGTATTTGCGATCCTCATCAGTGAGGTGACAACTAAGAAGATGAAACACAATTCTGTGTTGCTATGATTCTCTTTAGCTGAAGGTAAACTGGGATAATAAACAGCAGACAACGTTTCACCACGGGTGACTTGGACTAAAGCAGTGCTAGTGTGAGGATCATTGACTCCTATTAAAGGCTCCACTTTTGGAGCGCTTGCAACCTATAAATTTGCGAAATATCATTACTTCATTAGGTCTAAGCCCTTCACGACCCTGCAGTGTGAGGTTGTACAATTAATAATATCCTCGTGTCGGTCCCCTTGCTTTAATTTGTAACTGTCTGGTACTTCCAATAATAGAGGTAAATTCACGAAATTGGCGTGTATATTGGCATTGACAGCAGACAACTCTTTGATGAAGATAATGTTTGGTTGTAATATTTATGGATAGTATTCACTTAACTCGCGAATTATCATTTTATCATCCGTTAACATGCTGTTTCTTTACCTAAAAGTTAGGAATGTGGACAAATTGCAAGAATAAAAACAATTTCATGCAAGTTAGTAGAATTGTGCCCCTAGCGTGTCACGTTTCTCCGCTTCCGCAAGCGGCTACCTGACACCATGGACAGCGTAAACACATCGTGGCCTAGTTAGTAAATTTATTTTATCGAGATCGGAGAAATGGGCGTCATTATACACGGTGTCCTGTATTTAATAGACAACCTTCTAACCAACCAAAAAATTTAAGATAAACTAATAATATTAAATAAAGTTGTCCACTGCTCTGGTTCAAATTTTTTTCACCACTAGTAATCAAACTTGTTAATAATTTTAGACAAAACGGATTTCATAAATTAACCCGTTTAAAAAAAATATGGGTACCATAAAGCTAATGTCTAATATACGCTAGTTAGCGTCACACAAATTAAAAATATAGAAAAAAAAATAATAAATCTGTGGCCGGGCATTTGAGTGAAACAAAGTACCTACCAACCATTCAAATAAATACATATTCCGATTACCTTTAAATCCATGACACTATTTATAACGCAAATAAGAAGCCTATGTTCTGGTCTGGACCTTTTTAAGGTGCTCTATCGGTCCGTTCGGATATCGGTTAGAAGGTTGTCCATGTCCATTAGATACAGAACACCGTGTATAATGACGCCAATCCGTCCGATCTCTGGTAATAAGGCCAACAGGCTTTACAACCTACGCCATATTGCGCCAGATTGCAGGCCTAAATATTCGGCAAATCAAGTAATTTTCGCATAATAAAGCCAAAACTATCCACAGTGATGAAAGTCAGGTTTTTTTCAATAGGATTCAGTATTTATTTCGCAAGAGCGAAGGATTGAGTATCATTCCGGCAAACAATGTTCTGAATTTGGTTAACAAATCGCTATTGATGTTTACCAATGCAGATATTTGACGTATGCACATTATAGCCATATGAAAGCTGTTTGTAGCTCCACCATCCTTGGGCCGACACGAGGCTATACATTAATTTAATGTCATATCATATGTATGTTAGATAAGGTTTTTCTATGCGCCTTTGATACCTGAAATAATTTGAATTACACGGTCTCCACCCAGCGGTGCACCGCTCTCACCTTCTGGCGATCCTTATCAGATCGTCGGTCCTTATTAGGTGCTTTACTTAATAGTTTAACATCGTATTTTGTCGGGTAAGCTCGTTTTAATATTTCCATCTCAACCTTTTCACCGAAGTTGATAGAGAAAACATGATAAAACGAATTTAAAACTATTATTCACTATACATCTGTACCCATTCAAGTTTGCATGAATATGGTTTAAATACTGACGCGGTCGGCGCAGTTTGCAGTGCTGGTGCCTACTGAGCCGGCGGGTTCGAATCCCGGCCGGGGTAAATATTTGTGTGATGAACTCGAATATTTGTTCCTGGGTCATGGATGCTATCTATATACTGCCGTGCTAAGGTAAAAGGCGACCTTTTGCTATGGAGCTCCATACAAAAAGGCGACCGCCTTTTAGCTTAGCACGACAGTACATGTGTTAATATGTGATATATAGCGTCGTCTGGTATAATTATTCTGATTCTGATTATATACTCACAATACAAGCTTTACTTAGTTTGGGACTAGGTCGATTTACGTAAGATTGTCCCTTAATATTTAATATATATTTATATTGGTTTCAGGCACCCGAATAGGCATCCACCATCCTAGATACTGTAATGCATATGCCAAAGCCAACATCCGTTGGATGGAGGTGTGGCTTGACAATTGGATGTCCTTCAGGCTTTGGACCATCAAACTGGGTTCTTCACTTGTGGCCACGTACTGTCACTGTGGAGAATTCTTGGCAATACTTAGAGACAACTGCCCTCATATAGAAGCCGTAATGGTATGCACAAATTCCGTGAATTTAAAATAAAAGCTTGTAAAAAAAAAAAAAAACTGTCCAAAAAGGCATTTTAGTGAGAAGCTTTTATAGCCGACTGTACTTTTCTTTGGATATCCATCAAATGCTCACTGAGACGATTCTAAAGAGCCCAAACTTGGTAGGATTGCTTTTTCTATTATAGAGTTCCTACGGCCACCTTCCGGCTCCATTAGATCAGCCCCAAGGTACCATATTATTGTATTGTCATCAAAGTTATGTAAGTATGCAAAATTTCAGCTCAATCGGTTGACGATATCTGCTTCAAAATTGAGTTGCAAGATTCCACCCGAATAAACATACTTACATACATACATACATTGCAAGTTAAATAAAAGCTTTAATAAACATAATTTTTTAGTCTAAAACTGAGACTTTGCAGCGATCCGTTCGCACGTTTCGTGAACGCAATAATATATACTAAAAGGAACTAAGTAGGAATTACCAGAATTACTCTGGTCACCTAAAATATTAAAATTCGACACAGTTCACTCCGTATAAACTTGTTTTTTTGTCTAAAACTGAGACTTTGCAGCGAGCCGGTTGCATTTTTCGTGAACGCAATAATATATACTAAAAGGAACTAAGTAGGAATTACCAGAATTACTCTGGTCACCTAAAATATTAAAATTCAACAAAGTTCACTCCGTATAGTCCGTATAAACTTGTTTTTTTTTTTCATACTTTCTTGCTACTGTAGCGCTCTTGCGGACGGTATTGGAAGTATTATGTACTGCTTACCGCTGGACACTTTCAAATATTCTTCTATGAAAAATTCCGCCCTCCCTTTTACACTCCATAATTTTCAAACAGTACCTAATAGTAAATTAAATTGATACAATGTAGTTACATTTTTAGCTCAAAATACATTTCAAAAGTGCCTACTTATTCTGAATATAATTATAGAACACATTAAATATCAATCATAATAATAGGAAAGGCACAAGCGCATATCTACGAAAATTCTTTAGTATACCGAATAAAAAAATAAACCATAGATGTTCCTAAGAACAAAAAAAATACCGGACCAGAGATTAAGTATGTAAGATCTCACTTTAAGCTGTTTGTAATTTATATGATCTGAACTATTATAAAATCCTAAAATAATATTGAAAATCTGATAAATATAGGCAGGATGCGTTCCAAAACGCATGCGCGTGACTGATTGAATGATAGACTGATGATAGACGGGTGCGTTGCAAATCTGTTAAATAAGAGTTGAGTTTAGAACAAACTGGGTTTTAGGAGGTCGTAAAGGAATCTTGATGGTCATTAAGGGCTGTGACATCAAAAAGTTTGAAAAACACGGTCTAGATGGTCACGGTCTTCAAATTAACGACAGTTTCCCGGCTTTACTGATGTATAGATATCGATGTACAGATCTTTAGCTCTAAAAAATACCTAAAATACTGTACTGTACTTATATCACAAGCTGCTTAAATAAACGTTTTTTTTTTTGCAGTTTCTTGGACTCCGGGAAGGATTATTAGAAAACACAGAGACTGTTAACTTCAAACACCTGCAGTGGGTTCGTTTCAAGGAATGTTTTACCGTAAGTACTTGAATCAGTCAATATTTCCTCCAAAAAGATACCATCGGCTATATTTATTTATTTATTTATTTAAACTTTACTGCACAAAACAAAAGTCAGTACAAATGGCGAACTTAATGCCTAATGGCATTCTCTACCAGTCAACCATAGGGCCAACCATAAGCAACCGCTATATGACATTTGTCGACTGGGTTATACGAAACATTATAATTTTTTGACAAATGTCAAATTGCCGATGGTATCTTCTAACTTAATTCTATCTGAATATACTCGTAAGTAACCCGAATACACGTACAAACACAACTGTCTTAGATTGACTACGTATCATTGTAAAGGTATATAAAAAATATATAATAAATACTTTATAATAATACTTTATAAAAATATATAATAATACTTTATAAAAAGGTATAAAAAGAAAAAAAATCCAAATCATTACCGTGTTCAGACGTTTTGACCGTTTTTTTTTTTAATTTCAACTGTGTTATAACTTATAAGTTTAATATGTGTAGCTATGTGTCTGTTTGTGGTATCGTAGCTCCTAAACAGATGTTCCGATTTCAATGCGTTTTTTAAATTCGAAAACCTTGTAGGTCGAGATGGTTCTTAGCTGTTTGGAGGGTCCGGGCAGTTTAAAATTTTAAATTTTGGTTATTGTTACTACAGACGATTCCAGTCACCAATGCGTTTAGCAGAACGTGGGTTGAGAACTTTGCGGGCCGTTCCATGCTGCGGTTTGAGCGAATTCAGGTACGTTGTTTTAAATCAAAATTTAAAATGTGAACTCTTTATTCATTTAAATAAATAAAATATATAAAGAAATAAAGTCAAAGTCAAAGTACTTTATTGCATTCATGGTACAAGTAGATGTTATATAAGGTTTACAGTAGCGGTCATGAACCCTGCAAGGGCACAGCAATATCTTAAAACTAAATAACCTAAGTCTAGTTTACAATATCTTTATGACCATTCTGTATCATTTCATTATACATATTCATTAAATTTATGTCATATACTGTCATACATATCTATTCATTACATGCAGTTAAATAATCATTTACTGAATAAAAACATTTTTGAATTAAATATTTTTTTAATAAACTTTTAAAACGTAATAAGTTGCTTTCTTTTCTAATGACTTGTGGTAATTTGTTATAAATTTTCACACACATAGCAAAAGGACCTGAGTCGAACATTTTTAACTTTGAGAGCGGCCGGGCTAATGCATTATGGGGGCGCAAAGTAGGTGCACGAGAGTACTGTGGGAAAAGGTTGTAGTTTTTCTTTACGAACGTACCTACTTCTAAGATGTAAATGGAAGGTAGCGTAAGAATCTTATGCTGGCTGAAATGCTCTTTACAACTTTCTGTTTCCTGAATGTTCACCAGTATTCTGATACATCGCTTTTGAAGCCTAAATAGTTTAATGGCGTGAGAACTATTTCCCCATAACACTACTCCGTAAGAAAGCCAGGCATGGGCGTAGGCATAATATGCGCAGATAGCAGTACCAAAGTCAGTACATTTTTTTAGTTGATTCAGGGCATATGTAAATGAACTTAATTTTTTCGTAATTTTCTCTACATGATCGTTCCAATTTAATTTCGAATCAATATTTAAACCTAGAAGTGTATGGACTTCTACGTATTCTAGTTCACTACCATTGTACGTATAGCTGAGTTGAAGGCTTTTTCGTTGATATGGCCTGAACTGAATGAGATTTGTTTTTTTTTTAATTAAGTTTCAAATTATGGTCCATTAGCCAGGAAACTATTGATTCAAATAAAATATCGGAGGACCTTACACAGATCGATCTAGTCCCAAATTAAGCTCAAGAAGGCTTGTGTTATGGGTACTAGACAACGATATACGTTCTTATATAGATAAATATATACTTAAATACATAGAACAACCATGACCCAAGCACAAATATTCGAGTTCATCACACAAATATTTGCCCTGGCCGGGATTCAAATAGGAAATAAAACAATTTAAACGGATTATATCGCGTATATAATTTATTTGAACCTCCTTGACGTTTCGGTAGCTTTACAGTTACCGTTGTCAAGAGCTCGCTGAGAAAAACACACTTTTTAACCGACTTCAAAAAAGGAGGAGGTTCTCAATTCGAACTATTTTTTTTTTTCTATGTATGTTACTCGATATCTCCGAGAAACGTGAACCGATTTTCAATTTTTTTTTTATTCGAAAGGGTATCACTCCGAGGTGGTCCCGTTGGCACTAAGTCGGGATCTGATGATGGAATCTTGGAGAAATCGAGGGAACTCTTCAAATGTTATAGGGACATGTACGGCGCTTTCGGTAATTTATTGATAAAGTCAAGAATTTACATTCAGTAAATAGGATTTGGTGGACTAAAAAGCAAAAAAAATTTTTTTTTACAAAAAAAGAACCGACTTCAGTAAAACTAAAAAGCCAACAATAACCCGTTCAAGTACAGATTACATTTGACTCACCCTTCGAAGTCGGTGCCGAACCTCGCGTAAACTATAATATATAAATATAAGAACTGAGTGGTTTGGGATCGACTTCAAAGGGTGAGTCAAATGTAATCTGTACTTGAACGGGTTATTGTTGGCTTTTTAGTTTTACTGAAGTCGGTTCTTTTTTTTGTTAAAAATTTTTTCACTGTCAAAGTTACCTACATTTGTGCAAACGACCCATTTTATAAATATGAATTAAAAATAAAGGTGTACATACAAAGGTGCCAAAGGCACAAATAATTAATATACGCGATATAATCCGTTTTTGTCTTATGTGGTTTATCAACTATTAGATCTATTATATTTCTAGGGAAATAATTTTGAATATGAGGTAGATGACTAAACCTTCGGCCACAATATTTGGTACTGTTTGGTATAATATACTGTTTTAATATTCTTGGCTTTTAAGGTCGGATGTTGCCACACATGAGCCTTTTTCTACCGCAACACCTTACGATTCAACGAGTAAAGTACCTTGCCCGCTGTCACTGCCTGTCGACTCTGAGATGTGATTTGATGAGCCGATTCCTCTATTCAAGAGGAACCAAGGAGAAGGGTTAGATTGAAATAGGCAATTTCAAGGTCACTAAATAGTTCTTTACTACCTTTTAAACCCCTAACAAAAAAAAAAGAAAATCATAAATCAGAAACTCAAGAGGGGTGTTATAAGTTTAACATGGGTGGTGGTGACCGATTTAAATGCGGCATACATATCTAATCAAAAGGCTTGTCTATCGAGACGGCATGATTCTTAGCTATGTTTGTTGGAAATAATAGCCGTCGATTCCAAGATATGCACATTTTTTTGCAACTAGTGAAGATCCTGCGATCTTGGCCAATATTGTAGCTAAGAATTCCAGTATGGTAGTTATGTTCAGTGTTAGTATCATTACCTATACATATATATACCTACATTTATTAGAAGACATTAGACAGTTCTGTACCAAACAAAATATTATTTTAGATAAGGCATTAGGGTAGCCAGGTTTCAGGTCTAAATCTTTGCCCGCGTTACCGGGAATCATGTACTTATTTATGTGCCAATGACTAAATTTGATCCTAATCTTGTTAAAAACGGTGATAAAAAATATAGCCATGAGCGACTTTACACCTAAAATGCGCTTTAACACCTCTAATTCTGGTTACAGATCTCAGACAACTGGATTAGCCAATTTCTGACCAGCAACGTTTTAGAAGAAATAGAATTCGACGACGACCACACAGCGACGGGCCAATGTTTGACAAAAATTGCGTCCACAAGACTAAAATCACTGGTTTTACAACAATGTAGAGCTTTAGAGCTCCGACATTTGCTCTCAGCGGTCGACCAGTTCAGCATGATTAAGAAACTCGTGCTTAGAGACCTTAATAGAGACTTATGCAGAGAAATACATTTGGTGGTGGACAAAATTCATGGACTAGAACATTTGGATGTGTATTCTCGTTGGATGGGCCCTATCCAATTGGATGATTGCGTGTGTCGACTTAGTAGCTTGAAGCATCTTGGTGGGAACTGCGTCGGGACGGACGCGGGCTTAGAAGCCGTTACACGATGCTGCAAGGAGCTGTGTTCATTGGAGCTTGAAAGCTGCTCCGGTGAGTGTTACAATTTGGTTGTTATGACCAGGATACTTATGTGTGGTGTGATGTAGCATGGACGGATGTCTAAGTGTTTTAATCTCAAAATATAGAGTAATCAATGGATTATAACTTATTATTACTCAGTCACAGATACAAATCTTTACGTAAATTCATTTCTTATCACTTTAAAAAATATGTGTACTTACCTATACTAAATTTACATGAATAATTACATCGTTCCAAACTTTCAAATCGCGATAACTCAAAGAGTTGCTAAGGCGAGTAGACTTGTTCTTTCCATGTACCCTTCAATGTATTTTATTTAATAGTTAGTTTTATGCATGTTGTGTTCATATGACGACGGGCATACACAATTGATATCGTTAATTGTATCACTGTAACGTTAAGTTTTGTTTTCCTAATAAAATAATAATAATCATATCACTAAAATATGCATAGACAAGGTAAACCATTGATTTTATTTTATTTGGTCACGTTGACAGGCGTTACGTCGCGTGGCATCGCAGCAATATGTCGCAACGCGGGCCGGCGGCTGCTGGCGCTGTGCATCCATAACGGCTCGCAGCTGACGGACGACGACGTGGTTGGCTGTGTCAAATCCTGCCCCAAACTGACGGTTAATAACTATACAACGCTACGACCATTTTGAAATTTAACCGCTATTTTGAAGTCGCCATCACAACATAGTATAAAACAAAGTCGCTGCCGTCCGTCTGTCTCTATGTATACTTAAAGCTTTACGCAATGCAACGGATTTTGATGCGGTTTTTTTTTTTATAGATAGACAGAAAAAGGAGAGACATTTGATCGAGCCTCCCCCAACTAACTAATACCGTTTTTCCAGGCCGTCAATTGTAAACCTACCTAGAATCGGTAGACCCAGGCTTAGATTTTTTCCTGGGATCCTAAAGCTGACTATACATCAAGGCTCAACCTAACGAAATGCTTTTTATCTATTGCAGCTTGAACTATGTTATATTCGAATTAAATAATTGGAAATAATGGCATACTAAATTTGGAGCTCTATAAGTGCTCTTTATAGATTTATTCTTTATTCACAAGCAAGCAAGCACTCACCCTTCGGCTGAACAGATACCAGGCTCCCGGATCTATTAATAAATCAATTGATAATAGGGCACACTAACTAGAGAGATTTCGTTACTCTATAAATTGCAAACGTAGTTCTGTAGCTCTTAGATAATACTTATAGGATATATGGGTCAATCTACTTTTTGACTGACACAAATCCGTCAACAACTATTGAACCTCGTTGTAAAATTTCCAAATAATGAATTCTCTCATTAGTCTCATATATAAACAGAAAATATGTATATCAGAAGCGAGACTTCTTGGTAACTCCAGAGACATTTTGACGCCGGAGACGGGTACGTATCAGTAAAAAAGTTGATTCGCCCACATCCCTTTAAGTTAGTCCCAAACGTCTACCTTATTTTTCTGGTATACTGCATATTTACGTCTTCATTTTACTATGCAGTTGTTAGACCTGGACGGCTGCGGGCGGCTGACGGGCGACCTTCCCCGCCCACATCCCTTAAAGTCGGTCCCGAACTTCAACCTTATTTTTCTGATATACAGCCCGTCTAGCATAGTATCACCCGTCACTCTCACGATACTGTACAGAAAGGGATAGGTAGCATATCTCGCTCGAGAAAGAGTCGCGTGTCAAAGTTGTGCTAGAGGTGCTGCATATTTACGTCTTCATTTTAATATGCAGTTGTTAGACCTGGACGGCTGCGGGCGGCTGACGGGCGACCTTCCCCGCCCACATCCCTTAAAGTCGGTCCCAAACCTCAACCTCATTTTTCTGGTATACTGCATATTTACGTCTTCATTTTATAATGCAGTTGTTAGACCTGGACGGCCTCGGGCGGCTGACGGGCGACCTTCCCCGCCCACATACCTTAAAGTCGGTCCCAAACCTCAACCTTATTTTTCTGGTATACTGCATATTTACGTCTTCATTTTATAATGCAGTTGTTAGACCTGGACGGCTGCGGGCGGCTGACGGGCGACCTTCCCCGCCCACATACCTTAAAGTCGGTCCCGAACGTCAACCTTATTTTTCTGGTATACTGCATATTTACGTCTTCATTTTATAATGCAGTTGTTAGACCTGGACGGCTGCGGACGGCTGACGGGCGACCTTCCCCGCCCACATACCTTAAAGTCGGTCCCGAACGTCAACCTTATTTTTCTGGTATACTGCATATTTACGTCTTCATTTTATAATGCAGTTGTTAGACCTGGACGGCTGCGGGCGGCTGACGGGCGACCTTCCCCGCCCACATCCCTTAAAGTCGGTCCCAAACCTCAACCTTATTTTTCTGGTATACTGCATATTTACGTCTTCATTTTATAATGCAGTTGTTAGACCTGGACGGCTGCGGGCGGCTGACGGGCGACCTTCCCCGCCCACATCCCTTAAAGTCGGTCCCAAACCTCAACCTCATTTTTCTGGTATACTGCATATTTACGTCTTCATTTTATAATGCAGTTGTTAGACCTGGACGGCTGCGGGCGGCTGACGGGCGACCTTCCCCGCCCACATCCCTTAAAGTCGGTCCCAAACCTCAACCTTATTTTTCTGGTATACTGCATATTTACGGCTTCATTTTATAATACAGTTGTTAGACCTGGACGGCTGCGGGCGGCTGACGGGCGAGCTGCTGCCGCGCGCGGCGGCGGCGCGGCGCGAGCTCCGCCCCCGCCCCCCGGCCCTAAGACTGGGCTTGAACAGTTTCGCGCTGGACTTGCGCGCCGGCTGCTACGACGTGGTAATAGACACACGGCCTTACCCCAGATGGTGCTACCTAGTCGGGTACTGAGCTCTCTTACTGGCTCCGCACACTACGGCTTCTTGTGGCGACAGTACATTTGGGTGAAGACCAAAAAGTTGGCTACCTTAACTCATTTAATAAAAAAATGTATAATTTTTTTCCATTGTGCGACGACAAATTAACCATCGAATATACCGGTATGTATATAAATAAATAAATATCAGACAACCACACACAAATCAATCTAGTCCCAAATTAAGCTCACGAAGGCTTGTGTTATGGGTACCAGACGACGATATACATAGGTACTTACATAGAACAACCATGTCCCAAGCACAAATATTCGAGTTCATCACACAAATATTTGCCCTGGCCGGGATTCGAACCCGGGACCGCCGGCTCAGTAGGCAAGCGCTTACAAACTGAGCCAACCGCGTCGTCGAATCAATGTGTCGTTAATTTTTGTCGCACAACGGATATTTTTTCTGGCTAACTAAAAAGCCTCAACCAAACCTCAAAACAGTACCTTAAGGTACATTATTCGATGGTTAATTTGTCGTCGTATAATGGAAAAATTTATACAAATTTTAATTAAATGAGTTAAGGTGGCAAACGTTTTGGTCTCTACCCATTGGTCTCTTTTCCACGCTCGAAGTGAGATAAATAAAGAGAGATGTACTGTCGCGGCCACGTCACAAGAAGCCGTAGTGTGCGCTGACTCTTACTGTAATATCGTCTATTGACAACCAAAACTCATTAAGTAACGAATACTTAGAACAAAGCTCGTATCTAGGTGTCCATCTACTTACTAGATGAAATTTTTTATTTTGTAGTCGATTTCTTTTTTTCTCCGATTTCAATAAAATTTGGTGAGTTGGTAAAGTTGCTTCTTTTGACCATGGTTAGCCCAATTTCACGATATGTCCTACAAATTTTCTCCATTGAGTAACACAAAATGTATTAGGTACATAAATTGGCCCATGGTCCAATTTTTATTTTATTGTCGAATTATTTATTTTTCATATCGAGCTACTCTTTTTGTACTAAATTTTAGTACACAATACGAAATTTAGTTAAATAAATACATTTTTTGGTAAGTAACTCTTGGAAAATTTTGTAGGACATATCGTGAAATTGGGCTTACCTTGTTCAGAATAAGGGCTTGTGCACAAATCACGTGAGGTTTTTTCGAGTAGGTACTTTTTGAAAAATTAAATAATAATTTGCCCAGATACGAGCTTTTGGAGAGCACTGACAGAAATTTAGTGAGTTTTGATTGTCGCCAGGCGATATGGTATACTGGTCGCATAACCAGGGCGCTAATTCGAGTGTACTTTGAGATATCGCCGAATAAGCGATGCCTGGTATATTGCCATTAGCTGTCATTCAAACTCGTGCGATTCGAGCTGCATAAAGGGACATTTTACGTTACAACCCGGTCAAATTAAGTTCGTGTCTGATATCCACGCAACGGAAATTCGGATAGATATTTACCTAAAGTTGCCAAAATCCTATTGCTATCTCACTTAGACCTCAATCAAAACCGCCTATACCTACAACTGAACGACAAACCCACCGCCAAAGTTTAGCTAAATACCTATCCGAATTTCCGAACCCTGCTGATATCTATACCGTCGCATTTATTAATAGAAAAATTTACTCTGTTGGCGAAGTGGCGATGTACTTAATGTATTGTTACTTCGGAGATACCAGGGAGATATATGTTTGGAATTAATTAGGGTCTAGCAACTCTAGCACAACTGTCACGTGCGACTATTTCTCGCGCGAGATGATTGTCTGTCTCTTTCTGTGGAGTAATGTGCGAGGGTGACGGCTAGCGCTAACGACAAGAGTCGCGACGTAGTTAGTAGCATAGTTGTGCTAGGGCAGGCGTGGCGTGAGCTCAGGCCCCGACCGCTTTGCGGCTGACCATGAACAGCTCCATGGTTATTAACCTATTGAGCGCCAAAGGCGGCAAATCACGTCGACGGAAAATGTATTTTTATACTCGCGTACTTTAATCTATCAATTATAATTTCACAGACAAAATCCATAACGCACTTTTTAATCCTGTACCAAAATTCTATACTCTATGGTACCCGCTACAGAACTTTAATATTCATAAGACATCTCTCTACTAAACTCTAATAATTTCAAAAAGCTAATATCAGCATATTTGATTTAAAAAAAAAGCACGCTACTGTTCACAGATTGGTTGAAATTAGTTGTCAAAAAATATAACCAATCACGAGGCACCCGCCATGACCATCGCGATCATGTTTTTTCTAGGTTAGTTTTAGTTGAATAAAAAAGGTAAGGTACATCAAAAATAAAAAATCGTAGTGCGGAAAGACGATTAAAGTAAAAAAGCCTCGTGACCTAAACGGTACTCGACTTTAAGAACCTTCATTGTGCAACGATTGTATAAAATACTATATTTAATTAATTTATTTAAAAAAATGTGCCACTGACGCCAACGACGCCCACTGACGTTAAAATTTCAATGGTCAAAATGCTAATTTAAACCACTATCTGTGTTTCGATCTCTATTGATTTTGGAGAACTTTTATTTTTGCTTTGGCGTCAGGGGCACGGTGAACTGTCCTACCGCTTGGCGCTCAAAAGGTTAAGGGACCACTGAAGCGTGGCGGACATGTGCGAAGTTGACCAAAAACGTGACTTGAAATTTGTATCTCAGTTTTTTGTTTTGTGATTGGTCGATACGTCTTCGCTTCAGTGGTGTAACAATATTTATTCTCATTATCTTCGTTAAATGTGACGTTTTCCACCGAAAGGGTCCACTTTTTCTCTTGTTAATAGAGTCGTTTGTGTGCATCTTTATTCCAATTACTCGTCGATGCGTTCTGAACCTCCTGAGTTCGAACAATGTCCTACACATAGTACATTCACTTTGAATAGTTATCTTTTTGTCTATTTGTAAAGGCTTAAATTAATCTGGCATATTAGGAATGCTATTACGTAAGAGGTTATGGTAAGCGGCAAAGTGGTACCTCTTGTTTAAAAACATCACAAATGAATAAATAAAACTAGAATAACTTACAAGGACCTATTTTAGTATTCAAAATGACCTCTGGCTGATACAGGCTTTCAAACAATGAGTATGCCTATGTCTAATTTCACAAATATTTCGATTATAATAATTATTATAAACGGTTTAACCCCTCGTATGCGATGTCAAAATTTGCAAATCAAATTGAAACCAACTGATATTCAAACGTAAATCTGAAATGTCCCACACGGTATTTAAGTATACGAAGGGCTCAAACTCATGTAAAAATTGTCAGGAAAGGCCCGACACGTTTCAAACTCGTATGGAGCAGCGGACAACTTATAGCAGCTTTTTTCTTAAATTTCGTTGTATAATGTCAACATTAAATATTGGCTTCGTTCGCTATGTTCAGAATGGTGTACAGTCGAGTTCATAAATTGATGAGCAAATATTTGATCAAAATATGTGAACTCGCCTATATTGTTAATGGTATAGAGGTGGATACAGATATATTTGATCCCACTTTTTCTCAGAAATTCATGAACTCTAACTCGAATAAATACCCCAACAGTTAAACTTAATAAACAGAAAATATGTGTATTAGATGCGATTTCTTGGTAACTCTAGAGACATTTTGAGTAACGCTGGAGACAGTCAAAAGTATTTGCCCACTTATTCCTACCTTACCTGTACCTGTATTCTGTGTTACTTGTGTTATTCGTAATAGATGTATTTTTAACTGTTGAACTTTAACTTACTATTCCTTAATGTTACCTATGACAGCTTTTGTGCTAACTGTATGTCGTCTTTCTATCCAGGACAAGTACGACGGGCTGATTGTCGCTTTCTAGCGCCGTCCGTTGCTTGCAGCCAACTTCGCTTGAGACGCAAGCCATAGACAAATGCATACTCCGAAGAGTGCCTAACTTGGAGATCACTTCAACATAGCGATGAATACAGCCACTAGTGTCATTAAAAAAAGTTCTCCATAATCAACATGAATTGAAAAATACTTGTAGCTGGATATTTGGGTTAAAACCAAAGGAGGATGGGCAGATTTGTATGGACTCTGGCCTAGGGACCAATAACGATAAGCCATATATCATTAAAAAGGATTTTTCATATTGTATAACTTTTTTAATGGCTGGAAATCTCGAATCCCTGTAAAAAAAGTGAAATAAACCATACAGGAACTTTGTATCGAAAAATCCTACATAATAATTAATAACGTTTCAACTCGAACTTTTTTTTATGCAGCGATAACTTTATTTACTTCCTGCCATATTAAACGTTTTAGAACTTAGAATAAACTATCCAGTGACATATCGCTAGTCCTTATTGGTCATGTATATAACATTATAATTTATCACTACATTTTTTTACATTAAAAATTTTTGGCTACGTACAGTAGCCGGCAAACAACTTGAACCAAAATGGCGGATCTGCGCATGTAAATTTGTACGTAAATCGGCTACTGCGCAGTCAAGGTCACGCTCAAGTTGTTTGCCGGCTACTGTATATTATATTTTCTTTTGTCAATCAACGATAAAGCGCATTAAAGTTTAGGGGTTCCTGACTTCCTGATTTCAAGCCTTGCTAAAAAATGTAGCACCGCGTGACGTCACGCGGACTTTCACGGACTATATCTTCATCATGTTCATATGTTTAATTTGAAAACATTTTTGATAATCTACGGACTAATTTTTTTTTTTTAGCAAACTAGCCTACAGTAAGGTTAACAAGTATGTAGTTAAGTAAAGTATAAGATTATGTAATATGATTATGATAATACAGCGAAAAAACGTGGCCTCTTACTGTGGGGCCTTATAAGGAAGCTCAAAGTTGCACAGCGCGCTATGGAGAGGGCTACGCTCGGTGTTTCTTTGCGAGATCAAATCAGAAATGAGGAGATCCGTGAACGAACAAAAGTCGCTGATATAGCCCGACGGATTAGCAAGCTGAAGTGGCAGTGGGCGGGGCACATAGCACGTAGAACTGACGGCCGATGGGGCAGTAAGGTTCTCGAATGGAGGCCACGCACCGGCAAGCGCAGCGTAGGACGTTCACCCACAAGGTGGACAGACGACCTGGTAAAGGTTGCAGGAAGTCGATCGAGAGGGACTGCACTATTCGACGGTAGAATTTCGAACATATTACGGTCACGGCTGATGCGTCGTAGATCAAAGTTTAGAAAGCTCGTTCTTTTCTACTATTTGATCGAGTTTATGCGCTAGGCGCAGTGCATTGTTTCTTTTATAAAATGTAATGTCTCAATTTTTTTACTGTGTATACCACGATTTTGATATTAAACCATTGATACAAAGATCAAAGCTCAAAGAAAAACTGAAATGGCAGACCGGCAATCCAGAGGTCTCTTCCACCTGCCCTTCTAGTACAACTCTGCCATGTTACGGTAAAAGGACGTATCTTACTATGACATCCGTATAAAGATACGACCTTTTGCCGTACCACGGCACATTACTATGCTTCGCGACTCTTGTCACGTGACTTAGCGTCACCCGTTACTCTCTCACTATACTGCACAGAAAGAGATAGGTATATAGCTCGCGCGAGAAAGAGTCGCGTGCAAAGTTCTGCTAGAGGTGCAGCTGTGCATTTCAGTTTTTCTTTGATCTTTGATCTTTTTTTCTTTTGTTTTTAGGTTGCCGTACCCAAAGGGTGCTAAAGGTCGCCTTTTACCTTAGGACGGCAGCTAGAGTCAGACCAATCTAACTCCTTCAAAAAATGAACTGTCAAACCATACAAAGTGACAGTTTGTATGGTTTGACAGTTCATTTGCTTGGAAGAGTTAGATTGGTTTGACTCTAGCTGCCTTATTATAAGCCTCCACTTTCTGTTCGGCTGATACAGGGCTGTATCTTTCCAACCGTAGAGACTTTAAATTCTCACATAATGTGTATTGCTATGGCTACAACAACAAATACTGAAAATAAAAAAATTAAATGGGATCGCCATTCAAAAAACGTGTTTTTTAGGGTTTTTTGCGGTGGTCAGACTTGCACTTGTCTATTTTTTTATGTTATACTTTATAAGTAGGTAAATGTTTATAAAATATAAAGCATTTAATATATATTATGTAATTTTATTTTCTTTGCATCCTTTGCTCTCTCCTAGCAACAATCTACCTACATTTAAATGTAAGTCAATAGTTTCTCATTATTTTAGGAAAACATTGAAAATGTTAAATGGAACTATTTTTCAGTAGAAAAACAATAAAACTACTCGACACAATTCACACTGTCTAAAACTTTATATGCTTTGGTCTAAAACTTAAATTTCTTTCATACTATCTTGCTACGCTAGCGCTATTGCGGACGGTATTGGAACTATTATTTAGTGTTTACCGCTGAACACTTCTTAAAATATTCTCTTATCTAATGGTGCCACTTGGCGTTGCGTGTTCGCGTAGCGTATTCGCCGTGTTTGTCTAAATATTCGTATGAAGTCCAAATATCACAAACACGACATCCACACATGCGAAAATATATCAAATACGCATATATGTTTGCCGTCGCTCACACAACTGAGCGAGCCATGTGTAGACGGTGAACGCAAATATTTGCCATATTTGCGTTCTTTGAATCCTTTGATGTGTGACCAAAAACCGACAAGCGGGCGGATACGCGTGTTTCCTATTTGCGCTATTTGGCATTTCGTGCAAATATGGCAAATATAGACGAATAAATCCTCCCCACATGGTCGTATTTGGCCGAATAAGGCAAATACGCGAACACGCAACGCCAAGTGGAGTGCCACCATAAGATATTCTACCTTCTCCTCCTTGTATTCTACCTTCCATGATTTTATAATAAAATACCATTGAGGTATTACGTCAATGTCATTGAGGTATTATTTATAATAGAGCCACAGACCCGAACTAAATTGTCGAAAAAACTGGCACTGCTGTCATGTTCAAGTAGATGCCAATAACGCTTATTCATAATTTACAACAACATAATTACTTCGTACAAAATAACTCTTTACTTAAATGTTTAAGTGTCAAATTGGCTTACGTACTTATTACCACAAATATTTTTCGTTTAAATTAACTTTTTTAGCGTATTCTGACTCATGTCTCTTGTCAAACTTGGAACATGGCACGAATGGAGCAGATTTTAATAGTTTTACATACTAAAAATATTTTCATTATTATTTTATTTAGGTATTAAAATATATTTGTTGTTTGAACTAAATAAACTCGTAAATTGTTAATAACAAATTAAGTTACGTTTTTATTTAACAACTGCATAAAAGGGTCCCAACACTGCATAGAAGGGATCAGTAATAATGACATTATGATTTCTCAACTCATCTTGTTCTAGTAGGTATGTGAATTGAGAGTAAGGCAAGTGCAACATATTAACATTTTTAACCCTTTAAAGTTTGATGGCGTGGCGTGAAAGTCGGTGGCGTAGTATGCACGGCAGCACACATTGTCTTTAGGTGTTCTTGGCGTTCAAAGGTTTAAACTGACAGTGTCTAGACTCTGAGACAAAATAAAACAATGACAACAGAGCTATTTTTTTATTAATATTTATTAATGTAACCTGTATGATCTGCTTGTAAAAGGCATATATGTTCATAACACTGGCTCACTCGCCGCCGCACACATAGCAATGTCATGCGTCCACTCTCGCCCTCGGCTCGCGTGTAACTAAACGCAGCATCACATGTGACGTGCGCCCGAGGCAGTGTATATCTATTTATGTATAGATACCTACTACCACAAACACTACATAACCATTTTACGCTTCTTTTGTATACATTGTCATTTTTTTACGTTTTTATTGAGATATTAAAGCTGTGTTGAGTGAAAGACTTCAACGCTTCTTTTCAAACATAAAAAAAACATATATGATTATGCCGAACGAACACACGAGAGACGAATTATTTGGCTGAAATTATTCTTGACGTCTGTCTCTTAGGTACTAAACGTGACCTCAATTTTTCACGTTGTTTAGGATCGCGTGGGAATCTTTAATAAAAAAAAAAATAGGATAATTATTTATTGCACTCCTTTATTAATTAATAAAATATAAAACTATAGCGACTCCTTAGATTTTTGTTCTGTGATGAGGTGCATTTTGTAGGGACAAAGTTAATAATTCTAATCTATAATATGCTATGATTTTACATAGGATTCGTTAATTAATCAATAGAATCTGCGTAAAAAAGAATATTCCGACCTTTTTCTTTATTTTATAGCTGTTCTTTCTGCAATTTTTCACTGAAAATTAAGTCATTTTTGAGACCCGTCACGTGTCATGGTCTAAACGAGACTGATCGCCCAACTAATGCGATTTGTGATTTAGCATTAGTTGGGAGGGTGCCATTTTTTCCGTCTGATTGTGTGTCCATGTAATTATTACGTCAATGTAAAATACCTAGAAATGGACTTGCACATTCGATTCGGCAGTGTTTTGGAACATACCTTAAACTCTGACTTCTCAAACGTCAAATCTGTTTGACAGATAAACAAAAATATTAACTCGTGTTGACCTCTTTCCTTGCAATATTTAATTGATAAATCTAGTTACTAACATGAATTTACTACCTAAAAGCCATAAGGAATTCAGTGATAAAGACTACTGGAATAAGTTTTTCAAGAAACGCGGCAATAAAGCATTTGAATGGTAGGTTATAAACGAAACACGATTTCATTTTTTAAGATGATTATACTCGCACATTTTTCCTCATAATGTTAGTGTTAATTCTTTTTTTTAACCTTTTGTTGCAATATGTAGGTATGGCGAGTATCTGGAACTGTGTTCACATCTACACAAATACATGAAACAAACAGATAACATACTTATAACCGGGTGTGGTAATTCAAGTCTAAGCGCCGATCTTTACGACGTGGGCTTCACAAACATAACCAATATCGATGTCTCAGAAGTCGTCATCAAACAAATGAACAACATCAATGCACAGAGAACTAAAATGAAATTTCTTTTCATGGATGCACTAAACACCACATTCCAAAATGAAGAATTTAATGTGGTTTTAGACAAAGGCACTCTAGACGCGCTCATGCCTGATGATTCAAAAGAAACAAATGAGAGCATAGACAAATACTTTGGTGAAATCAAAAGAGTATTGAAACTTGGAGGTCGATTTGTGTGCATATCTCTGCTACAGAGTCACATTTTAAATAAGTTGCTGGCAACTTTCTGTGATAAATCCTGGATGTTTAGAGTGGTGCGATGCCATGAAGCTGAAGAAAAAAATGCTGAAAATGGAGATGGTACTACATTACCAGTTTTTGTTGTGGTAGCTACTAAATTTAAGGAAATGCCGCAATTGGTGAGTTATATTTATTTGATAGAATACAAACACACTTATTTTAGTAAATATTTTCAACTCTTGTTTGCTGCTATTCCAACTGTTTGCTGTTTTTTTTGTAATAGGAAGTATAGAACTCTAACTTAGTAACATCTTTCCTAGTCCATCTTAATCTTTTTAAATCACTGATTTGAGGGTCGGCCCTCTTTTACTCCCAATCTTTTCTTTAACCTTACAATTACCAGAGAATTATGAATTCCAAATCTTCTTTGTTAATAGTTCAAAACAAAAATTTAATTTGTACTATATGAAGTATGCAGGGACTTAAGGGTTAATTTTGACAGAAATAATCATATATTTCAGATAGCAGAGGTGTGCATGGCGGGAGACAAGATGCAGCGTCTGAAGACTGCAGACGAGGTGCGAGACTGCATAAAGTCAGTGCAGGACACTGCATTTGTGACCAATGGCCTGGCCAAAACCAGTCTGGAAGGGGATGATGAGGTAAATTGAATAAAACATTTTTGTTATTATCTTATTAAACCGAGTCTGATAAACATACTGATGTAACAGCAACAATCAGTAACAACTCGCTTGTTCATCGGTACGTCTGAGTCCACAGCATGTGAAACCGTGTTGAAACGTTAGGCAATGAAAGTAAATAAACAATATCACAATAGACTGGTTTTATAGGTTCTAAAATTTTTGTAGTTGTCTCTTTAGGCGTGTTACACTCAGAAGCGAGAGCACTAACAATTTTATGAATAAAAGAAATGTGCCAAGTATTTTTATGAAAAACCAGTGATTGGTTTGTGACACTCAAACTAATTGTCGCAATAATAGTACATTACTACAGAGGCCGGGAAGTGAGGGGTTGCTGGCCGAATACATATAGACGGACGAGCGAAGCGAGGCCGGATAGGTATGAGGCTGGCATCCCCATTTCTCGCCGAGGTATGTATAGTGCTTTTCTCAAACACGCAATGAAATAAAAAAAAATAAAAACATAAATTTATTTCTATAGACATTATAAGTAAGCTACCAAAAACTATAACTAACACGTATGAACACTATTTCTTTGTCGGTATTTTCGTCGGAACTCATATTGAATTATGAATACTAAAATTAACAACGCACAACAAAACTCATAAAACAATTACAGAGAAAATATTACAAGTTTCCCTCCGAAAGGATTAAAAAAAATCCTACGCGTTTTTTATTGTTTGAGTAGACAATCTTATCGCTAATATTATAGAATATTATAGAATTAGTTAATTATGTGTTATTTCTTAAGTTGATCAAAAGATACCAAATCGCTAATTGTTTTTTTTTTTTAATAAGTATGGTGGCAGAATGTCATAGTTAACCAAAAAGCAAATGTTTCTTTGTTTTTTTTTTAATGGCTGATCGACATGATGCCATGTCACAAACTTATGTGGAATAGAAATTAAAAAAGAGCGTGTTGCCGGCCTAGGCCTCCAATTTTGTATGAAATTCCATTAACAACCTCTCATCAAGCTGCATCGGAAACGTCATACTTCGCAGCCTTTTTTAAGGCACATAACATCAATATTTCATTGCATGTTTGAGAAAACATATTTTTCAGACACTTTTTTTATTATATTAGGGATCTGCATGGTCCTTGTTAAAAAATAAAGGTTCCAATCGCCTCCAACATGCTGTTCTAGGTATCTCTGGACCTTATGCAGCCAGGGAATGAGGCGCCCCGTTACACCCTGTATGTGGTCGATCAAAAGAGGTCCCAGGCTGTCAACAAGTATGCAGTGTTCTTCGTTCCCCAGGGCAGGTATGTCACAGTTAGATTGCCTTCTTTTGTTTTTTGTTCTATTTTCAAAATATTCGAAAATCAAAACATTTTTCTATACTGCCTGTAACTCTATCATTACTGTGACTGTGACACGCGATTCTTTCCTTTCAATAGCGTGCGAGTAAGACAGGTGATGCAGAGTCGCGGATAATATGTTAGCCCTACAGAATTAATGGAGTCATTTTTTTTTTATTGTTGCGATACAGTGTAACCCATTATATGAAACTAAAGACCGAAGAATACTATCAGTCTTTTATAAATTTATGAAACTTTAATGTTGTTATTTTTTAAAGTGGGTACACCAATTTTATGTATTGAACCATTGTTACAAAGTTCAAAGCACAAAGAAAAATTTAAATGTAACCTGGCAGAAGAGACCGGGTATCGAACTCGGTACCTTTGGATTACCGGTCCAGCGTGTTAATCTCGCCACCACCCTAACGCCGGATAACTTTTCGAATTTTTCCTTATGCTTTGTGTGTCGATCTTTGCATTGTTTATTTGATCTTATGTTTCTTTCGTGCTTTGATTTTTGTATCACTGGTTCTGTCCTGGGTACTGGTTCTATTTTTTTGTTTTAGCCACGAATACATAAAAATCGAGGGAGTTACGGAATCCATAAAGCAGAGCATTTTTTTAGAAATGATTAATGTTTGTTTTGAGTTTAGGTCTAGTAAAGATGTCAAGAATATATGTATATTGTTAGTATGTTCTAGAAGTAATAATCAAAAACTTGTATGGACATATTGACCTACATTATATTATGTTTTAAACCTTAAACGGAAAAATTATACCTACATATGCTTCCCTTGACAACATCACAATTTTTCAGTGTTCAGTTTAAAATTACTTCATGAATTTTTCAAAAACCAAAACATTTTTTTTTATATCGACTAGTTCCGAAAATTAAATTAAAGCACCATTACCTTAAGAAAAGACCCTCTACATGACTTCACCATGTGGGAAATTTGACAGTCACAACTCACATAAAAGAAAGTGGTACAATTTCTATACTAAATCAGTAATAGTCCGACTGTATGATTTTCTGCGCTGTGACCAGCTGTCGCCTACGCTCTTTTAATAATATATTTTAGAATGAGCAACGTTTCAAATTAATTCTCATTCACACATTGGAATATTTTCGATAATGTAAAAATGTGATAAGTTTTCACATGTTATCGTTTATTTGTTAATATCTGAAAAAGGCATGGTATTATATTAAAATTTTATACGACGTCAATTGTACAACAATAGTAGTACAATCTCCAAAAAATTCTAACAAGAAAAATTTGTTAGTTTGATATGACAAAAACATGAATATTTTCAATAGTTACTTAGAAATCTATGACGACACATCGTTAGTGCGATTCAGACCACAGTTCAGCGCCATCTGCCGGACAATTGAGTAAACCGGTTTGGGGATAGGTTTTTTTTTTTACGACCTATATCAAGGTGTGCATGTTTGGGGTCAATTAGCACCGGCTCAAAATCAACCCTGTCCGTCCCGTCTACTTGGGGTTGGACGAAGGTGCAATTGCAAAAAAAGGCAGCTTAAATGTTCAGACCTCTGTGCAGTGGATCTTGTAAGGCCTTGGGCACAAATCACGTGAGGTTTTTTCGGCTACTTTTTGACCCCCCTCCCCCCTGTTGATATTTGGTGAGGTTCTTTGCTAACCCCCCTCCCCCTCACTACCTCACGTGTATTTTTTTTCCGCCAAAATTTCGTAAAATAGACTTGCTATTTTGAAGTATTTAACAAGTGAAGATTTACTTTTCACGAAACCGAGAAAAATTATCGATTTTTTTCTTAGTTTGTTCTCTGTAGAAAAATACACGTGAGGTCTCCTTACACCCCTCCCTCCCCCAACGTGATACATCGTGATTTTTTCGTGACCGTATTATCTCCCATTTAAATTAAATACTTTCAATTTCAAACTTAATTTAATTTAATTTATTGTCTTATTTCAATTTAATAATAATTAATTAATGTATTAATGTCAATGTGATACCTGAATAAACAAATATTTTATTTTATTTATCAACAGATTTATATAATAAAATTTGAAAAGTACATAAGTGTAGCGTGACTATATTTCGACTTTCGAGATTTTTTATACTTTTAAATAATAAAATAATTGGTAATTATACGTATAAAATACACAAAATACGTTTTTAATTTTTTTCTACTTAATTTTTTTTTGTTAGAATGTGCATTGTTTTTGTTCAATGATTTGTATATCTTCATTGATATATCATATACCCTATTATGTATAGTTTTGGAGAAATGTTGCCTTTAATAAAGCGCGGTAGCGTCGAAGTTTCAGCGCGTAGTAAAAAGTGCAAGGTTCCCATCCCAACGGAGTGCACTATCAAACCAGCGCTAGATGCAAATAATGGCTGACCATAAATTGCAGCAAAACATGGCCCGTTTAGAAGCCCCTTAACGAGCATTTATGTAATTGAATAAAAATATGCATAAGTTTGACAAGTTTAAACATTGAGAAAATGCGCGTACATTGCTAATGTAGTGCATTTCGTAAAAATTGAAATGAAATGAAATAATTTAGTGCGCGAATGTCGTTCATTGTTAATAGTGATTTTGAGGCGACAAGTCGTTGGTGCGATTCAGCCGATGGACAGCGCCATCTAACGTCGGATTGAGTAAACGAACTCAAATCGTGTATACGTACAAAAGTACACATATGTACAAAAAAGGAAACTGAAACTTATGTCCTTGTGACAACAGAGAAAAAGGTACGTGTTTCAATTTCCTTGACTGTAGGTATTTTACGGTAAGCATCAAAAGCAGCTGATAATTTTACTACTGACTTATGTTATGAGGAATTGAATAAAAATTGGTGTAAAAAAAAACCATTCTCCGGTTCCTCACGAATTTTGAAAAAAAAACCGCCGCCGCGGTTGGCGCAGTTTGCAGGCACCTGCCTACTGAGCCGGCGGTCCCGGGTTCGAATCCCGGCCGGGGCAAATATTTGTGTGATGAACTCGAATATATTGTTCTTGGGTCATGGATGTTATCTATATATTTATATATGTATTTATATATTATGTATATATCGTCGCCTAGTACCCATAGTACATGCTTTGCTTAGTTTGGGACTAGGTCGATTTGTGTATAAATGTCCAATAATATTTATTTATTTAATGCTGGGCTCTGTGAGCTGTACACCTCGCGAACTATGTTTCAAAATGGCTGAAAAGTGCCATTTTTTACGTTTTAAACCCCCATATCTTCGCCATTTAGAAAAAAATCGATAAAACTGAATCGACAAAAAATTCTATCGCTTTTCGATTCTCATGAAATTTTGAGAGCAGGCTCGATAATTAACGATTAGAGTATAGTCGAGTAGAGTAGTCGTAGTAGAGTAGACTCGATAGTTAAGGCAAAGAGCATATAATCACTACGTTAGTTAAGGAAGGTTAGAGTTAGAGCGGCTGGCTTTAACTGCGACTTGGCTTGTATCGCAGCATGATTCGCATTTATTACACTTGTCTTTATAAATCCATTTTTAATTATTTGAGATAGGATATTTGAAAGATCCCCTCGATAGGATTTGTCTTTGTACCCATTATTATTCACTTTTCGTCTAGAATAAGTACGCCTAGAGTGAGATCGTAAATTATGGCTTACTCGGTAGCCTGGCGGCTGTAACCGACATCGTGTTGCTAGGCTGTAGGCAGCGCACGCCCCAGCGCCTAGCGTGTATGTGCTGGCGTGCACGGGCACTCGAACCAGCGGACGTGTACCTAGCTTGACAACGTCGTCTTGAGATCAGTCTGTTAGTGTATGTCATCTAGCTGGAATTTAGATCGTGTGGTTAGGAAAGTGTGATCATCGCGGTGGCCGTCCCCGCCGGCGGAGAGTGTTCATACAGCATTTGCGAAATTGAAGGCGCTTTTGGTTTTATGTGTGCGTGTCTATGAACCAATCATAGAGGCGTTTTGCTTGTGACATTGACGTTGTGACAGATTCGAAACTTAGCCCGTGGCTAACCAAAACTGGCTCTTTCAGCTGTAACTGGATATTTATTCTAAGGTCATAACATAGCATTATAATGGATATAGGAAAACATTTTAACTTGATTATGGGAAAGAAGGTTACATTATAATTATAACTTTTGTATCTGTAAACTTGGGACGCCCTCCCTTAGTTAATAAGAAATATAACAGATGGCGTTAGTGTGTAACACCATCAAAGTTTCTTTGTTAACTTTCGGTTAACTGTATTCGTATTTTGAACATCCACGACATAAGTTTCGCCCATTCATGATATTTCGTAGCAGATATAAAAAGAAAAAGCATTGCCCTTAGTGCATATGATCCCCAAAGATGGCGTTAGTAGTCCAGCAAATGTAGAACATTCGACGTATTTACCTCGCAATTTTTAATGTGTGATAAATTAAATGTGTCAACTTTGTTATTGGGTGAATAAATTTTTTTGTGTTGTTTACCCGTCCCCGTTGTGTCCCCGTTGTCCAAGTGACATCTTCATACTGTTTCATAGAAAAATGCTTATTTTTAGGTTGTCCGAGGTGCACGTAAAAGTTGATTCACCCTATTAATTAATTCAAGTTTAAAATAAATTTATGTTCCGATAAATTACTTTTTGCTTAAACAATTTCGTAGTGCTCGTGGTTCTTCACAGATAGCGCTCCGGCCTAAACTTAAAACATTAGTAACTATAAAAACCGGCCAAGAGCATGTCGGGCCACGCTCAGTGTAGGGTTCCGTAGTTGCTCATCCTTCACAATAAACTGCTGTTTTAAGCCCGAGGTTTAAGTTAAGAAAGATTTTAAGCTCTATAAAAAAGTCGTAAACGCCCTAGAAACTGTAATCACTTATTACCTTCTGGAAGTCAACTTACGACCTTTTAGATTGGTAGACTGAGTAGTATGCATGCCGGGTGTTATGTTGGCGGTACGTGCGTCAATAACATTAGTTACGCAGACGATATGGTGCTTCTCAGTCCGTCAATCAGTGCACTTGAACAGTTGCTGGAAGTATGTGAGACGTATGCTTCCACTCATGGACTTCAGTACAATGGCACCAAAAGTGAGGTCATGGTGTTTAAAGCGGGTAAGATAAAACCATATTTTATACCTCCCATTGTGCTGAATGGTGCTGCCTTAAATGTAGTCGATAGGGTGAAGTACCTAGGTCACATTTTGACTAGTACTATGAAGGATGACTGTGACATGGAAAGGGAGCGTAGGGCGCTATCAGTTCGGAGTAATATGCTGGCCCGCAGGTTTGCTCGATGCTCAACTGAAGTAAAGCTCACTTTATTTAAAGCTTACACGCAATCCTTCTACTCGAGCAGCCTGTGGGTTAATGATACGAAAAGAGCTTATAGCGCCCTACGAGTGCAGTATAATAACGCGTTGAGGATGCTGCTGGGGATGCCGAGATGGTGCAGCGCGTCCAGTATGTTTGCGGAGGCCCGCGTTGACTGTTTTCAGGCTGTAATCCGCAAAAGAATCACCTCGCTGATGGCTCGCATCAGGCAAAGCACCAACGGCATCCTCAAAGCGTTAGAGGAGAGGAATGACTGCCATTTATTTAGATTCTGGATAGTGCAGATTAATAGTGTAGCACAATATGTTATTTAAGTGATATACCTATAAAAAAAAAATAACTTGAATCTAGTGTTAAGTTTACAAACGTAGCGGGTAAGCCTTACTAACAAACTATGGATGTAAATTGTCCGAAATAAAGAATTTATTATTATTATTATTATTTAAAGAAAAAATATGAAATTTGGCGATTACTCAAAAACGGCTCGACTCGACGAAAGTACTTATAAGGCCTCATTAACATGAATTTTTCCGATTTTTTTGACCCGTGGTTGAAAGGTTAGAGGGGGGAGGGGGGAAGCACTATTTTTTTTTTGTTTTTGGAGTGAATATTTACAAAACTGCTGACTTTATCAAAAAATAATGTTAGAAGACCCCTATTATTTTTACAAGACCTATTCAACGACACCCCCACCCCACACACTAGTGTTGAAAAGAAAAAAAAAATCACCCCCACTTTAGGTGTTCGAGAGGTACCCGAAATAAAAAAAAATAAAAAAAATTACCGTGTTCTGTCGGCGTTATACATTAAATACACATACTCATACCAAATTTCAGCTTTCTAGTACTAATGATCACGGAGCTAAGCCGCGGACGGACGGACGGACAGACGGACATGGCGAAACTATAAGGGTTCCTAGTTAACTACGGAACCCTAAAAAATGGACCTTAATCGTTACAATACAATACATAATGCTTGATTTGAATAACAGGCAGGCTATTCCTTCGGCCACTCTCTTTTAGTTTTCCTTTTTTTGGGATTTAACTTTTACAAATGGCATTCAATGTTCAGTCGAGTTCATTTACGACTTTATGCTCCTGACAATAGGGTCGTGTTCAGATATTTTTGTTCTCGTAAGTGTGTAGATGTAAATGAACTCGACTGTTCAAAACTTGAACATTACAAATGGCATTTTATTTTCAAAACTTGAACATAAAATGCCATTTGTACAAGTACAATTATAGCCGTGCCAGTTGCAGTTCAGGTCACAAATTTATGAATATTCAAAGAACTACATCAGTCAGCAAAAAAATATTGTTACAAAAATTCTTATTTTTCGACAAAAAATGTATTTTCTGAAACCGTTGATTTTTTGGCATTGTTAAAATCGATAGGTATGGACTTGACCATTATGATTAGTGTGACATTTTCAAACATTATAAGATAAAAATTTTGTAAATAAAAAAAATATCTGCTAAAAGTTTACGTACGATACTTTACAAAACCGTTCAGATGCATCCGTCTCGCTCTTGACAGCAATCTTGTTTACCTCGCCCACCGGCGTTAAAAGCTTATTACACTTGGCCAAAGTTAGCATCCTAAGTGAGGGATGCAGCAATACGAATGAGTGAGATGGAGTTATCTCCACACGTGTCTCACATATTGCAGCATCCCTCTCGTTAGTGACTAATTATTTAGGAAAGTGTAATAGCCGCGTTACGGACATGCCAGGACTTTGCTCGATAGCGGCAGCGGTGCGCGCTACGTGTGTCTCGCTCGCTCGTATGGTCGCCGCGCTCGGATCTCCAACCGGAAAAACCAGGGATCGGATACCGATATTCGGCTTGATACAAAATGCCGTTATTGACTTTCGGTTTTTCGCTTGCAATTATAATTATACATTTTAATATTTTAGTGGGCTAATTTCAATAGAAAGATATTGCAATTTTAATTAATACCGGTATGGTATCGATTCCTACTAAAGGAGGAATGTTTATTGTTTCATAAGAATAAATATTCTGCGAAATAATTTTTCGGTGAAATGAAACATTCGACTAGCCCTTTAGGGCTCCCCTCACAGAACCATACCTACGCACTCGTATCGCGCTTGACCGGAGTCTTGTTTACCACGCACCACGCCCCCACTGAAGTTATAATTTGCTCAACGCTATCAACCGCGTTTGCCACGGAAATAGATTTACAAAAATACGCTTTTTATATAAATAACTTGTTCAACATCGCTGATCTGAGTGTCTTCGTTATATACTTTGTTTACGTCGGTATTTTAACCGATTTGTTCGTTGGGATGTTATTTTTTTTATGTTGTATTTGTCTTGTTTCCTTTTGAAAACTTTTATTGGTGTGCAATAAAGTATTGTTGTTGTTGTTGTTGTGACTTTGTGACTCCTCTGTTGTTGCAGGTGTCTATGGGCGACGGTAATCACTTTCAATCCGTTTGCTCGCTTGCCCCCTATGACATAAAAAAAAGAAGACGACTAGGCCGATTAGAAATAATATCTTACCTGTCTGCATCTGATAATAGGATCACGATTCACGAGCGTTTGTAGTAAAGTCAACCTCCCGGGTTCGAACCCCGCCTGAACCATTACATTTTTCAATAAACATTAGGATCACGATCGAATACCGGTAGGTATGTGTCCCATAAAAAAACCGGTACTGGGTACGGCACGGCAGCACCCCTGCCAGTGCCAAGTCGAAAAAAAAATCACCCCGGCGAGGTTACAAATCGTACAAGGAGTTTCATCTTTTTATTTTTTTTAGGCTACTGAATAATCTGTAATTTTTTTTTCTAGGAATGAGAGGGGTTATTCGTACCTATAAACAAAGATTCGTGTTTTTTTTCAGCCATTCCCCATTCATCTTTATCATTTTTCTCCATTCACCTCTAGATTTCTTTGACCCAGTTGACTGATAGTAAAACACATTTGGCACGAACTTTCATACTAATTATACGTGTAAAAAATACATTCACCCGCAATGAGACTTTGTTTTGGTGTCGCGAGATATTTACGTCGACTCATTTGTTTACAACTTTCAGAATGCGGCTAAAGTCCTGCGAAATATTTTTAGGTTATGTTTTTCGATAGCTGGCCAGGTGCCAGAGCCCGGCCCTTACGGGCAACACCCCGTGTTTACACTAGCGTTACACACCTTAAGGGTCCTTTACACTCTGCGTTTCGAGAATCGCAGTACGTCTATTGGCATAGCTGTGACACGAGACTATTTGTCGCTCGACAAATACTATCTGTCACTTTCCTTTCAATACCGGGCGAGCAAGACAGGTGACGCTGAGTCGCGCGGCAAGGGAAGTTGCGGCAAGATATGTTAGCCCTGCTGGTGTGGTGTGGCATTCCCGTTAGTGGATTTGTATTGCACTCCCACACAAAGTCCGTCTCACTGGCAGTGAGGGCTATCCAGTCATGCCCGTCTAGTACAACTACAACTACGCTTCGCGACTCCTGTTGCGCGTCATAACCTTGCCCGTCACTCTCTCGCAGTACAGTCAACCAATTTGATTCCTAGGCCATTTCGTAGCTTGTCACAGTGAACGCCAATATTAAAGTCGCTTGAGTTCTCATATCATTGTCATTGTGACAAGGTTCTATAGTGGCCTCGAAATCAAATTGGGTGACTGTACAGCGAAATGGATGGGTAATATTACTCGCGCGAGAAAGAGTTGCGTGTCACAGAGTACGGGGCTAGCATTGCCGCGACTTCACTAGACGCACGACTTAGCGTGACCTGTCTTGGTCGCACAGTATTGACAGGAAAGTGACAGGTAGTGTTTGTCGCGCGACAAAGAGTCTCGTGGCATAGTTATGCTAAGCGTGCTGATACAATTCAAGTCATGTCTTATAAAAGACGTCAGTATTCTATTTTCTTTAGTTGTTAGGGGTAAACCAATTGGGACCATTAAGTTGTATAATTTATTCTCGATATACGTTATTTGCATTCAGAATATAATTAATTTAATAATTGTTTATTAGACATATTTTCTTTTTAATCTCGATTGTACATTTTTACATTCCGATGGTTCGTCTTTATTATTTAATTAACGCGACTACAAAGTGCTTATATACTTACTTTAAAAATGAAGGTACTATTTAATAAAATGTATGTATCTCTATCGTACACAATCAATGTTGATCCTATCCTACAGATACAAAGATTATAATAAGAAGCCAACATTTATGGGATCCACTGCAGTCCAAGTGTGTCTCGAACACACGACCTCTGTTTAACCGGGACAGTGCTCATCCAACTGAGCTACAGGATATATTTTTATCTATCTATAGTAGACTAGAGGGCGCCCGCAATTTCGAACGCGTAATTTTTTTATATCGTAGTTGGGTAAAAAGTATAGCTATATGACCATCTTTGGAGCTATCCCTGTACAGAAATTGGTTAAAATTTGTCCAGCCGTTTCAGCGTGATGCGAGGACAATGGCCATTATGACCAACGGATGGCACCAGGCTGGCATGTCGCCGCGCGCCCATACAAAACAAATGACGATCCTGCATCACGCTATCGAAATTTTTCCTGACATCATGACCCCTCTCCATACAAATGTGATTTTCGATACAAATGTTGAGTTTTATAATAGTATAGATTCGGTAGGTTAGACAAAGGTCGTGGGTTCGAGTCACTTGGACTGTGGAACGCTCAAAATGTTGGCTTCTTATTATCCTTTGTACCTATCTATGTATCGACACAGTTTACACTACTGCAGCTGTTTACGAACATTTGTACCCAAAAAACATGTTTTTGTTCAATAAATATCTTTTATCTTTATCTTTTTATCTCTACTGAATATTGTGTGTTTAAAACGCGCTGTGTAAAGACTGGTGTAAATGACGCATATCCAGCATCCATATATACGTTCAGCGCGATGTAAAATATCAGTAGGTTCGCGTTCCCGGTTTAAATCACACCTTGGAAATTTTAACCAACGCTTTTAAAAATTACATTCAAGTGAATTTCTCTACAAAGTACTTTAATTTTGCATTACGCGGAGAGACTAAGGAATTCTTGAATCCGATTTTTGTTAGGTAGGTATTTATTAGTGTTAAGTACTCGTCAATAGATTAAAATGGATCGATTATCCTGTTGGATTGGTTGTGATTACAAATAGAGAGGTATCTCAGAACTTTTAAATAGTGATCAGTTTATACATTTTCTTTAGGAGGATATATCACTGGTCCTTTTTACCATACTATCAGTTTACCTTAGCATTGCACCTGGTGACTGGCATTGCATACAAATGAAGTCCAAACTTAACGTAACCGGCTTATACAAAATCGAGGTTTCTTTATCGTCTGTTTACTTCTCTAAATCTTAACCAATCTTTACGAATAATTTAATGAATAAGGCGTTACTTTGCGGAAATACATAGTAACTATAATAGTAATATTACTTTGCTAATCCGCGATATAATAACATGCCAGGTAATTTACGCTAACCCGTTATACTTCTTTGCGTATTTTTTCATGCATGTAATAGTCCCACCCTCCCACCACGATAGGAAGAATAAAATAAATACGCAAATAAATATAACAAACCACCACCAAATTAACAAAACTTACTCGACACGTGTTTCGCCTCCCTACGAAGCATCATCAGGAGATGTCAACGTTCTGGAGTCCGACGACCAAAACAAAAAATCATATTTTGTATTTTTCCTATCTTACTATTAAATGCATGTATGCATGAAAAAAATACGCAAATAAGTATAACGGGTTAGCACAAATTAACTGGCACGTTATTATATCGCGGTAAAGCAAAGCAATATTACTATTTTAGTTAATCTTTACGAAATTTTCGGAACTGAATGGAAAGAAAATGTTCTGTGTCGTAGGTAACGTTTTTTGCGCATATTGTTACGGAATTTGTGTACTTAGGCGGCCGTTTGCGGCGAAATTTTGGCCAAGATGCAGGTTAAAAACGTAAAAAATTACAAATTTCAACCATTTAAAAACAAAGTCGCTTGTTTTTAAATAGTAGAAATTTTATGACGGACGATAATGATTTACAGAACCACACTATAGTAATATTTTCTTTAATGAAAGCGTACACAACGCCAACCGAAGAAATATGTATATGCCATAGGTACCTACCTCTAAGAGCCATTTGAGTCATGTCCAGCACACATCACCCCATTTATCCGCTGGTCGAGGTGAGAACTCATAACTGGAAGATTAATTGCTACTATTTCTGGTCGTATAAAACATGACGCGCGGAACATATACTCGAGGGCAAATATTACGTGTCACTAACCTTTTATATATTCGGGGGGCGAAGATGACTCGACCTAATACAGTCTACACTGATGTTGAATTATACAACATATGTAGTTATATGAATAAAGTTAGCTCAATACGACGTGAAACAAAGAAAAAAAAACAATATATATTTTTTTAAATGTGTGACTTCAAAGGTACGCAAATTTTATGTTTTTTTTTATCATAAAGGAATTTTGAAATTGTTTTCTAAGTGGACATTATTTAAATGATTGAAAGACAGCCAACTTAAACGCACTTTTCCACGGTGAAAATGGCAAATTACTTATTGCCTCCATACAAATATTGGTACCCAACCCACAAATGACGTCACACCTAGGTGGCCATTTGTGCGGGGCGTTTTTAGCGCTCCGTAGGAATGTTAAGCTTTGACGGTCATTTCTGATTTTAGAGCAGTCTAAGCGTAGTAAGTCCCATCCTCCTAGCCTTTGTCCCATTTTTTCCGAATGAATTCTCAATCGGGGTCGGCTACCTAAAATCCCAAGATGTGGCGTAGGCACTAGTTTTTACGAAAGCGACTGCCATCTGACCTTCCAACCCAGAGGGGAAACTAGGCCTTATTGGGCTTAGGTGGTTTCCTCACGATGTTTTCCTTCACCGAAAAGCGAGTGGTAAATATCAAATAACATTCCGTACATAAGTTCCAAAAAACTCATTGGTACGGGCCGGGTTCAAACCCGCGACCTCCGGATTGAAAGTCGCATGCCCTAACCACTAGGCTACCACCGCTTCTCATATAGACATTTAATCACAATAAAAAAAAAAACGATTGACATCCTCAAAAAAATTACTACACGCATATTGCGTATCGAAATTAAACTTTGCGTGTACTTGTATATGAATTTCTCCTGACAGTGCAATGATTTGGTATCTTGGAAGTCTTGGAACTATACTTTTATCATCATTTAACGTGACCGTACTCGCTAGCGACTGCGTAAACGATTTGTATGAAGAATTGTAGTTATACAAAGCGACGGCTTGGGGCGCTGTACTTACATACAAATCGTTTATTAAACGTGAGTACAGTCACGTTAGTTCATGGTAAGGGTACTGGTCTGATTAATGATGATGGAGACTAGTTGGCCCAGAAAAGATTAATCCATCGTTGGGCTCTGTTGGTCTTGGTGAACAATTAAAGTTTATGTAAGAAAGTACAGACAGCAATAAAGGCGTGAATAAAAAAAAACTTTTTCCACAATAACGTTTTTAGTGATTATTATCAGTTTTGTTTTTAAAGGAATAGATGCCTTCTATCATATTATGTTTTTTTTGCAATTTAATTCATTACCTTTAGAATCAAATTTAAACCTAGTAGCACTACTTTTCGGGATAATACAAATGTTATGTAAGTGACCCGTATTATTTGACCGTGAGTGTATGACGGCAAATGTGACGTGTCGCAATAATTACCACGCCCACGAATGTCAAAATGTGCAACGATAATTATAGACTAACAAACAAAAACATGTTTGTTTTGTGTCAGTGTTTCTCGAAGCTCCGATGTTTTTACGATGCGTTGATTCAGGAGGTAGGGTTCTTCAAGGAATTAGTTAATAAGTAGAAAATAAAAATAGATATCGGACAACCTCACACAAATCGATCTAGTCCCGCAGCAAGCTCTGGTAGGCTTGTGTTATGGACACTAGACGACGAGAAACATACTTTACAGATAGATAAATATGTACTTTATATAGAAAACTACCGTGAGTCTCAGACATATTAAAATACAAAACGAACGCGATTCATCATCAGGAAAGCCGATCAGTCGCGGCGGTGGACAACCGAACACTGATATTCGACTTCTACGGCTTAAGGAAACCCGTTTTGTGTAATTTAAATATGTACTTAAATATATTGAACAAACATTTGCCGGGATTCTAACCGAGGACCACCGACTCAGTAGGCTGTTACGCCAATAGCGTCGTCAAACATTATGCAATCGGGTGAATCAACTTTTAAGTGCACCTTGTTGCTATGGTTACGAAAAATTTGTCAACATTTTTCTATGAAACAGTATGAAGATGTCACTTGGATAACGGGGACAGAGTAAACAACACAAAAAAGTTGATTCACTCAATTATTCATCCTTTTACCGCCTAATTTTTTTATTAAACCAAAATAACATCCAGACATGCTTGGCCCACAGAGAATCGGAGTGGCTATTCGGTACGCCTCAGGGTCGCCGCCAGCTCCAGGACTCCGCTCGCTTCGGGAGGCTGGTGGTCGCCGTCTTGAGAAGAGGACATATCTTCAGTAGCCTCGACGCTGTGAAGGAGGAACTAGCGCACTCAGCAAAGATGCTCATCCCACATGGCTTCAGTGGACAGGTGAGACATTCCTTCTTTCAGCAATGCTTGGTCCTCAGAGAATCAGAGTGGCTAACGGCACGCCTCAGGCGGGAAAATACATAGTTTAACCGGCGGATAATGAAGAAGACTGTTTATTTATAATCTTAGTAAGCTCTCTAACTCTAAGATCTCTAATGTTTTAACAAAACGGGTAACCAGCAAAAAATCTTCAGATTGAGAATGAGGAGTCTTGCCCTTATCCCATTTATTTAAGGTCGGCGCAGCATGCTTTTTTCTTCCATTCTTCTCTGTCATCTATCATCTCGTCATTTAATTCCTTCTTCTCCATATCATCTCGCACACAATCCACCCATCTTTTCTTCAGTCTTCCTCTTCTTCTACATGACATGAAAACCATTGAAATTATTAACTTGATTGCGGAATATTCCAGATACCATTCCTGTCCCTGGGCAGCGACGTGGGCCGGCGCGTGGCGGTACACTCGGGCGCCTCCAAGCTGTCCGGCGACTTCGTGGTGGAGGACGTGGACGTGGAGGGCGACGTGTGCCGCCGGCTCGTGTTCCTGGACAACCAGTTCCTAGTGCAGAGCGAGGCCAAGATGAAGACCGGTTATTAAAATCAGCCACACACGTCCATTGCTGAACATAGGTCTCACCCATGACTCGCCACAAAGTGTGATCCCGTGCAGACCCCATCCATAGATGCCTCGCTACTTTCACGAGGTCATCCGCCCATCTAGTCTGGGACCGACTCATGCTGCACTTTCCTATACGTAGTCGCCACTCTAGGACTTTGCTGCCTCAACGAATGTCTTCAACCGTGCAATCTTGTGAGCTACGTCGGTCACCTTGGTTCTTCTCCGGATATCCTCATTTCTGCAACACGTCACCCCAGCACTGACGTCATTTTTGTCGCTTACGATCTATTAGAATGAGCAACTATAATGTTGGGCTCTTTCCTTCAAAATGGAGGCTTTCGAGGAAAATAAAAAATACGTGTAACTTAAAAAAAAACCCTCTTTCGGACTGTATATTAAAAAGGATATGTAAAAAAAATGAAACGTTGTCAATTGATTATATATTATTTTCCCGAGGAAAAATATACATTTCCGAAAGACACAAAATATCTGGGCGACTTGGGCGAAACAGTTAAAATAATGTACTAAAAGCTGTTTGCTAGTATGCGTTATTTATTTGAACTTAAGAAATTTACTCGTTATTAGAACAATAATTAGACTGCAAGATATTTTTTTTGTTTTCATGTAAACTGAGAGACACACAGATAAACAACTGAATACTAAACATGCCATTGTTCTAATTACAGTAAAAAAGAAGAACAAAACGAAACTGGTGGTGGACTTCGGCCACATATCCCTGTACCACTCGTTCATGTGCGTGTGCGCACAGCTCGCGCCGCGCAGGATGGCCGTGCTGGGGCTCGGCGGCGGCGGGCTCGCCATGTTCCTGAGGAGGTGCTTCTCCGCCGCCGTCACCGCCGTCGACCTGGACCCCACTATGCTGGAGATCGCGAAGGACTACTTTGACTTGAAGCTAGATGAGGGGATGAAGGTGGAAATCAAAGATGGCGTCGATTTCCTGAAGGACGAGGCTGATAGCGGTGAGTTGAGGTTTTATCTAACACTAGCGGCCCGCCCCGCTTCGTACGGGTGCGATACTGATAAATTATGCAAGTATTATACATATTATGAACCTTCCAGAATCACTCTATCTATAAAAAAACCGCATCAAAATCCGTTGCGTAGTTTTAAAGATCTAAGCATGCATAGGGACAGGCAGCAGGAAGCGACTTTGTTTTATACTATTTAGTGATTGATAGTCGTCCTGGGGCTTTGAGGAGCCCGGTTCTTTATTTCTCTATAAGGCAAATTTATGTCAGTGACATAATTTGTTAATTTTTGTAAACATAATAATAAGTAGCCTGTGGCCATTAAATGAAGGGAAATGATAAGGCTTGTGTTTAAACGCCTACCAAATATGTTGATAAATTACTACCAATAAATTCTTAATGCTCACCAAAACGGATGAATGCTCACCAAATAGTGTATCCCAAACTATTCTATAAATAAAGCAAATAATTCTTTTTCTTACATCCTATAAAAATATATGAACACCATTAAAGTTAATTTCAGACCAAATAATCTAAATTACTGTTAAATGGATGTCACCAATAGTTTATATTATTACTTCCATTTTAGTCATTTTTGCTGAGGCAAAAAACTAAATGCTCACCAAAATGGCTTTTTTCACCAAAATTTCAAATTGGTGCTAGGCGGCTAAAACTCGGTATCGGGGGGCTCTCGGGGCTCAAAAATATGAATCTGAAATCTTGTCCGAAAATTCGGCCAAATTCGGAAAATATCAAAAAATAACGATTCAAAATTTCAAATTGGTGCTAGGCGGCTAAAATTCGGTATCGGGGGGCTCTCGGGGCTCAAAAATATGAATCTGAAATCTTGTCCGAAAATTTGGTCAAATTCGGAAGATATCGAAAAAAAAAAACGATTTGTATGGCGAAAATTTCAAATTGATATAGCATAGCTAATAATGACTACCGCACATTATGGAGCGTTTTTTAGGGATATATAAAAAAAAAAACTAACCTAACCTAACTCGGCCGAGTCGGATCTGCTCTGAAAGGTGATCAGGATTAGATGGTTACCTAGCTGAAACACTAATTTATGAAAACAATATTTGGTGAGCAAAAAATCCATTTTGGTGAGCAAAACATCCATTTTGGGAAGCAAAAAGATATTTTTTGGTAATAATTTTGATGTTTTATGAAAACAATATTTGGTGAGCAAATAATCCATTTTGGGAAGCAAAAAGATATTCTGACTCAACATAAAATTATTCTGGTGTAATGTATATCGATTTTGGAATACAAAATGATTTAATTTGGGGAGCACTATATAGAGAGAGTTTAATTTAAATGGAAGCAATTCATTTTATTTGGAACTTAGTTTTGGGGTATAAAAGCCATTTTGGTGAGCGTTTAAATTGTTCCCAAATGATATCACAATATTATAAATTTTTATAGGTTCCAAAATAACTCTTCTCAAGTCCTCATTCCTTGATAAGTAGCTAATAGCACTAGCCAATTCGAAATTATCACCAGAATTAATATTTTTTAAAATTGTGCCGTAAGCGCCGCAAACGGTACAATCCCAAAAATAGAGATCAAAGTATTGATCTCTGGTATGCATACAAACAAAGCGTAAAGTCATCCCAACCCTCTTATCAACTTGAGACGACACATCGTTTGCGCGATGCAGCCGACTGTACAGCGCCATCTCACGGCTAGGTGCTTAAACGGTAATTTCCATAAAATAATTGGCTGTCTGTAAAGTCGGTTTACGGACGGTATGAAAGATTTTTTACCGCTACTGTATGGTCTAGAGTTTTCGCGACTGTTACACATTTAAATAAAACAATTCAAGCGGATTATATACCGCGTATATTCATTATTTGAACCTCCCTGACGTTTCGTCACTGTTTCGGCGGATAAAAGATGATAAGAATTAAAAATAATAATTATCAGAGCACAAATTACATATCAAAATCGAATCGACCATTAAAATTAAATAAAAATTGAAAATGTCATGATAGTCCGTAAGCCCGCTCCAAGATTGCGTACGTAATATGACATCACGATAAAATGCATGGCACACGGTCGAAAAAGTTGTGCTGAGCGAGAATCAAATATTATCGCAAAGAAAATTGGCCGGAACGTTGAGAAAATCCTTCACTTCCGGTCAACATTTTAGGGGTGTACTTACCTGTGACAACAGTCAGTCATCAGTGACACGTGGCATCATGTAGCCCTTTAATCGTAGATCATGTAAACAAAGTCTGCCAGTTCGGAAATGGCCGGAAGTACTTGGCAGACGCTGCCAGAGATAGCCAGCGTATACGATTTCCTACGACAATGTGACACCTTGACGAAAATTATCATAAACGTTTTGATATGATAGTGCGTCTTAGAAAAATAAGTCTGCCAGGCCAGATGTGGCCGGAAGTCCTTCAAAAGTGTTCTTTTTAGGGTTCCGTACCCAAAGGGTAAAAACGGAACCCTATTACTGAGACTTCGCTGTCCGTCCGTCCGTCCGTCCGTCCGTCTGTCACCAGGCTGTATCTCAAGAACGGTGATAGCTAGACAGTTGAAATTTTCACAGATGATGTATTTCTATTGCCGCTATAACAACAAATACTAAAAATAAAATAAAATAAATATTTAAGGGGGGCTCCCATACAACAAACTTGTTATAGATTATATATATGTATAGGTACGGAACCCTTCATGCGCGAGTCGGACTCGCACTTGCCCAATTTTTTTTTCTTCTTCCTGATGCATTCGGACAAATCCGAAGTTTCGGAGTATTGTAGTGTACCCGCTTCCCCCATCCTTTTTTTCACTCTGATCAGATCAGATCAGAAATGGTGGCTTACTCGGTAGCCTGGCGGCTGTAACCGACATCGTGTTGCTAGGCTGTAGGCAGCGCACTGCCCCAGCGCCTAGCGTGTATGTGCTGGCGTGCACGGGCACTCGAACCAGCGGACCTGTATAACCTTACGTATACCTAGCTTGACAACGTCGTCTTGAGATCAGTCTGTTAGTGAATCTAGCTGGAATTTACATCGTGTGATTAGGAAAGTGTGAGCATCGCGGTGGCCGTCCCCGCCGGCGGAGACGACGGTGTGTACATAGAGTGTTCCTACTATGTCGCTACGTCGTTCTTGTCGTCGGAGGTCTCTCTCGTAGTTTCCACTCTGTATATTCCCAACTCTGTTTACTCAATCGCTCGTAACATGGCGCTACACAGTCGGCTGAATCGCGCTAACGATGTGTCGTCGCAATATCGTTTGCCCGATGTTTGACATTTCTCGGTATCTATTATGTAAATATGTAATTAATTGACTTTTTGGGGCTGTACTTCTATTGACGCTTGTCATCGTACGGTCATAATTATTATAAAGCTTTAAAATTTATTGTTATTATATTTAAACTTTTGGATAGACGTGGGTCGTTACGTCGTTTTCAAGAAACGTAACGAAACCAGTGACTCGGTCGCCGTCACCTGTTTCATAACTAGTGATTTTTGTAACTGGTTATTTTTATTCTGCTACTGTGATTGTTTGCAAAAATAGCTCTACCAACACCAGCTATACATTACATACCTATACAACAATTACACACGAAACGGAAATAAATAAAATAACTAGGTATTAAGTGTTTCGTTACACAGATAAAGCTATACAATGAATTAACTTCCCTTCATACTTTAGGTTTTTTAAGGCCTTAAGGTTCTTATTTACACTTCACTATATTTACACAAAACTTATTTAGGTACTTATTTATATTTACAATCCAGTCCACGTCCACACCACACTAAATAAAGTTTATTTACATTTTACAGAATAACAAAGCAACGTAACATTTAAACGTTAATTAGAATTAAATTTGAAAATAAAGTACTAAATTACACTCAGTGCAACGACGAACCAAAACAAACTAAAAAAATATTTGTTTATTTATTTTGCATCAAAATTTAAGTTCAGAGTCGCTCGTTTCCCGGAATCGTGTGCCGTTGAAACAGAGATCACTCTATTTTACGATCTATTTCTAAAGTATTACGTGTGAAAATTAAGCGTCAACTAATTCTGTTAAGCTGTTTCGGTTTTGGTATTATACCTCGACTCGCGCGCGATCGCCATCCCGCTCGCTCGGCTGGCCGGGACGGCGACGGCACGCGCGCGTTCTACATCTCGCTCGCTCGGCTGGCTGTGGTGCAGAAGGTGAGCTCTCTCTCGCTCGATTACTCGACTCGACTCACAGATAGCAGTAATAATAAAATAACGCATTTACAAAAATCACTAGTTGTTATTTGACGCGAAACTAGTGATTCCGTTACATGTCGCGTAACTAGTTACTGTAACTAGTGACGTGAAATAACGCCCACGTCTACTTTTGGATTTGTTTCTTTGCTTTCTTGAAAATTTGTTTCTTCAGGAATTATATAGATTTAAAAAATAAGTTTACTGCTTATTTTATAATAACAATAAGTTATAAGAACCCGCATGCAAAGTTACGTTTTTGTCATGTAAAATAATTATTTCACAGTGAACACTTCCATGACCAGGTAAATAAATGAAAAGTACCCCAGAAACCGACAGAGCCCGCTAGGTGGGCGTAACTCTACCCCACACTGTCAGAGCCCGCCAAGTGGGCGCTTTTCTAGTACTTACGATCCGCCAGCGAGCTGCCCGGCAGCTGAGTAGAGGTTACGAGCGTAATAGTCTCTTCTCGGACTTGCTTGATTTTAATTTTTTTTTGTTTGTTTTTGACGTTTGTAGAGATTTTACACCTTAAAAACCGGCCAAGAGCATGTCGGGCCACGCTCAGTGTAGGGTTCTGTAGTTGCCCATCCTTCACAATAGACGGGCTTCGAGGTTTAAAGTACGAGAAAAATTTCAAGCTCTATAAGAAAAGTCGAAAACGCCAAAGTAACTGTAATTACTTATTACCTTCTGGAACTTATCGATTATACACGCCAGATTGAGCGGAATGTATTAATACAGTATGGTACTTAACGAATATGTGTAACGTTCGAAGTATAGGACACCGCGCGGCACTTACGTCATTTGAAAGAAAATTATGAAATTTTGCGATAACTCAAAACAGCTGGACCGATTTTATTCAATATAGTTTTCATTGAAAGTACTTATAAGGCCTCATTTTCATTAATTTTTCCATAATTTTTTGACCCGTGGTTGAAAAGTTAGAGGGGGGTCGCAATTTTTTTATTTTCGGAGCGAATATTTACAAAACTGCTAATTTGATCAAAAAATTATGTTTAGAGACCCCTATTATTTTTAAAAGACCTATTCAACGACACCCCACACACTAGTGTAGAAACGAAACAAAAATTCACCCGCATTTTAGGTGTTCGAGAGGTACACGAACAAAAGTTTTTGGAGTTTACTCCTTAAGAATCGATTTTCATATATAAGCCCGGGGTATGAAAATTATGGGGTATAAAATCGAACGTATCTGCCGTGCTAATTTAAAAAGTCGTATCTCAGTATACGATCGGGGTAAAAATACGACTTCTTAATTTAGCAGGTTATGCGTTACCTTAAGCGTTATAGACTAAGATCCCTATATAAAATGACCTTCACCGAGATGTTTATTTCATGAAATGTATTTTAAATGTACTTAGCAACGGGAAAACATGGCTCCCGTTAGATAAAATTAATATTAATTGTTCTCTGCCATTTATTTATTTTAAATTACCACAAGAGGCTTAACAAATAACATAGACAAGAAACATATTCATAATTTCTCCGCGGAGACTGCGGCGGCGGCCGGCGGCCTACACGGCGCGTTGCTGCGCAAGTGCGCATCGGGCAGCTTGACTGACAGTTGTCAATCTACAACAGCTGAGAAATGTGTTTTTGTTTTCAAGTTTTTGCTAATATTTTGCGTGAATCTCTATCATGTTACGAGTGTGATTGCTATCAGTGCATGAGTACTATCTAGTTATATGTGCAATTATAAACCACCGCTTCCCCCAGGTACTTTATGGGGCAATTTGTATGCCGAAACTTGGAGCGGTTTTTTTAAATACTTTATTTGTTATCGTAGCCGTAAGTTTTTATCTATTGCGTTTTTTAATAGTTTACTTGATGAATCCTAATAGCACGGGCTCCTCTCAGAATGGCTTCCAGGTCTGTGTCGCTGTCGCTGGAGAATTCCGTACAGTGCCCACATTGCTCCCAGATTCGTTTCTTTAAAGGTCAGAAAGGACTTAATATACACATCAGTAGAACCCATGGCATTCGTGCTGGCGCAATTACGTCGCCACCAGGCAAACAATTCACAACCAAGTCAGATCAGGCCTTTTTCTGAAAAAATCAGTGAGCTTAAACATTCAATTCCAGTGGTCAAACGAATTCCTCGCAGCGCTCGAATTCAGGTTGCACAAAAAGTTGATACTTAAACTATTTACTTTCACCTGTATAATCATTATGTGCAATAAACGTATTGAGTATATATTTTATAAACGTTCTTAAGGCCACGCGCGCACCAAGATTTTAGTCGCACGATAATTTTGTCGCATAAATGCAAAATATGGGTTTATATGAGAGTGCGCGCACCACGATTTTCATAAACCCATAAGTACGCTTATTTCTGCGACAAAAAAGTGGTGCGCGCCTGGCCTGAAGAGTAAACTCCAGTCGTGCGTCGGAGCTGACACACACACTTTTTTTTTTGTTTAGTTTTTATTTTACCGTTTTGTCGGCGTGATACATACACATACTCATACCAAATTTCAGCTTTCTAGTACTTATGATCACGGAGATAAGCCGCGGACGGACGGACAGACGGACAGACGGACATGGCTAGTTGACTACGAAACCCTAAAAAAATGACTACCGACATCTTTTACATCTCCGAATTAAATTTGTAGACCACAGGGACTACATCTCCATTAAAGTTAGCAATAAGCTTATTTTTACTTTATTTTAATTTTGTCGCCTGAGACCCTTTACATGAAACTATTTGATTGTAATTTAATAGATATAGTTTTTTTTCATGTAATTTAAAATCTGACATGTAAAAGAGCTCTTGTGGCCTACTTGCAGTATAAAATTTTGAATTATGAATTTTTACTGAGCGCCCGCCAGGCGGGTTGTTGGTAGTGAAATTGTTAATTGCATCACTTCTCGTGAAAATACCAGTAACCTGCAGATTTCAATACCCGATCTGTCCCGTCTCGACCTCTCAAAGGGTGGAAAAGCTGCTGTGTAATCCTTAAAAATCCATGCCCGATGATCATCTGTTAGGACACAACGTAAGCTTTTTTTCTTTTTTTTCAGGTCAGCAGTACTCGGTGGTGATGTTCGACATGGACAGCAAGGACAGGACGGTGGGGTTGTCCTGTCCACCGCGACAGTTCCTGGAGGCGGAGCAGCTTGACCGCGTCACCAAAATACTTACCGACGACGGTACGTCTGGGCTTGGGTTATCGTATCATGGCAGCATATGTGAGACTACTAGCGACATCTATTGGGGAGTAGCAAATCATTTATTTAATACCAACAGCTGGCAGCTTCCTCGCTCAACGTATTAGCGTTGCTATGCAGCGAGGAAATGCTGCCAGCGTCTTTGGGACCTTGCCAAAGCCAGACCCAAGATTTAGCCTTTATTTTAGTTAGTTATAATTTTTTAGATTATATGTATGTTGTACATATTTTTTTTATTTAGTAATGATATTATAATAATCTAATTTCATATCAACAGTAAAAAAAGTTTTTACCTGTCGGAATACTAACTGCCAATAGTTAAACAATGTGAAATTAGATAAATTTTAGTCTACGTTCAATTAAAAAAAGTCAAAATAGTGATATAAAAATGACCATTAAAAAGGACTAACTTAAATTCGTGTATTACTAAAATTATTTTATATCGTGTGCAATGTTTTGATTGGACAAAAAATTGCATGCATAACGCATTATTTTAAATTACTACCACTAGCGCCATCTAGTATTTTACACCCACTAATCCTGGAAAATACTTATTTCCTTACTATTAAATAGATCGTAAAATATCATGTATATTATATATTGCGGATCTTTTGTAGTTTAAAAAAACGGATTATGTTAGATATAAGACAAATATGTAAAGTGTATTTGAAGCAATTGTAGCAATATTAGGCCTACTAGCGACATCTACCGGGCAGTAGTGGCGAACGTTACTGGCAACTAATTAAATAATTGCATCAAATCTTTGTTTTCAATGCGGAGGACTTGCTTCTATGGCAACTGAACCGATAAAGCAACTTACTTTTGGCGAAGCTTGCGCAATACTAGCGACATCTCACGGGGAATAGTGAACCTTTTCTGTAGTGGGAATCCATTGTGCCACTGACACCAACGTCGCCTAAAGATGTCAAAATTTCAATAATCAAAAACCGCCGCTACAAGTCTTAAAATCTCTGTTGATTTTCGAGCATTTCCTTATTATTTTGCTGTAAGGCCACCGCTTGCTTTAAAAAACAAAATAACTCATTAGTCCATTATTTCCAGGTCACTTCATCCTCAACCTGGTTTGCCGCGACACCCAGCTCCACGACTCAATAATAGGAACAGTAAAACGTCACTTCAAGCACCTCGTCACAGTGAAACTGTACGAAGACGTGAACGAGATCATATTCGCGACAAACGGCGACGCGTACACACTGGAAGGGTTAGAAACGGCAGCGCGAGGGTTGAACGCAGCAGCGCGCGGGAAGGGGTTAGCTAAAATAAAATGTGTAGATTTAAAAGACTTTTTGCAGTCTGTTAGTGTAGTTTCGTAGTTCTAAGATTAGACTACTAGCGACATCTGTTGTAAGAAGTAAGAACTTGAAGTTCGAGACTACTAGAGACATCTATTGTAAGAAGAAAGAACTTGCTATTCTTTCTAACTTGTAAGATACATATTGTTTCTGTGATTCGTATTTGTTATAATTTTCCGACCTCTTACACAGACAATGTACATAATTAAGTTCCCAATCATGGCGTACTGCTATTGCGTAGCTCTACTGCTGTGTAGTGTCACGGGCAAAGAACGGGAAAATATAGGGAAGATTTTTTTTCAATAATGTTCGATGACGTCACGTTCCATAAAAAATGAGAAGTACCCCTTTACAAGTTATCTTTAAAAGAAATTTGTGAAACATGAGTTGTTTCACTATTTTAATGTGGATATTTTTTTTACTGAACCATTGATACAACGATTAAATCATCAAATCTTGTTTGAATAGGGTCAAATTTCAGGTGTTTAATATATTACATTGGTATCTCCTAATTCTATGCGAATATTAATACACTGATTAAAGCACAAATATTTTTTTTAATGCGTAATGGCGGAAAGTATCGGGAATCGAACCCGGTACATTTGAATTGACACGTTGGACCGGTAATCCACAGGTACCGGGTTCGATTCCCGGTCTCTTCGACCAGGTTACGCATTTCAATTTTCCTTTGTGCTTTAATCAGTGTATCAATGGTTCAAGAAATATAACATTGAATATTGTATTTGTAGCTGTAAATATAATTCAAATAAAACAATTTTAACGGATTATATCGCGTATATTAATTATTTAAGCCTCCCTGACGTTTAATTTTCGTCCTTCTGGCACATGTGCAACTGTCTTTACACATTAGGCCCATCTGGCATGTATAAACACCTTTATTTTCAATTCATCTTTATAAAATGGGGTTTTTCTCAGTCAACCTTAGACAACGGTAACTGTAAATCTACCGAAACGTCAGGGAGGCTCAAATAATTAATATACGCGATACCCTACCCCTTAAATTGTTTAACTTAAATGTGTGACAGTCGCCGAAACCGAAAAAAATATGTAAATATATGTACAAATAAAACAAACTCAATAAAGTTAATGCATTTAATGCAGTATCTTTGTTTACGAACTCCAATCATTCGACTAGTCCACTCATTATTGTCCACAAGCGTCGACAAGCGTACTCATAGCAACAGGCTAATTAGGCTCCTAACATTATCACATTGGCACCTTAACGAGGTCTAACAATAATTTAAAAACAATGCGAGGAAATAAATTACAATAGCTGCGGGCCTATGATGTTTGCGTTTATCACGTGATAAATAACAAAGCATCCGTCACTCACTCTCGCATTTTGACAAAACGTGACGGATGATTTGTTATCGCGCGATGAAAGCAACCATCATAGGCCCGTTGGAGTTACTCCGATGTTCGAAATTCGAATGTATCGTGCCGTCCCACTCATTCAATTATTTGACATTGTGGCTCCTTATCCGTTCAAATATGCTGATTGTTTTAGACATTTTTTTCTATGATAAACATAGAGGCCTTATTCCTTTTAAAATGCTGAGACATCTTTCTCTATGATGAAACATGATTATTAACATATTATCAATGTTACTATTTAGATCAGGGCTATCGTGATTTATTAGTATATTTGGAATTTGATCATTTTTGTTTGAAAAACTACTATAAATTCACGCCAAGACTTATTTTAAACTGTACGCAATAAAAGCATGAAATAGCTATATTACTATCTAGAACTCAGGGAAAAGTATTATTCACTTCAAAAAGTTGGTTAAAATAATCACTATAATTGTCATAATATATAAAAAACAAAAAATAAGGCCTACGTCGAGAGGGATGGCGCACGGTAAGGGACCAATCATTAATTACGCAAGGGTTTTTGTGGGTTAGGGAATTCTCAAGTTCTACATACAAAGCTCACGATTCCTAACAGTATGAGGATATTCTTAAAGGGGGATAAAACATGGTCAACATTTTGCGTAATTAATGAATGGGTTCTGGGTTCGAATTTTGACCTTCTGAGTAGCCCTTCTGATTCGTAGCGATTAAGATTATACAAAAAGCGATTTCGGTATCGAGATTGTTATGCGGGTTTTTGTGTACCGCCTCATACATTACATACATTATTGTGATTTCTATAATAATACATGATTTGTATCCTACATTCATTCATACATTTACACTCAAAATACAAAATGTCCGAAATAAAATCGAATATTTCTGGTAAAATTCTAAAAGTTTGTACTAAAATTTAACCTAACCGTGAAACAATTCGTTACCTATTTAATAGATACTTAGAAGTGATTGTTTTTTTTTTATTTTATTAATATCCCATTAATTATAACATAACATTTTTTAAAGCAAAGTTAATAATAAAATCAAATAAGTAAATAAATAATATTTCAGAATAATTAAGGATATTTTAAGAGAAGAGAAATTAAAGCCTGTTGCCGATTTATACTTGTACCTACTTAATAAAGCCTACATTGCGGATCTAAAATTATTATTTCTCAATAGTTCTCTTAAACAAACAAAAACATCTAAGTGTCAAATTGGCATGGTATGGTTAAAAAGTATAACAATATAAGATAACGTTGCGTAATTTTCGTACAAACTTTCCGATATACCATTACATATCTTATATGTATAATCTACATACATTGAACACTGTCAACAGTCAATTTCCCACACCAGCATCACAAATCCGAAACCGACCCGCAAAAACAATTAAAGTCTCAAAACAATTTCTTAATCATGTTCTTCAAACTTTTCTTCTTCTTAGTTCCACCTTCACTTTCTTGTTGTCCATTCGACACCTCCGTAGACTCCGACCATATACTTCCTGTCGGCGACTCCGACATCACGGATACTTTCTTCCCAACACCATTGAACATAGGTTCGGTTCTCAAAACAGGACTAGGAGTACTCCTAGTGCTTTGTCTGGATAAAGACTTAAGAAACGCTGGACTTGATAGGCGGCGTTTGCTCGTCTTCTTCAAATTGTTAAATATGGAACCGTTGACTTTATGTCGCACGGGATTCGCTTCGTTGAACTTGACAGGCTCAGGTACGGGGGCAGTAAATTCCTCTTCGTCTAAAGGTATAGGGTTCTCTTGCAGCATTCCCATGCTATCCTGTCTGCCGTAGAGCACTTTAGAGTCTTCCAGAGCCCTGTGTACGATGGAGGTCTTTCGTCGTCTGTTCTTTCTCGCGACCTGCCACTCTCCTTCATCATCGTTGACCTGTTCTTCAGCTTGTCTGGTTATCTGCAACGCCTCTTCACTCGGGCGTCGCTTCTTCGCAGACGGGGTTTGATGCCCGCTGACTCCTTCCACGGATTTCCTTCTAAGTTTATCCTTTTTCTTGTTCAATCTTCTCGGCACATGTACAACTAGCGGTTCTGTTTTTTTCTTCGTGAAGTAGTAGACGGCTGCGGCGATGAGTATGGTTTGGTAGACGATGAATTTGAAGACGGTCATGGTGCCGAACCAGCTGTCTCGTTCTTCCATGAGGGTTCTCATGGCTATGGTCATCTGGGCGAGCTGGTCCTGGAGGCTGCTCATCTGTTCCAGGTACTTCTGTTCGATCTCGTTGCTCTTGCGGCGCTCCTCGGACATCTGCAGCATGGTCTTCTCGAAGGAGCGCTGCATCTCCTCGACTTGTTTCTTGTATCTCCGGCTCAGCTCCTCGAGGTACTGGCCGGACAGGGACATGTTGCGTTCTAGTGTCTGTAATTGAGAAAATTTATATGTTAACATTTTTATTATATTAAGATTATTTGATAGTCGGAGGAACTGTCTACTGTGAGATGATTATCGAAAAACGCCATTGATGACTTTAAGGTAAGAGTGAACTGATTTACCCCGTGGAAATTTATAAAATATAGCAGTAGTATTTCTTAAATAATAATTCCGTCATTGGAAAATATTTAGTACAGATTTAGTGAGTATTTCCATTTCATCTATTTCAGCGAAGTAAATAGAGAAATAATACAAAAAAGTATATTTCCAACAAAATACGAATACATTATGTGCTTCTCTGATGTTGGTAAATAGATTCTTATTAGAAAAATAGAGACGCGCTTCTTCTCAAGGAATTCAGTCTAGACCAGGCCCTGGTCCTCTAGCAAAACTGCTACACACGTCTCTTTCTCGTGCGAGACCTTTCTCTTTCTATGCAGTACGTCTAGCATAACTGACACGCGACACTTTGTTGCGCGAGATATACTACCCGTCTCTTTTCTGTCAATACCGTGCGATCGAGACAGTTGACACCGAGTCGCGCGACAAGCTCAGTCGCGGTAAGATATGCTAGCCTCGTTGTACTGTAAGAGATTGACGGGTGACGCTATGTCGCGCGACAAGTCGAGTAGAATCGTTGGGCTTGTGCCAGACGCGTTGTTTATATTTTGATTTTGATTAGTGATTAGTGCGAGATCATACAACAACTGCTGCTTGCGTTTAGAAACAAATTTATGAACACGCACTGCTTACTAATCAATGTGTCAGGCCATTTATATTTATTGGTCACAGAATAAAACAAACTAAGTTTGAGATACTTAAATGCATACATTTTAAGACAGTTCGAACACATAACACGGGCAATAAACCCCAACACAACACATAAGCATAACACAAGCAACATACATGTAGTAGCGGGAAAAAACTATCATATTCGGTTATTTTAACTTTAAGGTAAATCCAAAAATAAAATCCGAATGAGTCAGGCACGATGTAGTCAAGGAAGATTCCTTGGTGTAGTGTAGTAAGTATGTGTGGAATATCTGTACCTGAGACACATTACAGTGGAAGTACTGTGTTAAATACATGAACTCACACTGTTATGCTTCTCAGGTACGGATATATAATTATGTATTTATTATTGATCCAAGCATGCATTTAAAATGATTAAAAAAAACGTGTTTCGAATGAGGCTGTTTTAAATAACAATGTACCATCAGATTTCTGATTTGCACCCACTTCTAGTATCTCTGTTTGGCCCTATGGTTGACTGGTAGAGAATGCCATTTGGCATTAAGTCCGCCATTTGTACTGACTTTTGTTTTGTGCAATAAAGTTTAAATAAATAAATAAATAGAATACAAAAAGATACTTAATACCTTTCTGGCAATTTTAATCCGGATATTATCCTTGGATCCTATTAATCTTAAAATATAAGAACACTATAGATTTTTTCCCTACTATAGATAGTGATCCCATAAATAAACGAAAAAGAACCCACCTTCACTCTATTAGATAGCCTCAGGAACACGGACTCCTTCTGGATGGTGGTCTGCGGCTGGTTCTGCGAGGCGGGCCCCGGCGTGGGGTCCACCGCCATCTGGTCGAAGTCCGACACCGCCTCGCCGTCTATGATTATCGGGTCGCCGCCCTCTTCCGGCAGAAGTAACACGTCCTTTGGTTTCTCAGTTGTTACTTCAATCTTGCCCTTGCTGTCTGCTTTAGCGGGTTCTTTGTCTTCAACTTTGATTTCAACGGGCTTTTCTGTTGCTTTTACATCGTCAGGTTTCTCTTGGAGTATCTTATCGTCTGTAGCAACAGGCGGTTCGTTTTTATTGTCTTCCTCTTTTGGTATTTCAACTGGCACAGGTTTTTCGACGGTTTCTTCGATCACTGTCGGTTTTTCTTCCGATTTGACCGTCTCGTTAGCTTCGTCCGACGAAGCATTGTTGAGCGACACTAATTTCACGTCCTGCTCGGAATTCGTTTCACTGCTGACTTTATGCGGCGATTCGTCAACGGTCAAGTTTGTGGTAACGTTCAATTCGGTTTCAAAACTAGTGTTTAAAACTACTTTCTTCTCTTTAATAGCGAGAATATTACACAATGCGGCTAAATATTTAGGAGGAAACAATGCGTTCATGTAAGCCATGCGCTCTTCGGCGAACTCAATAGTTTTTGTACTTTTAAAGTCTAAGCCGAAGGGCTGGCATATCCCGGTGCACTTTAGAGTCTCACGGAGGAACACTTGACGCACTAAATTAGTCAGTTTATCTGAACTACAGCTAACCAGTTCATACACTTCATTGTAGAGCGATTCACTACAATTATCACAAACAATAATATGGCTGGGAGAGCAACACCTTTTGTACATTTTGTCCGTCGACGTATCGTTGTGTTCACTTGAAACGTTTTTAGGAACTTCTGTTTTAACTAATGCTTGCGCGGCTTTCTTCATTATCGACATGACCGCGTCTCGAGCGGAACCGAACAAGTTTTTGGTAGGTTCCGTCTCTGCCACGGGGACGGCTGGGACGTCTATGGTTTCATCGTCGTCGTCATCGTCGTCTATCTGTGCGGTGTGTTGAGAGCTCTCCTTCTCCAACACCTCAAACTCCGAGGTTCCGTACACTTTGAACAGCGAGATAGGGCAGTAATGCTCAGAACCGTGGTGCGAGAGCAATTCTACTTTGATAAATTTTCCGAACAAATGCGGATACAGATCAAAGCTTTGTACGTCGCGTAAGTCTTTGGCCGTGAATTGGCCGACGCTGGCCCACTCGCGTGTGGGGAAGCGATCGCTGAAGTAAACGGCAAAATCTTTAGGGGTGGAAGAGAATAGCTCGAAGTTAGCTATTTCTATTTTTTGAGCTTGAACGGCTTCGCAGAGCTCCACTACGAACCAGATGCGGCTATTGCAAGTATTGAGCATGTATTCGTCCCGGTTGGGAGACAGGATGGAGCTGGCCGAGCCTGCCTCGGGGTTGCAGGCCACCACCTTGGCCGCGCACGAGGGCGAGGCGTAATTCTTGGACCGCACCTTTGTGCTCTTACTACTAAAATTAGTACTGCTATGACTAGGTTGACTCGAGTGGTTTAGTACCGTGTCTTTCTTTTCCGCCTCTGCGAGCTGTTTCTGCGCCCACTCTGAGAAGGAGGGTATGTCCTCTTGTGGCATTTCTGGTTTGACTGGAATGTTTGGTTTATCTTCATTCTGCTCTTCAGGTTGAGATTCTGCCGGTTCCTCTGGAGGGGGTGTGGTGTGAAATGCATCTTCTGTTTGCCGCAGCTCGTGCATAGGTCTCGCTTTGACGACGAGGTGTGATTCCGTGGCATCCTTTTCTTCTTTCTCTTTCTCTTCTAAGACCTCGCTGCCATCTATTATAGTGAAGGTCTTCGTTTCGTTGTGTTGCTCCGAGTCGTTTACGAACAGGAGCTCCTCGGGAGTTTTCAAATCCAATTTAGCGTTATCCGCTAGCGAGATGAGTATTGGAGGTTGTCCAGTGTCAGGTAATCTGAAACAAAATAAAATATAATTATTGTCACATTCGGTTTCCAGTTCAAATAATCATCGGGAAATCGTCACAACAATAAAAGACAATGGACGTAGCCTTCACATCTAAAACTGGTTGATTCTGTGTTTGTAAGCCGTATAAGGCTTGATTGAAGTTTACGATCTAATCCTAGATGCAGTTTAAGTTATACTTGACGGCGTAAAAAGCACTAAAACGTGTCCTCTTACAATATCGCGGAAGGAATTACCGGTCGCTGGAAGTGATTTTGATAGATAATACAATTATGGTCCTTCGAGGCGGATAGGGGAGTTAATTTTAATTGCTTAAATGCGGGCAATAACAAAACGGTGTCGATATATTATGCGGCGTGGAAGCCATTGACGCGGGTTAATCGTTGTTTCCATACAATAATAATTAACTTTACAATATATCCAAGAAGTGTGACCGGTAAGCGGAAAGGGATTATGTGTGATAATACCTACCATAAAAAGTTGACTACGTCGTACTTATACGGAAAAGTATATTTTCATTGGAGATCTATATACATAAGAACTTATGCAGTCTCCAGAAATTCTCCATGTCTTCGTAAGGCCCAAGGCAGTTTTCGTGTTACTAAAATTAGATCCTTACTGTTTAAAATGGCTTTGGAATTTGTAAATTGTAGTGTACAGTGGGCCTTACGAGGATATAGTTGCAGCGGAATCAAACCTCTAATCTAAAGCATAACCATTTATACTGCGCCGTAATCGAGAGAAAACAATACAAATTTCAATTCACACACAATTACGTCTTACGTCAACAATAGTCTCCGTGTACAGTTCGTGTTAGCAAACCAATAAACATGTGTATGACGATGAAATCAAACAGCCCAGACCAATTGGGACAATCACATCCATATTCATGTACATACTGACAATTTATCCTGTGGGAGGCAATGTCCGGGTACATTGTATTATGACTTGAGTGACTAATAGAAGAGAACACAATTGACTATCATAGTAATATATTCCTAATAGAAACAGGGGCTGAAATATTCAATCCTATTTCACCTGTGCTAAGAATAATATTTATTTTGTTTTACCCGCCCGCTAGCTGTATTTTTGAAAATGAAAAAAAAAAAACGTTATAAAAACAATATTTTGCGATAATATGTCATATTTAAAATAAGAATGCAACAAGCAATTCTGCCGTATAGCTGAATTTAACGAATTAGATTTATCAATTCAATGTCGTCATATCAGAAGTAGTAATATTCTTAGAAGAGTTTGGCTCTCGAATACTGAATTCAAGAAAATCTCCGTTGTAATATTGACTTCTTCGGCTAACTCTTGTGGGTAATTGTTTCTGTTCTGAGACAAAAGTTGCGAGGCGCAATTGTTCTACAAGGGATGATGTCATTCTCGGAAACATCGCCTTCGAAAAGTGCCAGTGATTTTGATTTAATTTTGTGCCCGGCGCATTCTATGCGTATGAGCTTGCTGCAAACGGAAGGCGTGTGCGAATCTATCCGCGCGGAATGTCGTGGTCACGCCGCGCCGCTGCGTGGTCGTTAACCTCTGCACGAGCAACTGTGGGACTTCGACCGTTAGGGTGGAATAGGTATAACCTCAGACTAGCCAGATAAAGGGTTTAGACGCCTTGACTCTCAGTCTTACATCCTTGATCTGGTCAAGAAAAGTCGACTTTTAACACCTTTTTTCGTCTGCTATAGTGCAATGCAAATACTAAATAGGCAGTGATGTATCACACAACCTCCGGTTTTTCTATATCTTTTAAATCAGTAAAAGGCACTTGGAAAATCTTACCCAAAATTTAATTGGCCGTTTTAGTATATATCAGAAAAAGAAGATACAATCTGATCGACGCTAAATTAGTCTAGCTGGAGAGGAAAAGGCGCTATTGCCAAAGTACGTATAGAAGGTGCTTAAGGAGTTGACGAACATTATGCCCACATAACGCAATAGTTACGCAAGTAGTTACAATTAGTGAGTTAATCGTTCATGTCCCAAAGCTGCCTAATCCACCGTGTCGATATAATCGTGTCTATTTTTACCACGCAACTTCGCGTTCTAAGGATATTTCCAACCGAATTAATTGCCTGTCAATTTCTAATTGTGCATATTAAGTACACATAAATGAAGAGTTCACGTTTTCAATATACAAAGAGGAAATCGTTAAAATGATTTTATTTCGATTTGTTTTATTTATTTGCATAAGTAAATTTCAGACGAAATAATATTTGTACTAACGGATTACATTTTTTCCTTACATGTAAGTATACCTTGGTTAGCATGAGGTGCCAACCGTAGAAGAGCAGTGTCATCTGCAGCGTCACCAAGGTTCCAGTTAGGAGAAGGTACCTATACCTTTACTGTCCCCGATGCTTCCACTGGCCGCAACTGCTGTGCCAGCACGGCACGGAATATTTTAGAGAACTATTGATTCTGGTCGTATTAAGTAGGCGTACTTACTATGAGACTTAGTCACAGTTAAGACTCAATTTAGCTGGAATAGTCGTCTACAGGAGCCGCCATTCTAAGGTGGGTGGCCTATGATATGAGTAACGCACCACGTCACCCGGCAGGAGGCAGGTGACATCGACTAGAGAAGATGACAACTCACGTGTAGAATATCTTGGTGAGCCCTTGGTGCCCGCCGTAGGACAGCAGCTGGCACACCAGCAGGGCCGCCAGCAGCGCCCGCGGCGGCGACATCGCCGGCACGCCGCCGCCGCATTGGCGCCACCGAGCACCTATCGCCCAACGCCGACCACACCACGGGATCCTCGATGGCTTGCGTTACTGAGCAGTGTAGATGCAATGGAAGTCTTTTGCCCTATTGGTCACGATAAGCCTAGGCCACCCGACGGCACCGTGGGATCTGTGATAGCTTGCGTTACTGAGCAGTGTGGATACAATGGAAGTCTGTGGCCTTATTGGTCACTATAGGCCTAGGCCTAGTGAAGGCTTGAGTTACTGAGTGGGGTGGATAAGATCGCAGCTTACGCCTGTGGCCTTATTCGTTAGGGCCTAGGCCACCGTCTGAATAGTAAACTCGTGTTGTCCAAAGCACCCAATGGATCCTCGATGACTTGCTCCACTGATCAGGGCTTAACCTTTTGGGATCTACTCGTTCTAGATTACGACAGGACGATGTTTAGGTATACGTTTGGCGCCACAAAACGTCTTGTTTGATTTCAGATTTGTTCGTTTCTGGGAATCTTACATTGACTTTACTCGATCACAAAGGCCGGACGTTGTGGATGTAGATGTCTCAAATTTTCAGCGTATTTCTATAGTCAACATGGATGATGTCACAAACGTTGCTTTTCAGTTGTACATCCCTGATAGATCTGACAACTCTTATCCTAGAGTATGCGAGTTAATTATAATAAATAAGTATATTTTCCTTTGATTCTTATTCACTAAACTGTTTATCAAACCGTAATATCGTACGTTCGATACACTTATCGCTAATTTAACCACGCCAAACAGTGACGTAAGTTTAAATTTCTCGAATGTCTTTCACGTTGTAACTTTACACTGTAATACAAAAACAATATTCTTTGAACGTGTTTCATAACAATTGGTGGTGCACAAAACATTCATTCATCGCTTTAAAAACTGAACACTGTGGCTTTGTGGCATTAGGAGCGAGAATCGATAAGTTTCCTAATAAACTGTAACTTGGTAAATGGTAACAACAGTGACTTAAAAATTCGCAAAAACACCTTTATTTTATTATGTTTCACTTAATTTCCGACGTGGAATGAACGATGGACGAAGGATATTGTAGAATTAACTACCTAGAGATACTACAGTATTTATCAAAGCGTTAAAGTATTGCCCCTATTACCGTTTTTGTAATAAATAGCCGTTTTTATATATATCTAAAATGCAGTGTATGGAGGGCGTTATTCTGACACTATTCGACTACAAAAAGTATAAAATTATGATAGTTTTTTTTTAACTCGTGTTCAAATACTATCTAAGCTCGTTTACGGTAGTTTAAAACTAAAAGTTACAGAACTTTTGATTCTGACAGTAACATTTAAAAGATAGGCGCTACAGAATTCATTCGCAATAGCAGCACGTCGCCAATTCATTAACTGGCTCGTAGGTATGAATGAACTCATTGTACAGCGTACATTGAATTCAATTGTTGGCTATTGGACCGATGACCATCGCACACTAAAACAGCATAAGAGATGCCAGTAATGGCGCACATAAGGCGTTTTATTGTAAATCTAGACTACATTCAGTTACTTGCGTAAGTCCGAGTGAGGAGATTCTATTGAATTGATTATTGCGACCAATTTGTTTCGATTAGATATCTGTGTTTCCCAGGCTCTAGATATATAAATAATTGAGCGGATTATCACTTTTAACAGACGATGGAAAGTTGAATATCTAATTGACGACATTTCATTTATTTTCATCAATAATTTTCTTAAATCAAGTCTTTTTCCGATATACCTAATCAAATAAAGGATAAAAAAAAAAAAATTTACCACACAAATTCGAAAATATCCCAATTTATGATTAAAAAATCCATTTGAAAAGTTGCTTTTTGAATATTTTCAAAACTATTTCGTATAACCAAATAAAAATAATAGTTTTGGGTTCTGTGATGAAATTAGTTTAAACTTAACACTATTTGAAAATTTGAACTGCTGTCAATTGTCTATCGATGAGGTCACATCCAAAGTATATACTAATAAGTCATTGATGTTATAGTAATATGATATCGTTTTATGTATGATATGACTAAGCTGGACGTGACTTCACAATCACAATACACTATGAATTTTGCCGACAAGCAGACCAATCGGTTTTTCGGATTGTCGATTAGTCGCTTACTACAAATGTTGCCGAATAGTCGACGACTAGTCGGCCCATCTCTAGTTTTAACCATGTGTAACCTAATAATAAGTAGTATATTAAATTTCTTGCAGAGAAAAACCATAATGGTATGGCAGGAAAATAAACTTTAAAGAAAAAAATTGAAAATAAATTAATAAACTAGTTATAAATTAACTATAAATATAAAATTTAATTTAATTTAACAATTTATTTATTTAACAATAACTTGGATTTGGAATTTTGGAAAGCGGTTCAATTTGCACATTGTAATTTCTCTAAACGTTCAGACTAATTACATAAGTATATAATCTTTTTTGTCACTTAATATCGAGAATTAGACAGGCAATCGTAAAAAATGTAGTCAGTAGTCAATGTCAGAAAAGTTACGCATTAAAAATGCCCGTTTTGTTTTACTCAATTATGAATGAATTAAATAATTTCAATTACGTAAAGCGTGAAAGTCGAATAGCTACAATGATATAACTCGATAACCGCGAATTAAATATAAAAATAATTGCAGTCGATTTTAAAATTGGTAAAAGTAACTTTCATTAATTTCATGTCGATTTAAGCTTTGTTAAACTCGCTTTGTTCTCATGATCGTTTCGGCCATATTTAGGGTTCCGTACGTCAAAATGAAAAACGGAACCCTATAGTATAGGATCATTCGTTTGTCCGTCTGTATGTCACAGTAAATTTTCTGTGAATCTGCTGGATCGATTAAGTTGAAATTTGGTACCCACATAGATTAGGCATAGATCAGATAATGCAAACGGATAACCGATTTGTAAATAAAATAGTATAGTGAATGATTATCTTAAGATCATCCTTAAACCCTAACGCGCTTTGTCTGACGTAAACAACAAACACAATACACATTGTTTACACTCATGCAGCACGCGAATGACGTCACACCGTCGCACGCGCAGCTACTCCGACTCGCGCGCACGATGCCCGCGATTACGAGATCCTCGGCTGAGCAAATCCCATATGACTTATATGCCGTAAATCCACATAACGCTTAGATCATTTTCAATCTGGTACAGTGGTTAAGATACTATGGGATAAACAAGATTGAAAAGGCGTATGTGCCGCCTAAACATATGTCCATTAGATCTTTTTGATCTGATAGTGTGGTATGATAGTATGGGGCTAATAAACTAATAAATGCACTTAACGTGTAAATTAACAAGCTTATAATTATCGGGTTAGGAGTAATGAAGTAGGAGTAGTAAGTACTAATTGCATTCTGCATAAGATAATGAAATGGTATTAGGGGCAATTAGAATTATTTATAGATTGGCAAAGTATTACGGAAATAGTATGGCATAGTGTTGTAGAGTTAAACCGGAATCCGCTCTCTTTTAAATGACGCCCTATAAAATTGTATCCTAGACAACGGCACTAATTTTGTAGGTGCAAACTAACGCGCTCCAATGGACTTGGGTAAGTCTGGGGTACTTAGAATTCCGTATGCATTGACAGTATGAATTCTAAATTCAGATCTATTTTCCCTGAAAAACGCATCCCTTTATTCCTATTTTTCAAAGTCCCCGAATAAGTGGCTAAGGCGACACATGTTCAGAGTTTGCTCCGAATTACGCGGTATTTACCGAAGATTGCTAATAAACCGTACGCCAGACTAGTCCTTGGTAATTAAAACGCAGACCTCTAATTAATTGCGTTCCAGCCATCAGTCGTCGGCCATCGCAATCGCTAACCGTATTAAAACGCGTCCTCGACATAACTCGGAAGGCACACGTAATCGGGTTATGATTCTGTTATTTTGTTAGAATTAACATTCTGGCCAATAAGGAAGGTTTAGGAGTTCAATACGGATTAAACTATGGATCGGAAGAATTGGTGGATCAGGAGGTACTTTTTCTGAACTCAATATGTAAAATTTGTTTAGTAAAAAAAACAACCGCAAAAACCTTGTCGTTATCTAAATTCTAAACCATTCTCGTAAGGATGGGAGGAGGTTGTCCGATATTTATTTATTTATTTATTATCTACCAGAAAAGGGGATTCTAATCATAACACGGCTCGATTTTGAAGAAAATATCACTAAACTCTGTTTTACACTAGTCGCAAAAATATGTTTAACCCTTCGAAGTATGTGGATCTATCTGAGGGATTGTAATTCGCGAAAGTGTGTACGAATTGAAATTCCGCTTTTGAACTGATAGCGTGATCACTTAATTTGGTTTGATAAATTCAACAAATAACATAAAAGCTTTTATAAATAATGACACAAAGGTAAATTAAGAAAGAAAAATTGAATGCGATCTACTACAACCCCGCTTCGATTGTAGTAGATCGCATTCAATTTTTCTTTCTTAATTTACCTTTGTGTCATTATTTATAAAAATAAAATGTGGTATTACCACATAAAAAAAAATAAGAATCGATAAAAAAAAGATTCTATACAAATATTTAGAAACAGCGCCATCTCTCTCGCAGTCTTCACACTTGCTGTAAAGCAATGGGGATTGGGGATCGTGTGTGTAAAACGCACATCCTAGGGTATGGCTAATGCGCATAAGCATTTCAAAAACATATATGACGCAGAGGGCGCTCCAGTGGGGTAAAGAATTAAGGGATGAAAGATTTGGTGTGATTGACGTAGCGGTCGGATAGCTCAGTTGGGAGAGCAATGCGCCGGAAACGCAGAGGTCGCGGGTTCAAACCCCGCTTCGATTGTAGTAGATCGCATTCAATTTTTCTTTCTTAATTTACCTTTGTGTCATTATTTATAAAAATAAAATGTGGTATTACCACATAAAAAAAAATAAGAATCGATAAAAAAAAGATTCTATACAAATATTTATAAAAGCTTTTAACGAAATATTCTATGATTCTCTTTAAGAGAAATCCATAACGTCCTTCCATATTTCTTGAACCGGCGCGCCATATTGTCATTTTGCAGGGCCTTGCAGCTTTCTAGCGGGCAACGGCCGCGGTGGGCAGACAGGTTGGGTACTATTAGCCAATTCGCCCGGCGTTGCCAAGTCAATTATAGTGCATCGGCGTGACAGTTCATTGTCAGTGTACAGTCAGCAGAAACAACTAAGCGACGGCGCTTAATTTTCTGCCGATATTGAAATCATTTATTCAGTAAGGGCACTTTTACAAGTCAGATCGTGAATCTACCGGCATTTCCCAAGAGGAGACCGCTGTTGAGGAGAAAGCAGAAAGATAAGCAACAGTAAGTTAAGCTTTGTGTGTGAATTCTGCATCTATTCTACTTTCACTGTAGATTGTACAGCTCTAGAAGACCATGGCTCTAGAAGACTGGAGATGTGATGGGGAAACCATGAATAATAATTATAGGTGAGTAGACACAGAAAAGTATCCTACTGATATTATAAAGGCAAAATTTCAAGACAGAAATGCACCTCTGAACTCACGGTCCGGAGATTACCTGTGAAACCAAGAGTCAGGTTTCAAGATGACTAATCCCTGTGGAATTATCTATACGGCCCTTAATGAGTTGCCCGAAACGTATTAAAGGATAATGTGTCTGTACTGGACGTGAGCTGACAGAATGTGATTCGAGTTCCATCTCTGTCTCGTTCGCTCTTATGCGTTCGAGATAAGACCTCTGTGATTTCACCCAAACCCGAATCCCAATCGAAGAGCTCCCAGCCTGCAGTAATAGGTGTAATTCTGTGAGTTTTTGTTGAACTTTTGACCATTTTTCCCCTATACGCATATAAGTATTTAACAATAGTGAATTACGGTCTCTGTAGACCGTAAAAGAGAGTATGCCTGACGAATAGTTATAGACGGTGTAATAACCAGATTCGCGGTATGTTATCGCCGAGATCAAAAACGACATTGCCTTGAATATTTGATAAACTACATTTCCTTTATATAAAGTTCATAGTGATGCCTAACTTTTATCCGCATATTTATGTTTCGCATTGTATATAATATGAATTTGGTTCGACTGTCTATTTTCAATGACAAGCGTACTCGTGTGACGACCCACGCAAGGAAACAGCACATTTAGATAATTAATTAACATTGTGCTGTCAAAAGTTTAAAACTTAAAGTAGAAACGCATGATTGATAGAACACCTGAAGAAGAAGAAAAGAATCGATTACTACTCATTAGGATTCTAATCGAAGGGGACAACCGTGTCGTCTCCATGGTGCCCACTGTATTTCTCTAACTTAAATTTAGAATACATTTAGTATTATTTAATGCCATAGTAACTATAGCTTAACAGACTCAAACGCATATAAAATACAGTTTGAATAACCATATGTTTCAAAATATAATGCATAAGCGCTAAACAAACTCGTTCCATCTCTGGCCTACGAAATTGGTTATGTAGTATACTGAATTTAAAAGGAAGGGTTTTTAAATATTCACATCTTCACACTAAGGAAGAACTAGGTATCCGTAACAATCAAACTTAGAAGCGGTAAAGAATATTGTCTAAAATTAGGTAAACATTATATTGAAAAAATGCCAAAGGCTCAGACTCAGGAAAAACTCGTGTAAAAAGCTTTCACTGTAGCAGGCAGCATAGCAGTAACGATTTGCAAGTCAAGCGATATCTTCAGATTTCTTCTAAATCGATAATTTTCTAATCCTAAGAATGCTAATTTATTTAAATTATGGTGCAAGAATATAACTTTGTTACTGAAACTATTACAGTCGAATTATTAGTGTGCAGGCTTGGCGCCCTGGACAGGTGCTCTGAAAGTTTTTTCTATGATGAAGCTAGTAACGCATTCAAAATTGCCCACGCAGCCAGATCTTTAGGTTTCCAAACCAAACTAAATATCCCAAGAAGCCTAATTGTGCCTATTTTTTAGAGGTACGTACTGCCATTGATTGCGTTATACAACAGCCTGTAAAACGGACACCAATTTAGCTGCTACATATGAAACAGACAGTCATAAATGTTCAGTTCATACGTTCAGTTGTGCAAGTAATCTGTAAATCGGCTGCTTCCTGCTCTCAATTGTAATTTATTATATTAATAGTCAATTACCGGCGATTTAATTGCCAGTGAAGGTCTATTTGTTATCCGACTACATGGTTTTATGATCAGAATTCCGATTAATATGTATTTGGGCTGCGGCAAAGAATCGCTTTAGGTTGTTTTCGAAACTGGGTTGGATTAAATTGCACATAAACAACTATTAATGTTATCCGCTTTTGCAAGTTTCTCTATAGAGATTCATACCCATCCGAAGCCCTTATATTGAAGGAGGCATCTGGAACTTAACCTGTTTCCCATCGGTCTATTCGAACATATCATCCGTACTAAATAATCTTGAAAAAGCTCATAATCTGAATGACTAGCTATAACTGCAATTGCGAAGAACAATTTCTTTATAAAATCTACGAGATTTTCCGCACAAATATCTGATGTGTTTGAAAGGGAATAAATATCTGTCACGCACGGGTTACTTCGAATTTAATGTTTAAGAGGCCAAACTTGTCAAGGTTTCTGACATAAACCAACATAATGTTCTGCATTTTGACATCAATGTGGCACCAGAACCAGACCAAAGCTAGGATTTATTACAATTTATTCTCAGTATAAACCTTTCGCAACCTCACTATTTTCATTTGTAATCCCAAACGAGTTCCTGTCTGTGATATACCGATGTTATTTAGACTGCATCTTCAAGATCTCTTATTCCTTTTACAGTATTTGGTATAGGAGTTGTAGTCTGCTCAAAATACGGTCTGCTTTCAATTGTGTGATTGGATATATACGAGTTTGGGAAAGTTAGTAGTTGATTCGCAGATACGGGTTTAAGTAATCTGAACCTAGCTCCACCTAACACAAGTGGACTGTAAAAGGCTGTCCGATGTAGGATTTCGTAATTATGTCTCCTTTTAAGGAGTATATAATGACGCCTAACTAAGGTACGTGTAAAAGCGACAAACTGATTAAATCTTAAATTGTATAAAACAATTATGGAATCACGACATTACGTACTGGTAAATGTGGTTACAGAGTGAGAGTGTTACTTGTGTTGACAGAATTCAAGTGGTTATGGACCCTAAAAGGAAGGAAAATTTACCTACCGTAAGATTAGGCTATTTGGGATTGGGCGATTTGGGCGTCAATCCCAGGGGCTATTAGCAAAGAATATATATACTAACGTAAACTATGCAAATTAAAAGTGGTTAAGCCCTCATATATATATTCCCATCGCAACAGTTGGAACAAATGTCTGTTACCTAATAACATGCATGTTTCTAATATTCTAATGGTAAATAAAATCTGGATTAAAAGCTTTTTGCTTATAGTACCAAGTACCGTATTGGGTTCCAAATAGCAGCTTAAGGTAGTAAAATACCCCTTGTAAAATATTCTTACTTCTACACATAGTAATAAAAGACAGTAAAAATTCACGTCCATTAACACATTTCATCTAAGGTTAAATGGTTGACCTACCTGTATTAAGAGTCACACTTCAATCCGTAAAACGTAATACAGAACCTTTTGACGAAAAGTTTGACAGCGTAAAAGAAAAGTATTAAACATCTAGTTTGAAATCAAAGACTACGGAATTCGCCGAGTTTCTGGAAACCTATAACGGAACAGATGACTGGATCTCTTTCTAGCGAATGGGTTCAGAAGTGGGATTGAAAAGGATAGAATGCCTGCGTTGAAACCGGAAAAGTGTGCATCAGACGCATACCAAGTCCATCCGTTACACAAGTATAAAATCTAAAATGGTATAGGAAAGACATGGCTGAGGTTAGTGAGGATATATGTCACTCATTATAGACTGAAGCATCTTATCTTTAAGTTTTATAAGCAGTAATTGTAGATTTTTGCTCATGCATTTGTATTTAGTTTATTTTCAGTGATTTCAAAATATTGAATAAATAATGCATCCACGATAATAATGAACCAATTCAGTATTTGATCTTCTCCTTACTTTTTATAATCACAATCAGAAACTCGATCACGTATGTGGTCTTTCACTGGTCTCATATTCGAATTGGTTGGATATTGCTGTCGTTTTTACCGTTCCGTCCAATAGATACGATGGTTCTTCTTAATTTTAGTAGCACCCTAACCGCAATTGAGCTTTCTCAAGAACTCATCCTTACGGTACTAACGTAGTATGCGTGGTAGTGTCACTGCTGTAGCGCGGAGATAATCCCATTAGCGGATTATACTCCCACACAAAGTCCGTCAAAGTGATATCAAATCATGTAAAAAAAAAGCGTGGTTGTGTACTAAAGCTGGGATTACGGTTCTCTTAATAATTACTCCGAAAGAACTGGACAACAGGGAATAAGGGGGTTCATGTTTGGTACCAATCTAGCCACACCAAATACTATCGAGACCGCTGTACCAATTTGCAACGACAACGACTGGTATTAGCTCACCCACATACCACCCACCGTCTGTGGGCGAAGTATAACGAGCAGTTGGGACCGCCATTTCGTCCTATTTATTAACTATTGTCTCCTTGTGCAATGTGCAACCTCAGGATGCTTTATCGTCTTACATAATGTCGCGAAACGCGAATTTCATATTAGGCGCCGCCGTTTTGTGTAGGCGTGAGTTGCAGTCAATTAGGAGAAATTCAGGAGTTATTGACGTGAATGGTAGCAGCACCTCTAGCACAACTATGACACGCGACTCTTTCTCGCGCGACACATATTACCTATCTCTTTCTTCGCTGTACTGTTTGAGAGTGACGGGTAGCGTGTCGTATGACAAGAGTCGCGAAGCATAGTTGTGCTAGATGGGCAGAGCTAGCACATCTTGCCGCGACTTCGTTGTCGCGCGACTCAGCGTCACCTGTCTTGCTCGCACGGTATTGAAAGGAAAGTGAGAGATAGCTTTTCCTGCGCGACAGAGTCGCGTGTCACAGTTATGCTAGACGTGCAGTTGTGGATAATAAGATGAATGTAAAAATGTCGAACTTAAAGCTATAAGGCATTCTCTACCAGTCAACCATATTATGGTAATGTACGACTGTTTGGTTGAGCTTTATACGCAATGTTATTATTTATGATATTGTTTTCTTATTGTGTAGGAGATTTCAGAAGTAGGTAGTGAACAAATAGGTATATAGTAACTATTGAAAGTCTTCATAGTATTGGCTAGTATTTATCTAACTCATTGAATATAATGGAATGAAGTACGTCCATTTTCTATAACGATTACTGAGTTTGCTTAAGCTATAAACATCTTTTACCGTAACAATGTAGTAATAATACTATAAATGGATAATTTATTAATAATAGACAGTTGAAAATTGCGAAAATGGGTTCTTTGAGTGTATAACAGTAAATAATACCTATAGTAGAGTTGTTAGTCCGCTGTTTTCTAACATAATTGTGCGCATCGGGTTACAAGCATGAAATTTCTACCACAGATAGAGTGTTCCACGGTGATTATTTTCAGATGTGGAGGGAAGTCAGATTCGTCCCCTGTCAGGCGGGAGAGCGGAGTGAATACGGCCAAGTATCCCTCTTTTCTTTCTTTATTGCTGGTCAGTTAAGTCTACCAGGACGTGTTTGGTATCGTTTCTGTGTAAAACAAATATCAGAAATTCATTTTTTATGTTATTTTTTATAGTTCTATATAAAAATATGGATGTAATGGCCGAAAAGGTAAAAATCACAACAAGTTTTTTTATTCAATGAGGTAAATTAGTTCAATTTCGTGAACATTTTCAAATTATTATTATTATTTCAAAAAGTTCATTTATTCTGGTTTCTAAAAATATATTGCATGTTGGGCACTTCTCATACAAACAGTAGCTTAAAATATATCTTTACGTCGGCGTAACCAACGTAAATCTCCGAACGCATCCTATTTCGCTTCATTAAATATCCCATAAAAAATACGCGCTTTTTACTATCATTTCACATTCATGACTCGCTCATCCCACGGGAACACTAAATTTATTCGGGGTGTAAAGTATCCTATATCCTTTCCTGGGACTCAAACTATTTCCATACCAAATTTCAACTAAATCGGTTCACCTGTTTAAGCGTGAAGAGTTAACATAAAGACAGACACTTTCGCATTGATTATATTAGTATAAATAGATTAACTAGCAAAAGGAGAATAAATCTGTTACTAATAAATACTTCCTTCCCTCTTTCAGAAGTATACGCCTCTCATACGCGGGCTTATTGCTATTATGTAATTTTAAATGTGTATATCCGACACTGACGGCCGCCGTAAAACATAATGGCTATCAATAATCCAATCACTGAAAGATTGTCTTCACTAATGTTCGATGCAAAGTACATCGTTGTATAATAGTGCTCATTGGGCATTCTAACGATTTGGTTGCAAAATTCGAAAGTATGATTATCGGGTTACCGTTTAGCATGAGCTCTGAGACGATTATGAGATCAATGGTAATTGGTAACCCTGAAAAACGGTCAAACGAGGAGGTTCTTGATATGTTGAACAAGGAGAGGTGTATTATAAAAACAGCCAACAAGCCAACCGAAGAGGAAAAATTATTTTGACACCTGCTCCGCTATGACGAATATATAAAGACTATAGAAGGAAAGATTGAAGAAAGGAAAAAGGGAGGAAGACCAAGGAGAGCTTACATGGACCAAGAGAAGGAGAAGATCAACATATCCCCGCGTAACGCTCAGAATATTCAACTTACGGCCTAGGGCGACGTAAACATATTTGCGGCCTTATAACGCTAAAAGGGCTGGATGAAAACTTTTAAGGATATACCGAAAACTACGAAATGCTAATTAACTTCAGAAAAGTGTGACACCAACACACCCGATCTGACGATCCGATCCGATACTCGCAAACTATGAACTCGGGTGTGAATGAGCCAAGCCTATTGACCTACCTCAATCCGATTGCTATTGTGATTCACACAGAGACACAATTCGTTACAGAGATATCACAGCGAAACAAATGGTAATCGTGATATTATTGAGACGGTACAAAATAAATTAATGGCAAAATGTGCTTTCACGGGATAGACAAGTTATCTCGTATCTGTAAATAACCAGAAGACATTTTTGACACCACCGATTGTTTCTCGGAAGCATTCATTAACATCAACCGTCATCCCTATTGACGATTGATGTTAATGAATAAAATTAGCTCAATATAAATACAAATCATATATAAATCCACTGAAGTTCAAGTGGGAATCGAACCCACGCACGGGCGACTGCTTATGGCTAGTAGGTATGCATAAAAAAGGCAGCAATTTCTGTTTGGATGACAGTTGGTTTAGTAAAAACTGATTGCACCATGAGACCTGACTGTTATTATGCCAGTAGTTCAAATAAGCACTTTTACACGTCTGAGCATGGGAATGTTTCTCAAGAGAAGTTTAGTAAAAACTGATTGCACCATGAGACCTGACTGTTATTATGCCAGTAGTTCAAATGAGCACTTTTACACGTCTGAGCATGGGAATGTTTCTCAAGAGAAGACCACTGTAGGGAAAAAGAACCCGAAAAAAAAAAGAACCCGAAAAAAATCAACTGTCAGTGGAGTTTTTGTAAATGATATTACGGTTTAATTTGACCAAGATTGGTACCCCTAGAACTAATGAAAGGTTTCTGTGATTCTGTTACTTAATCTCCAAGTAAATCTTATTCCAGTTTGGTTGAATCCATCCTAAGTAACAATAATATGAGGTGCTTAACCTAAACTGTTACTAAACGACGTTACTGGTATACCATTACGTTAACTAGCGGTCTTTAAGTGAGTAGCTTTCTACGCGTGTGTTCTGAGAATAGCCCCATCACGAGAGCCACTAAAGATAAACCAAAAGGATGTAAAGGAAGCGTACTTTAGTTTAGTTAACTGTCGGATTGGTGTCCGGGATATCTCATCTATTTATACGACGGATGTCTTTCGTGCGCGTTACTTCAGGCAATGCTCTTTTCAACATACTACAGATACGTTTGACTTTTCGGAAAAAGTCGATGCGATTAGGACGTTTGTGCACAACTCTATGTGATTTAAATTTCGTTGGCACAATAATTGTAATTGCTGAGTCGCGCGACAAGCGAAATCGCGGTAAGATAGGCTAGAGTCCTGCTGGTATGTATCACTCACACTCGCATTTTGTCAAAATGTGACGGATTCTTTGTCACTTATTTATCGCGCGATAAAAGCAACCATCATAGGCCCCCTTATGTAGGTAACTACTTAGTTTTTGTGAAATAATCTGCTTGTTTGTCTGTTCAGCAACGCAAACCTATGACCCAGTCAGTGCACATGTGTGTTAACAACCGAGTTTAGCACGTCTGCGCCTGCGCTCCTCCGGGGAATTTAACGGTGTCTTTTATGATCCTAGGAATTCGCGTGTGTCGAACGTACCTATTTACCGAAATTCACAAGATTATATAAGTTAAGTCCGTGATCTTTCAGATTGGGATTCGGGTTTGGGTGACAACTGAGAGGTTCTTATCTGGATCGTCTATGAGCGAGTGAGATAGGTATAAAACTTGAATCACTTTATTTCAGCTCACGCATTGTATGGGCTGCACAAATGCATGGCCCATTTATGAATGAATTAATCAGCAGCTCATTGTACGTGTTTAATATAATCGCATGATATTCATCATATTTAAGTTATTATAAAATTCTAAAATTGTATTGTAAATCCGTTTTCTATGGAGAGGGGGACGGGCCTTATTTCAGGAAAAATCTTAACAGCGCGACGCAGGATTTGCATGGGTGCCTGGCGCCAACCGTAGAACGCCATCTGTTCTACACATATCTCTCATCACGCCAAAACGACAGGACGGACCAGTTTTAATACTTAATAGCTGGACATCCAAACACTTTTTTTACCCGGTACTGTAAATAAAAAATAAATACGCGGGCGAACTTGCGGGCAACTGCCAGTTTCTAGTAAAATCGCAGCCTGGCTAGAATTATCTTGATATATCTTCAACTTAACTAACTTTAACTGTAGTGTTATATATAGTTAAGTCGAATAGGTTCCACGGAGTGAAATAGTGTACGAAAATGCCATCGCTACATTATATAAGAGTATGAATATGGTACCTGTCCAAAATAAACAATTCTCAATTGAATTGAATAGAACGAATGTCGTTTAATGTCTTGAATCACGTGTTGCAGTAGAAGGCTATACGTATTGTATACATCCATATAAGGATGAGACTAGTTTTCTTTCACCATAAAAGAGCGGTGGTTCAACTATATTACCGTAAACGACAGAAACGAGCATCTGTTAGCGAAAGAGTGGTTGCACAAAGGTGAATTAAATTCAATGCGCATTAATGCGTGCTGTCGCTTTTTATCTGGCTGAAGTAGAAAGTGACAGGAGGTGTCCGAATGGCAAGTGCTGGACGTTTGTATTAAGTAGATGCTATGAGCGTTAATACACTAGGGTGCAACAAAGTCGGACCATTATGTTAAAACTATAAGTGTCATCACGAAAATTTTAATATAGACTGAAAAAATATTTCCTGCGCTATGGAATGACACTACTCTACAATACGTATGAGGTTTATTTTTAGGGTTCTATAGCTTTAGTTATAAAATATACTAAGATGACACATGTCGCATGTGCGAAGCTATATAACATAGACTATAACCGTATTACGTAGACATTTAATATGAATATGTATTACCGTGTCCGCTATAACAACAAAGATTTATAATTCCGAAATTATCTACACTTCCGGTTATAAATAAAGAAAATTTAACACAACCCTTCTCTCTTTCTTTTTTCGAAGTCGGTTTATATATTCGGTTATGAAATATCATTGACAAAATAAATCATTCACAAACATCAACTAGAGCGTAAACAAACGCTGTCAGTAACACTTCCACTATCATAAAAGATTCATTACGCTATTTTCATTTCGCAATGTACGGTATGTTATTTACATTTCCAGGTTTTTGCCCACATATCCATGTCTACCGTGATTGAGTGACAAATAAAAACGCTGTGCGTGTACGCACGTGAATTCCTGCTTAGAAACCAGCAGTATACATTCATAATGGATGGTGTTTGACAGATAGGATTGGCTACTTTTTGTGAGTAAAATAAAAGAGCTTTGCCGCCTTCCGAATTGAGATGGGAGTTAGTGGGTAAATAAATACCCAGTTTTTCCGGGTATATACTCAATTGACTCCTATTATTTTGGCGATAAACTGGTAGATGCCCATAGAAGAGACATTTTTACACAAATCAAGTCCCAAACTAAGCTAAGCTTGTACTATAGGTACTAGACGATGATATATATAAAAAAATATATAAATACATAATTATAAGAAAGATTGGGTGTTTAGCTCCAAGTGCCCATCTCTACTCGTATCGCTGTTACTTATTCTATTCTCAGGTACATTTGGAAATAATCGTTGCTGCTGGACGCAATTTCAGTAATTTCTACCAAATTATCAAGTATCTACATTTAATTTTGTCATATTTATGTTATTCGAATCCTTATACTAATATTTACTTCTTACAAACGGGGCAACGGATTGTCACGTTTCTTAAAATAATGGCCCATAATAAAAGTTGCTCATCGCGAACCTCCCCATTATGATAATTCTGTAGCTCCAGTATTTATAGGCACTATCTAGGCAAGCCTGCTCCATTGCCAACACAACCGCACTCTATAAGTCGGAGGTGCCCAACAGATGAGAAAAAAGCCGAAACCCATGCTTCAAAAAAAAACTGACTGTAACTGACATACAGATGCTGGCAATTATTTGGCTGCTTGACGCAAATTTCCACCCGTAGTAATCGGGGTATTTTTTTCCCCAAACTGACAGATATCACAATATGTTTTGCGTTTTCACCCCTCACATTACGAAGCATCAGGGAATTCCCATTTCTGATATTATCCGCTTAGTGTGACTACTGTCACCCGAGGCCGCGATAATGTAATCTGTTTTATATTGTACTTGTACAATGTACATGATGGTTGGAATATCTGCGAAGACGAATAAAGGGAAAATAACATCCACTCATATGCATACCGTGGGGTTTTCGGTGCAGAAAAGGTTCACTAGGCCGACAGTATGCGTCAACTCATTCGTGCACCCGATAACCCCGAAGTATGCTCATAATTATGGATAAATAACTAATTATTTTGGCTGAGTGAACCAAGAAGGATCTTAGCCCATCACACACGGAGATAATAGAGACGTTTTGCTTGCGACGTTGACAAAGATGCGTACATGGACGAATCTAAGCCCGTGTCGGACCGTGGATTGCCAAAACTGGCCTGAAAGTGATTTCAAGCGGTGACTACGATTCTAGGCATATTTATTATAAGAGGAGACCGAAATACGCATATTGATATGTACAATACGATATTTCTTTAGTCTCAAATGAAAGCCCTCTTCTTTTTTCCAGCATCAGCACATACGGTTTGTCCTAATCTCGATGAATTTTATACATCCAATTTCACAATGTTTCAGACAAATTTCACCGCATAATGACAGTAAAACTGTCACAATAGTTTATACATCGCCTTCACAAACAAAACGCACAATCGAACGCAAGCCGTCGTTAAAGACTTAGCAAAATGGACCTGTCAAACTCATTACCCAGAGATAATGTCACAGTGACAGTTATAGCGACAAGCGACAATTATATTTTACACCCTCTCCTATTGCCTGTTAGTTTCCCTTTTATGACATTGGAAAGTTGTTTCGATTCATAATTACAACTATTCCGTGTGGTACAAATTTGAATCCACATTATAGATATCTTGCAGTCATAAGTCGCATCATTTCACTATTTCATTGAATAATGGAGAAGTACTCGTAAATATGCGTTTAGTGAAATTATATTGCAATATCTATTCAGTAAAATATAAGTTACACACTTTTTTATGCATGGAGTAGAGACGTGGACGGTACTGGCAAGAGAAAGACGGAGAATTGACGCATTCGAAATGTGGTGCTGGAGGCGAATGCTTAGGATACCTAAACGGCCAAGCGCACAAATGTATCAATTTTATCCCAACTAGGTATCAAAACTCGTCTATCTAATATCTGCCGACAACGGTTGCTTTCATACATTGGACATGTGACGCGAAGAGGAGCTGAGAGCCTTGAGAAACTGGTCGTGATTGGCGGAGTGGAAGGCAAGAGTGGCCGCGGCCGCTAACTAGATGGACTGACCAGGTTAAAGAAGCCACTTCCACAAACAAATTCCATCAAGCGGTGATAGCAACAATGGATCGAGATCGATGGAGACAACTGATCAAGAATACGCTGCGATCACGATCCTCAGGAATGAGGGACCGACTAAAGAAGAGAACACACTTTTTAAGTACGCAGTTTTTACCGTTGTCAGCGTTAGGCGATATTGTATGTAATTTTTTGATCGAATGATGATACAAGTGCGACGACCATTTGACATTATTGGTTTGACGATTCGATTGGCGGAATTATAGTTGCCTTCGGAGTCGACGCTCCTGGGTTCGAATCCCGGCAAGGACAAATACTTGTGTGATGGACTCGAATATTTGTTCCTGGGTCATGGGTGTTATCTATGTATATCGTCGTCAAGTACCAATCTATAGTACAAGCATTGCTTAGTTTTTAGTTTGGGACTAGGTAGATTTGTGAAAGATTGCCCCTTAATATTTATTTATTTAGTTCTCTCGATTTGTTCCGCCCGAAACGTGATACTTCGAAGCCTGTTATAACGCACGTTATGGCGACATTTCATTGGATGTTTGAGAAAAATGTTTTCGAACGATGTTCGAAAAAAAAAAAAAAAAAAGTCAACACGTGTAGTTATGTGGGCTCTATGAGAATCGCCTATAGATATCGTCCACGTCATTAGACTTAGCTAACTAGTGCTAAATACTTACTACATATTTGCTAAACACTTTCAAGACTGTACATACAGACGGACGTGATAACGATAAATCTCGAGCGAATGAATTAGTAAAAACAGCTTGAAATGGAGAAAGTACGAAGATAAGGAAAGTATTTTTAAGTTAGTATAATATTTCCTTGTGTGATCTAAGATTATTGTTACTTTGGTACGTGAGATAAGCCAAATATTTGATTTTAATTGACGTGTGAATAGTATGTATGATAAGATAAAATAATTAACAAGTCATTTCTTAAACACATGTATGTATATAATTGTATGCCAATTAAAGCATTGTCATCCAATAAATCGAAATATAAAAAATATGTAACAATTATTATTAAGTCAAAATCTCATAAATATTACATTAATTTATACTATGTAAACAAGTTTATAGATATTTTTGATAGTTAATATTTTCCGAAACATACCACCTAGCCTAGCTATAGTCACATTTTGTTTTTATTATGTACGCGAACATGGTATTAAAGTCTGCAGGCTTCTAACGGTCTTCAAAACCCTGACCCGTGAAAAACAGACAACTTAATCTCGTTCCAGACGACCTATTTCCGAACTTACGGTCCATATTTCATGCCTGAAATACTAAGGTCATACAATGCACTCCAGCCAAGCACTATTCACGCAAACATCCACCATTCTATTATGAAACACGTTTCTGAACGAAACCACAATAACAAACCGTGGAAAACGATGTATTCCAATTTTAAATATTTTTCTAATGACGTTCGAAATTCAAAAAACAAATTCACGAACGCGACCGGCTAATTCTATATTCGTCGCGAACGTCTATCGCGTCCGCCGTCACGCGCCATACTGAATTACTAATGCAAGTACTGCTGGCAGTTGAGTTGAGAGCGAAATTGTTTTTGAACGCTACGTTTAAGACAGTTACAAGTTGGACCATAGACAAGCTAGTATACAGTCTTCTTTACAATGCTCGTTCTTTTTTTTTTTTACTTAAAGTGCAAACAGGTTGGGCACGAGAAATCCGCAGTGTAGGAAGTTGACACATACATAGGTTCTGGTATTGATGGTTTACCGTTCTTTGAGTTTGGCAACCTTGAACGATCGGGTAGCCTTGTCAGGTTAATTATAGCCAGTGGTCGAATTACATGTTTATTTTCAATGCAGGTAGGCCTCGAGAATAACTATTTGGAAGAACATTGGGAGCCGTTCAAGGAGGTTTCCCCTGCAACGTCATAGAATGTCAGAATGTCACACTTCTAAGCAATAACCGTCATTATCACCCAAAGATAATTCTTCGAAATGTTTATTCATATTTCGCAATGCATAGTTATTGTTTTTGTAGTTAGTAGGTAGTTATTCTAGATACTTATTTTTTTAATCCATATGGCATATATTTTATAATGTCGTATAACCTACGATTTGAATACTTTGTAATAATAAAACACTTTAAAAAGTAAAATAAAATACTATTTTTCTTGCGGAAATATCCGGTATTACAATATCCTAAAAAAAAACACTGAAAAACGCTCCGCTACATTTTTTTATATTTTTAATTTCATCAGAATCTTAGGACGTTTTTTTATTTTATTTTATTTGTTAACAAAAATAAAGGATATGATGACGAAAGTCTATGGTATTGCTCGTAAGGCGGAAAATGCCGATCATTGTATAATTCAGTCCACAAACGCTCTAAGAGGCGTGTGACGAGGTTAATGCAAATCCAGTGTAGCGCCACGGATCAATAACCCCCCTCAATATGAATATGGTTACGTGATAAAACGCATAAATTTACATAGGAGACAAGTCATAACTGTAATACTGGTTAGAACACGAGATATAATATGGTGGCATATTATATTTTAACTTGAAAGAGAGAGGGTCATGATAGAGCCGAAAATGGAGCTACGAGGCAGAAGGTGCGTATAGTCTGGTAAAGCTAAGGAAAAAGCATTTCCGCTACATTGCCATATTTATGCCAATCATATTATGAGTGGCGAAATCTCTTATCGGAGGCCAAGACTCACTTTTGGTCACTGAGCCATCGAAGTAAGTAGGTAAATAAGTATATTATGATAATATTTATTTTTTAGTTTTGTTGACTCGACTTTAATTCGGGTGTATATCTCTTCTCTGCACGTCTATAATATCATTGAGAACTGTAATCATATCTCTGTTTAGTGGTTGACTGGTAGAGAAAGCATTAAGGCATTAAGTCCGCTACTTGTACTTTTTTTATTGAGAAATAAAGTTTAAATGAGAAAATAATCATGCATTATCCTTAGTAAAGGATTCCTATTTTTTTGACCGAATTCGTTATGTTGATAAAAGCCAAGCATACCACATCGCTATCGTCGTAATACGTAAGAACTTACATAAAAAAAACCATTTAATGTATGTATAATCACTTTATTGTACACAAAAACAATTCACAAAACTTCAAAAAATAAAAATAAAACATGTACAAAGGCGAACTTATCCCTATAAGGGATCTCTTCCAGTTAACCTTTGAGCAAATGAGAAAATAATGGGATATCCAAGAAGATAGACAAACGAACAAGTTAGTATGCACAGATACACGAAGGACTAATGTAATTAGATTATTGCGGAAAAATCTCCAAGGCGATATCCCAGGGTTAATGTGTATGGGAAAGCGGCAAAGTACGACAAAGGTCAATTGAGGGTTAACGCAGCATAATTTCCTTTAAAACATCACGTATGTGACTTTTAAACTTTTCAGGAAACAACTAGAAGTATTATAATGACGTATAAGCAGATGTTGTTACATTTGACGATCAAACATTGTTAATGAGACTATTCATGAGGAATCCCTGAGTAACGTCAGCAATACGAGATATTTAAATAAACATGTATTACGAAATATATTATGTTATTGCAGAACTGAGCTTAAAAGGTATTGGAAAATAAGGTATTACTTATTTTATCTACACCCATATTTTTAAGGGTGAAGACCAAAAAGTTTGCTGCCTTAACTTAATTTGTATCAAATTTTCCATTGTACGACGACAAATTAACCATCGAATAATGCACCTTAAGGTACTGTTTTGAGGTTCATTATTGTGTCGTTAATTACTGTCGCACGATGGAACTTTTTAGTTAGCCTTCGAAAAAAAGCGATCGGAAATAGTTCCGTTGTGCGACAAAATTTAACGACACAACAATCAACCTCAAAACAGTACCTTAAGGTACATTATTCGATGGTTAATTTGTCGTCGTACAATGGAAAAATTGATACAGATTTTAATTAAATGAGTTGCCTTTTGGCAGCAAACATTTTGATCTTCACCCTTAAATTACTATAACAAGTTGATCGGTTATAGGTTATCGCGGGCTGGTTTTCCGCAATTCTACGTCTTACAATGCGCCTATTACTCTATAAACAATATTTCGTGGGAGAAAAAACTCACTTTTTTTTGTTCTAAAGTGTCAACCACTCCTGCACCCAAACGCCAGGAGACCCTTCAATTTGTTTATCTTATGTTTATTAGTGGGACAATAAAGCAAATACATATAAAATTGGACAAGTGCGAGTCCGACTCGCGCATGAAGGGTTCCGTACCATAATCTATAACAAGTTTGTTGTATGGGAGCCCCCCTTAAATATTTATTTTATTTTATTTTTAGTGTTTGTTGTTATAGCGGCAATAGAAATACATCATCTGTGAAAATTTCAACTGTCTAGCTATCACCGTTCTTGAGATACAGCCTGGTGACAGACGGACGGACGGACAGCGAAGTCTCAGTAATAGGGTCCCGTTTTTACCCTTTGGGTACGGAACCCTAATAATGAAGTAAATGTCACCATCACTGTCGTTCGTATAAACCGGTATGTGTGGCCTTTAGAATGGTTAAAAATGCCAAAATGGAGTACCCTGTTTCATCAAGTTCATTAAAGTAGAGCATTTTGCATCACGTTGTGAAATCAAAATATGAATTAGTATCATATCAAGAAATCAGTTGCAAATCAAGATACATACTTTGGTATTTTGTTGTTTATAAGCGTGAGTTAACACTTTGTTGGATCTAATACAGTTACCTATATACAACGCAAATAGACATAAAGATCAGGCTCTTAGATAAAAGCTATCATCGCATAAATGAGTAAGTATGTTAGAGATAAGATGTTGATTGTTTAAATATCAAGAATACGAAACGAGAAACGTAACGTGTATGGGCGTACTTCCGTATCATTTCGTTTCTTACCAGGACTATTTGAAGGGATTACCCTCGTCTGTTGATAATATTGATAATATTGTTGATAATATTAATATTGATTGATGTATAATATAGCGACCGCGGACCGGAGGACGCAGCGCGGAAAGGCCCCCAACAAGGTGGACCGACGACCTGGTTAGGATCGCGGGGAGAAATTGGATGAGGGCGGCGCAAGATCGATCGTTGTGGAGAACTTTGGGGGAGGCCTTTGTCCAGCAGTGGACGTCTATCGGCTGATATGATGTTATATTCTACAGCATACTGTAATTATATGAATAAAATTAGCTTAGTATGTCATGCAACAAGGAAATGTTTTTTTTTATTTGACTTCAAAGGTACGCGAAGTTTATGATTTTTTGTTTAAATCCAAAGGAAATTTTGAAATTGTTTTCATAATCCTCATAATTTAACAAAACAATAATTGTATCGCAACCATAAACTTAAACGCACTTTTTCACGGTGTAAATGGCAAATTACTTCATGTCTCCCTACAAATATATTGGTGTCCATAACATACGAGTATAATGACAATGGCGTCACATGTAGGTGGACATTTGCATTTGTATGGAGCGTTTTAGCGCTCCGTATGAATGTTGAACTTTGTCGGTCATTTCTGACTTTTAGAGCAGTCTAAGTGTAGTCCCTAGACATTTGATACCAATAAAAAATAGAATCGATTGACATCCTCAAAAATTTTCGTCTTGACATGACTATTTCATCGATATAATTTTTCCAGAATCCAACATTGCAGATGTCATTAAAGACAATATTCGAGATAAACTGTCGCAATAAACAGAGCAAGCAATTTACATAAATCTCGGCACACTTGACGCATGACCATGAAATGTAAATTTCGGTGTAGCCTCTCGTGTCGCGATTTAGCTCGTGGGCAGAGTTGTCACATAAATACAATTTTGGCAAAATGGTAGAACAAGATGCAGAAATTAGTAGAAATCGGTAGAATTGGAAATCAACAATATATATCGCGTCCCTGTTAGTGGCAACTGTCAAATAAATAATAGTGTGTCAAAAATAGTATAATTCATAAATATATTAATAAAAATAGGTAGATTTGATGCTGAGGGTGGTAGATAGGTAGTACCTACGGATAGGATGTGACAACACTGCTTGTGGGTGTATCATAGAATTATAAGATGGGAGAAAATACGTGATATTTTTGCGGATGAAGAGAAATTATGGACTAAGAATAGACACTCGAGCGAAGGAGGATCTTATAAGCGAAACGGTCAAGTTCAAAGCCAGTATGACGCGCGGTTAAAATGTATTCTTAGTAAAGCGAAAGTCAAGACCAGCGTTGTTTATATTGTACGCGTAGTACACTTTTCTATACAGCACGTCAATTAAAAACAAAGCATACTTAGGCTGATTTTCCTTTACAGTAGTTTATAATAATAATAAAATAATAATAAATATTAAGCGACAATCATACACAAATCGACCTAGCCCCAAACTAAGCAAAGCTTGTACTATGGGTACTAGACGACGATATACATAATATATAAATACATATGGAACAGTTACATAATGGGAGGTCTTAAAACACGAATGCGAGCCGAAGGCGAGTTCCATAATAGGATAAAACGAGTGTTTTAAGGCGTGTGAGGAAAAATTCACCTATAACGAGCTGCGTCGCGCCGAGGGACGTTAAAATTTTCCATAAATGTTTTTTTTTCGCGCACCGTTTAGCCACATAGCCTAGCTTTAGTTGAAAAGCCTAAGAAGTGATATTTACAAAGAAGATATACGTAATAGGTAGTATGTAACGATAAATGTAAATAAAAACAGCATTGAACAGATAAAAAAAAATTACAATGAGATATTAAGTAGCTTTAATGGTGTCACTGACACTAAATCTAACCCCAGATTAACTTTCTAGAAAAGATAAAACTACTCAATGTAATATTAGTAGTTATAGTGATGAAGCTAATGTATTTCGTCATGCAGCGACTGAGAATATTACGGCAAGCCACGACTACGCGCGACCAGCCGCAGCGATAAGCGACGCGCGGTAAAAACAGAATCATAGCTGTATTCGTCAGTTGACAACCAAAACTCACAAATAGGGACCTACTTACAATGCAAAGCTCGTATATCAGTGTCAATCCACTTTAGGTCAGTCTGTGGGGAACTGTAAAAGCCTTTGCTCTACAAAAGGTGGCGTAGAAAATGTTTAGACACAATATTGTTTAGGTATGGCAGGTTAAGCAGGCCGAAAAAGGACGCTGCGCGGTATCATGCGTTTAGGACATACCACCAAGTCCAAAAATGGTACGGAATAAAAAAAAACCAGACGACTGGGGCTGGAGATATGACACCAATAGGCTCACTCCAATAACAACGACGGAGAAAGCAGCACCCCAGACGGTTTTTAATGTAATTTTTTGCCACTGTAAAAAAGGATGCAGCAAAACATGTAGTTGCAGAAAAGCTGGATTAAAATGCTCTATTGTTTGTGGATTCTGTAGTGGTCAGTTGTGTGAAAATGCAGTAGAGATTCAGATAGAAAAGGAAGACTGTGATGACGACGAAATTTCATGGTTGGAAACTAAAAATACAGACAATGAAACAGAAAATTTCAGCGACGATGATGAAGAAGGCACCATTAACCAGCCCGGGCCCTCAAAAAGAATTAAAAAATGATAGCTATACAATTTTTAAACAAAATTAAAATGATATTAATGATTTTTGTAAATATTATTATTTCCGTCGCTTGTAACTTCTTACCTTTAAGACTTACAGAATAAACATGTATGCAAAAAATTTAAACAAGTTTGTCTTCTTTATACCTCTCATAGACACTTTTGTGATTTAGTAAACAATTGAGAAGTTATTTAAAATATACCTAATTTTGGCACCTTTAATTCAAGATGGCGGCTAACGCCTGGGTCCTTCAAGGTCGAGAACTTGGATTTTTATTAACCTGTCATACCTAACCAATATTGTTTCAAAACATTTTCTACGCCACCTTTTATAGAGCATAAATACCTACTGACTGGATTACTTACTAGATACGACGTTCTGAAGAGCAGTGACAGAAATTGTAGTGTTGGTTGTCACCAGGCGACATGAAGCACGCCACGAGCCGCCGCGCGCGGGTGCCGACGACTTCTGCGGCAAGCTGCAGCGGCGAGCGGCGGCCGTACGAGTGAGCGAGACACCGCGCTCGGACCTTCCGCTCCCACCTATGTCCGCCGCTTGCCGCCGCTGTCGTGGCCGGGCCATTAGTAACAGTGTAAAGACTTAATTAACGAAACAAAGGCAGAGGACAGAGTTCACACTGACATGACCACGCATTGTCTAGTGAAACTTGTCGACGAGTATAATGAAGCAATTAATGTTTAAAAAGATAAAGCAGAAATTATACCTAACTACTCTTTCTCTAACAAACATGCGGACTGAGGACTTCTAAGCTACCTATGCAAACATTTTTTTTTATGCAAATGATATTTAAAATTATTTTCAGAATCCTCATACTTTAGAAAAACAATAATTGTTTGGAGACCATAAATGACGTAACATGTAGTGTGCCATTTGTAAGGAGCGTTTTTAGTGCTCCGTAGGAACGTTCAACTTTGATGGTCATTTCTGACTTTTAGAGCACCCTAAGTGTAGTTAGTCCCATATATAGACACTTGATCCAAAAAATAAGAATCGACATCACAAAAAATGACATTCGCGACATCAAGCCCTTCCTGTACGTCTAGCATAACTGTGAGACGCGTCAATGTCGCGCGACAAATACTACCTGTCACCTTCCTTGCGACACCGTGCGAGCAAAACAGGTGATGCTGCCGCGCGCGACCAACGAAGTCGCGGTAAGATATGCTAGCTCTGCACTTCTAGCACAACTGTGACACGCGAAGTTTTCTCGCGCGAGAAATATTACCGTCTCTTTCTTCACAGTACTGTGAGAGAGTGACGGGTGATGTTATGTCGCGCGACAAGAGTCGCGAAGCCAAGTTGTGCTAGACGGGCTGCTGTTTACGATTGGAGTATGCGAAAGAAAGTGTTACAATTACAAGTATATATTTTAACAATTTATAAAAAAATAATAATGTTACCCTGCCCAAAGCCGTTTAGGAATGAATTGATCTTGACAGATATAATGAGCAAAACATGTTCATGTCCAACAAAAAAAAGTCTCCAACAATCACAACAGCTATTCATAGTGTAAATGTACATTTTCTGTTGAATGTTATGTTAAATAAGCGATAAGCTGCAAAGAATACTTCGTCTGACGCTAATGCATTTAATACGCTGATACTGTGCGAATTATCCATGGTCTAGAAAACATTAAAATTTAACCAAAATACAATGTGACTCACCAAAATGATGAATTAAGATCGTAACAACTAATATCATATACTACTAAATAGAAAATAAGGGCTACTTGAATTTTACACAGTTTATAAAATAGGAATTTTTGTAAACACATTTCTAAAAATAACATTGAAAGGGAAGATCACAATAGTGTGTTAAAACTACGTAATTTCAAATACCAAAGTAATATTATTTTTTCCTTTTTTATGTAATAATAACTTCTACCACTACGTACCGTATTTAAGGAGTTAAATTACGCGGGCCTTATTTTTCTTTCAGTATTACCAGGCGGGTTTTGCAAAGAATATGCAATATAACCTGAGTACTATATACTTTTTGTAGTGTTTTATTTGATAACTAACGGCTTGATGCGGCGTTTTGAAAAAGTAACTTCTGTACCTTTAGCATAACCGTCACATTCCTTTCTATGCCGTAAGAGCAAGACAGGTGATGCAGTCGCGCGACAATTATCGCTTAAGCGAAGTCACAGCCCTACTGATCTGTGAGACACAACACAACAGTATAGACAACAACAAGGAAAATCTCAGTGCAATCGGTTTTTACTTTCGCTGCGAATATCAACGAATGTTTTTGGTTTTTTCTTGTTTACTTTTTATGATTAACAAGACAAATGAGAGCTGCGATAAGTGAACGAATTTGACCTATTCATTAGCGTACCCCCCATAGGGCGTATCTGGTTTATCAGTAGTCATTAATGCAGCATGCGTCATTTCATTCAGCTAGATAATACTATCTGTAGTATTCCAGATATGATGCATCCAAAGTGGACAAAATCAAATCACCTTGAATGTATTCAAGTCGAGTACTTATGACTCGCATTTTTTGTAATTTTTACGTACTGGCTGCACAATTCTGCAGCTCAATTATGACTACCTGTCACATACTTACCTTTCTAAGTCGTGCGAGCAACACAGGTGATGCTGAGTGGCGCGACAAGCGCGAAGTCATGGCAAGGTATTCTAACCTGACTATACTGATCTGTGAGACAAATACAACAGTATAGACAACAACAAGGAAAATCTCAGTGCAATTGGTTTTTACTTTCTGTGAATGTTTTTGGTTTCTCTTGTGATTAACATGACAAATGACAGCTGCGATAAGTGAACGAATTTGACCTATTCATTAGCGTACCCAAAGAGCGTATCTGGTTTATCAGTAGAGTCATAAATCCGGCGCATGCGTCATTTCATATAACAAGATAATACTATCTGTAGTACTACATATACGATGCATCTAAAGTGGACAAAATCAAATCGAGTCAAATATATTAAAGTCGAGTATTAGTTGCATTTTTTGACATTATTCTGCAACTCGTACGTGGTATACATCTATACCAGTGGTGGGCAATCTTTCTACATGGGGGGGCCAGAAGATTAAGGAAATTTCTCAGGGGGGCCAGAATTGCAGTAAAAATCTATTTTGATTTGAAATTGTTTACTAATCAACGAATCATATAAAAGTACAAACATTTTTTATGTGAAATCGTTTAATCATAATGAAATATTTTTGCTTTATACGGCTAGACCATCAAACATTTTGATTTTGACTCTAAATGCGGGCCATACTAATTATTTCTAAGGACGGGTGTCGGGCCGGATAAAGTCCTTTCGCGGGCCGGAGCAGGCCCTAGGCAGGAGTATAGATTCTATACTATTTTAAAATTCTATATTTGTATTGATAATAATTACCTATTCTATGGAGGGATCTTCATTGGGATAACTTCAGGAAATATCTTAATCTTATTATCTCTTATTATCTATCGTCATTTGTTTTGTATGAGCGCGCTGCGCCATACCAACCTGGCGCCATCTGTTTCCATAATTTCCTTTGTCCTCGCATCACGCCGAAACGGCTGGACCAATTTTAACCAATTTTAGTACAGGGATATCTGGACATCCAAAGATGGTTATAGGATACTTTTTTCCGTCTACGGAACAGAAAAAAATACGCGGTCGAAGTTCCGGCCACCTAGCATCACTCACTACATAGTATAAAACAGAGTCGCTCCCTGCTGTCTGTCTGTCCCTATGTATGCTTAGATCTTTAAAACTACGCTACGAATTATGATGAGTTTTTTTAATAGATAGTGATTCAAGAGGAAGGTTTATATGTATAATACAGGTATATTTAGCATTGCATCAGTGCGAAGCCGGGCCGGGTCGCTAGTATAATATAATACATAACTAACATTGTGTGTGATTTTCGGACAATTAACGCGGAAAATTAGCGCGTGCATGAGCTTTTGAACTTTAACACAATAACAAATCACAACTACTTCTCCTAAAGTCTAACACCGTCAAAAGTGAAACCGACCAAGAAGAGTGTACATACGTGAGTATATTAGTACCGGACGGCACGATTCGAAACTCCATTCTGCGAACTTAGGTGTAGACTCGGATAATTGCAAGTTTAATAAACTAACTACCACTTAAATTAAACGGGGGACTCTAACAACTAAAACATAATCAAGGAAAGTAACTCCACACGATCTCCGGATGTACAGGCAAAACGAAAAGTGTTTTCTTTAATTAAATAGGATAGCTCTTGCTACTAGTGATGTCTGAACTCTGAACCTCAAATACAAGTTTCCAACGCAACAAACATTTTAAAATGCGTTCGAGATTTTTCCGGCAAACTTACTCAAAGGCCTATCTATTTGTGTATTATTATACGCTGTCTTTTTGCTGCTGCCTACAGCAGACAATAAATGATAGTCTCGCAATATTTGTGTTTTAATTATCTTTCCTTGCAAGCATTAATGCTGCCATCCGTCCGGGTTTCCCCGAATTTGTCAAATTTTTGGACACGTCCGGGGAAACATGTGGTGTCCAATGTCCGGGTTTTTTAAGTCTTTGTCCGGGTTCGGCGAATTTAGAGATGGGAGCTCTAAGCATTACCCAGTACCTATACAATACAGCACTATTGAAAAATTATATGTATGGAGTGAGATTGCACATATGTACTCTTGTCCTATTGCCCGGGATGGAATGTGTCAAATGATGCAGGATATTCAACATCCTGGCCGTTCGTGACGGCCCAGCCACAACTACATGCGACTAGCAGCAGCGGTGAGTGGCGAGTGGCAAAAACAAAACGATAGGGACATATGCACGTATATCGCGCGAGAAATATTACCTATCTCTTTCTTCGCTGTACTGTTGGAAAGTGACGGGCGATGCTATGTCGCGCGACAAGAGTCGCTAAGCCTAGTTGTGCTCGACAGGATGGAGCACGCCGCGAGCCGCCGCGCGCGTTTGCCGCTCTATCGGATATGCCACGACTACGGCGGAAAGCGGCTGCAGCGAGCGGCGGCCCAGACGAGTTGTGGACTGGGGTGTCTTTGTTTCCACGCCGCGCACGCAACGACATCGGCCTATATAATAAATGAGGTTCCTCTAGGAGTGGCAATCCGAATTATCCAAGCAAGAGAAGTCGGAGACAAGCTCCTTGTTACGCACTGGTGCGTAGGCTACTTAATAGACATGTTGACTGATGTTGAATTCTACAGCGTACTGTAGTTATATGAATAAAATTAGCTAAATATATCACGAAACAAACAAAAAATCCAGAAAAATAAGTCTTTTTGGAAATATGTGACTTCAAAGGTACGCAAATTTTATGATATATTTTTTTAATCCAAAAGTAATTTTGAAAACAAGTATGACAACCATGAACTTAAACGCACTTTTTCAAATGGCAAATTTCTTAATTTCTCCATACCATTATTGGTACCTATACCGGCCTGTGACGTCACTAGCCTGGGCGCCTTTTGTATGGAGCGTTTTTAGCGCTATGTTAGGAATATTGAACTTTGACGGTAATTTCTGACTTTTAGAGCAGTTTAAATGTAGTCAGTCCCATATAGACATTTGATCACAATAAAAAATAGAATCGATTGACATCTTCAATAAAAATTAGTCAACATGTCTATTAAGCCGTATTGCCATTGCCTTGTTTTTCCTACAAACGTATGTAAGGCAGGGTTCCTGCAGTCTTCGCTGACTGTACGCTATCCATTATTTACACGAGATCGCGGCAATCCCATCTCGCCACACGTACCATAATTTATTTTAAGTAAGCATCATATATTTCAAGAGCATGATCGTTTATTAGGTTCAGCCCGACTTCGAGACCTAGATAGGTTTCAGCTTTCAGTGTTGCCAACTTTGGAAGTGCCGCATTAGAAAAATGCATGCGCTCTTCACTATTATTAATATAATAAAGTCACACATTGTGAAAAACCAATTTGAAAGACTATATTTTGAATATGAATTTGAATTTTAGCATTTATTCAGGACTCTTAATACTTACAAAAAATTAAATTCTTAAAATCATATTACCACATCGAATCAAATGTATTGAGGCGCTAAAGCTCAGAGAGGTAAATGAACCTCATAAAAAAAAACGAAGAAAGAAATAAATAATAAGAGGCGGTGGACAAATTTGTCAATAAAACTGTCGAAAATGTGCCTAATTTAGCCCTTGAGTGGTTTAGGTTCGTTGCTGTGGGTTGGGGACCGTTTATCCAAGTCAGTGAGCATGTCTCATTTACCTACTGTGGATTACTGTTTTAGGGTTCCTTCCTTAGAGTAGGTCTTGATCTGGATTATTTTGCTAATATACCGTTGTGACTTCAAAGTACAGATCATGTTTCGATACTGTTTAGCGTCTTAGTACTTGTACTAATTGTGAAAGAAAAAACTAAAATAATAGTGACGAACCAATCGTACCTATTCCAAATAGAATCCAAAGAAATCACAACATTTTTTATCTAATTAATTTATCCCTGTATTTTGGTAATCCTATTCCTTAGTGTCGCTCTACCTACAGTACTCGGAGAAAAGCACTATCGTGATTACTGAGTTACTTTAAATTTTCCTATATACGGAATCCGTAGTCAAATTTTCGTAGCGCAAAACCACTTCGTACCGCATTTATGTCGTTTAATCGCACCGCAAATAACGGGTGGAACTGAACAGTACACCTTAATGAGCAAGCAAGTAGGTATGCCAGGTTCGTAAAATGCGAGCAAAATTCATAGAAATGCTAGGGTCGTCACGTACGTCATTTCAATCAATGTTACTCGCATTTTACGATCCCTAAGTGATCCCTGAGACGATCACTTGTAACGTCTACGTCTGCTATTTGTCAACAATTCAAATTTCGATGCAGAATTTCCATATAATCAAAACCTACCCCTGAACGGGATTTTATTCTGGTTATCTGCGACTCTGCGCCAGTCAAGTTTCGTAAATTACCTATAATATTTTCATCGGTGTCCGCGACTGTCACATATTAAAAAAAAATATTTAAACGGATTATTACGAAAACTAAATAACTAGAGGCTCTGTGAGCTGTACACCTCGCGAGATTGTTTCAATTTTTTTTTTTACATATTCAACCAATTTGAAAATTTTCGAAAAACTGAATCGACAAACAAATCTATATACTTATCGAACGTACTCACAGATTGTCATGAAAATTGGTTGAGAAATGCGAAAGCTAGACACCTAAATGAAAATGATTACTTGAGCAAGTGAACAATGCAATCTCATAAATAACGTTTACCTAACCATACTTGGACAAAAGGTACTGATCGAGAACATGCCGTACCATTGGTACAGTCAGCATCTAAAGTAGCTGACAATTTTAGTATTCAATTCGACATAAGCCAGTAGCGAAATTGTCACATATATTTCAAGCTGACCGTACTATATACGAAGACTACAATGTAGTACAGTCACGTAATATTTCTTCTCCCCAATTGGCTTCTTTGTTCGCACATTGTAATAACTTGAGTTTTTTTCTTAAACGACGGAGCGGAAGTATTACCTTAGATAGTGTGGAGGGGCACTTCACTGCAGAAACTCATACTTAGGCCAACTTCACGATAGTGTCGAGCCGGGGTTATGGTTTATTGCTTAATGGTTACACGCGAAAGTTTAGAAAAAAGTCTACGTTTTAAATTCAATACAAGCTGGTAATAATCACAGCTTTTTCTTTAAGGGCATATCCACGGCATATCCATAGGAAAAAGCTGAAATTTAAATTTTGCCGTCGATATTGCGTTTAATGATTAGACTTACCATAATGTAACGTTGGAAAAAAAATGCTGTGCATACATACCTGTAACAGAAATAATACAGTTTAGTTATAGAATCGGAAATTCGAGACACTACCAATCTATGATGATCAGATACGCGTCTACGAGTCATATTCATATTAATTTATCATTGTAAAGGTGAAACGAAGTTTACTGTACTAATAAAATTCTAGATTTGTATCCAAAAATCAGTTTTTTATGGACAGAAAGAAAAATCTTAATATGAAAGGGCACGCAGCGCCACGCCAGCCTGGCGCCATCTGTTTCCATAATTTCCTTTGTCCTCGCATCACGCCGAAATAGCTGGACGAATTTTAACCAATTTTAGTACAGGGATAGCTGGACACCCAAAGATGGTCATAGGATACTTTTTACCCGTCTACGATATAAAAAAAAACCTACTCTACACTTTCTAGTGTAAAGATAAAAATATACTTAAATACATAAACGTACGTATTCAACATCCATGACTTAGGAACAAGTATCCGACTTATTAATACAAATATTTGCCCTTGCCGGGATTCGAACCCAGAAACTCGGCTCAGTAGGCGCACTAACACACTGCACCAACCGCGCCGCCGATTGACAACATTTCAAATTTTCAATTGGTGTTTAATTTATTAATTTTATTATCACAGAACACAAAACTATTATTTTTTATTTGATTATACCACAGAATAAAGACACTACAGAAGCCGCACTCTTTTGTTATTTGCCGCTTTTGCAAAAGCATTAGCCTACTCGTATCTGATTGGACATTTTTAATGACGTACGACGCTGTTGGTTCTAGCTTCTTTGGGGCGTGTCATACTCCTAGGGTTGCCTACATTAGCAAAAGGGAAACTACTTCTCTGTGTTTGTAATTATTTTAAAAGCTACTTTTATCAAAATACGTTCAAAATAAGAGGGACCTAGCGCGATCTTTATAATGATGGGCTCGAGTGCCTACTGGATTTTTGGATTGGTTTAACGTAAACATGTGCGGTTTTTTATTTTTCGAACCATTTTGATTAGCATTATGATCCAGTATTATAAAATTGACCGGATTTTGTATCCTGGAAGTGCTTACTATAGATCTCAGGACTGGTTCAACGCAGTCACGTGCAGTTTTCGTACTCTGATTCACTTTGATGAGCAAGTAGAGAATGTGTTTATATTATGTAAACGCATTTTTTAAATTATTTTATTATCCTTTGGAAGTTTGTAGAATGAAACATTTTTATTTATTTTATTATTGGTTTTACACCCGTTAACATAACATTTCATTTTTATGCACACTTGACATCAATGATTGATTCAATCGACGACGATCATGATCAATGACAATATGGTTTATATTTGTATACATAGAAAAAAGCCCGTTTCTAGCGGCCCTTTATGTTCTGGGATTATTACATTTTGTTTGTTCGATATTTTCCGAAGTTGAGCGAATTTTGAAAACTCAATTTTATATTCTGACTCGGATGACTCAAAAGCCCCCCGATACCGAGTTTTAATCCCCTAGGACTAATTAGAAATTAAAAAAAAGTCACCATTTTGTTTTTTTTTTTTCCACAACTGTACTCGGGTGGGGTATGACATTCGTTCGAGCACCTCCTACCCATTTCCAGCCGTTTACGAGATACGGGATCCTTAAAAAAAATCTCCATACAAATTTTGTTGTTTCGATATTTTCCGACTTTGACTTAATTTTCGGACACCGATTTCAGATTCATATTTTTGAGCCCCAAATGCCCCCCGATACCGAGTTTCAGCCCCCTAGCACCAATTTGAAATTTTGAAAAAAAAAGCTATTTGCCATTTTGAATTTAATGTGGTTCGCTAATTTTCACATTCATAAGCGAAGTCGAACAAGACACGGCGCGCACCCTATGCGCTAAACGCAGCAATGCGGTCTAAATCTCTTTGTTCGTGTACGTGATGTGGAGTTTGTGGACACGTCCACACGCGCATTGCGTTTGTAGTAGTGTCCCTACCTATCGCAGCGCGGTTGTATGAAGCTTAGTCTCTGTTCCGTTTCTTTACTCACGTGGAACCAGTCTTGAGATCCAGTAGGTACTGCCATGATCCATCATCGTCAATTTTATTATACTGAGTCTAAATGTTCATTGTAGTGCCGCACATGTCTGTGTTGAACCAATCTTTAGATCCAGTCCATATTTTCAGGGCCCATCATGAGGTCAACTTTATGATACTGGATGTAAATGTTCAATAAAGTGAGTACAAAAACGAAAACCACACTAGTCTACGTTGAACCAGTCCTGAGATCCAGTAGGTACTTCCATGATTCATCATCAGGTCAATTTTATGATACTAAATGATCAATGTGGTGAATCGAAATGTCAAAACCGCACATGTCTGCGTTGAACCAATCTTGAGATCCAGTCCCTATTTCCAGGGTCCATCATCAGGTCAATTTTATGATACTGCCACATACTGGCTGTAAATGTTCAGTAAAGTGAGCAGAAAAACCACACTTGTCTACGTTGAACTAGTCCCGAGATCTAGTAGGTAAATGTTCCATCATCAGATCATGACTTAATGTCAATGGTAACCGTATTCTCTTACTAATAAAAAATATATATATTTACACTTTACGGAGATAATCGGTGAACTTACGTTCAAAACGATTCAATGTAGCGAACACTGAATCTCTTCCTTTTTAAAGTCGGTTAAAAATAATAAAAAATCACAATAATATGTAAATAATAAAAATGTAATCGATGCGTTGTCTTCGCTTCGAACGTGCCGACCCTAGCCGAATAAAGGCGGGACGATGGGCGGGCCGGGTCACAATTGTGACCCGAAATTGGTAGGTATAATTTTTGACACTTCAGCGGAGTGAAACCCCCTTGATTATACTGGCAAGTTATCAAAATATAAAAATAATGTGAAACAGCGTCATGTAAGAATCGACCCTCTACATGACGTCACCTAGTGGAAAATTTAACAGTCACAACACACAAAAAGAAGAGTGGTACAATTTCCATACTAAATACGCCTTAGTAATAGTCCGACTGTATGATTTTCTGCGATGTGACAATTTACTGGTCGTATACGCTCTTTTAGAAGAGTAATGGAATTTTTCGGCCATATTGCCAGGAAAGAAGGAAAAAATTTGGAACAACTCATGGTGACTGGAAAGGTCGATGGGAAGCGTCCAAGGGGCCGGTTAGGCGGTCACCGATAAGGTGGTCTGACCAAATCCGCTCATCATTGGACACCAAGCTACACAACGCACTCCATGAAGCCAAAGAAGGACAGATCTAGGTGGCGAAACACGGTCCGGAGCATAATGACCCAGCTACGGGGGAATCACGACCCTCAGTAATGAGGAAATCGACGCGAGGAGGGGGACTCTTTTAGAATGAAGATCTTTTCAAATACAATTTTCAATTACAAATTGGTATATTTTGGGATAAAATGTGGTAATATTTCCTCTACATGATGTCGCCTTGAGAGTGAATGTATGAGATAGTTTGAGCGCGTTTGAGACTGTGTGGCTGTTTGAGGTAGTTGTGCGTCTGGTTGTAAGGTGCGGTTGACAGACGGCAAGTAAACATCCGTCGGCAATGCTGCCAGTTCACACGTTACGTGATCATGTTTCCCTGTGATAAGACCCAATTACGATGTCGGAAAGTAAAGTAAGTAAGTTGTAAAAGTTCCGATAACAAAACCGGTTAAAAATGCAAGTAAAGAGGACTAACAATAAAGCACTGACAAAATTCGAAGACCTGCCCATCAAATCGAATCATTTTATTCAAAATAGATATATTTGGAATACTTTTTGGCGGTTAAAGCTGTTTAATTAAACTAGCTAAATAATTGACACAACACAATTATTATTAAATATTAACACTAAGTTCATACACTTTTTTCATGGTTTGGAGCAGATACCGCATGCTAAAGGCTATCACAGCGTGCGTAGCATCGGTATGGCCTGAAAGACACTTAAATTTAACGTTTGCCTTTGTAATTTACCTTCATCAATGTTCTTATAAAATTGCAGCTTCCACACCAAAACGGCTAAACGGATTTTAACCAATTTTCGTACAGAGGTGGTTCGACATCCTATGATATACGGATACTTTTATCCGACTACGACAAAAAAGTGTTCCACCGACGAAGTTGCAGACGACTTCTAGTAAACAATAAAAACAACGGCACGCTACATCTCCATGTCTTGCCTGGAAGAAAATCCTTTAAGCAGGGCACATGGCCCGCAACGCGCCGCGAAGCCCGATCTCACGTGGCCGAGATCTTGTTATCGTTATCTGATTTCCACCACGTCGCGCATACTTAAAGGACGTATCTACCACCGTAAAATGACACTACAGAATGTTCTCTGTTTTGATATTCACTAAGCCGCGTGAGAAATGTGTGTAGGTATTGGTTCACAGACTTCACAGTGTAATATGTGACGCATTGGTCTTTCGTGGTTCGCACTGCTGAGTGACGCATAGTTGAAGTTACGACTGGCTACGAACGTGCGCTGATTTTGGCTACGAAGGGCGTTAGTAACATCCGTAATTTACGATACAAAATATAGTACGTGCGCATATCCCATTGACCTTAACTTAAGTTTTTCCAGAAGTGTGAATGAACATACCGACACAACACATCTTATTGATAATGCGTTCTAACATTAGTGAGGCCACAAGGAATGACAAACTGTGTAGTAGTATATTGTACTTAGTAAATGTATGACACACGGTGCACTCGGCGCTCTCCCGTATCTAAAAATACTTTTAAAATAGGATAAACGTCGTGTTGTTGTGTTTTGGAGTTAGACTCGACGTCTAAAATATAAAAGAGATTGAAGAATATATTAGTGGAGAAGATTGGGTTGACACAAGAAGTGGTTAAGATGTACTCGGGTGATACCTATGATCACTGCCATCACTGGAACAGTCGAAGGCAAGCGACCAAGAGGCAGGAGCCCGACACGCTGGACAGACCAGATTTGCACAACCCTTAGCACTACAGTACAAGATGCTCTACACACGGCTACTGGTAAGAACAGTTGGGGGCGCAACATCCGTAAGAGACTGTCTCGAGAAAATGACCACGACCCTCAGCAATGAGGCAACCGACGCAAGGAGTAGGTAATACCGAACATCCATGCTGAACTTACGAACACCCGAGGAAGGACTTTGATGATATGATACAAAAATAAGACCTTCAGTAACGTTTTAACCTCATCATAAAAACGGCTGGATGGAACTATTATGGTTCAGGAAAAGTTGGACATCCAAAGATACTTTTCACCGACAATAGGAAAGGGTCTTGCCTTACGGCCGACGTATGTAATATTAAGAAAATCATAAGTCCAATTGCAAATTTGCGCAATGCTGCACTCATTGACAGTTGAATATCTAACTAACATTAGTCGAAGTCAACCATAAACATACTATTATTAGTCATACCAGTTCAATTATATTCATAAATGCGGCAAAATCGGTCCGGTCTTTGAGCTTTGCGACACAAACTACATTGTTCCATACACCCCAGCACAAGAACAGCTCTTGTGAAACAAAGTAACGAAACAATAGCCGACCTTTCTCTCTTGGGAAGAAAAGGGGAATTCGTTTAGAAAGGTTAATTAACATAGTTGGTTCTATATTTGTGGGTTTTGGTCTGGTATCTCGCTTAACTAATAGTGATCATAGACATTCTGGTTTATTTGACAGGCAAAACGCGTTTAGAAATTCACTTTGGTTTCAAATTATGATACTGCCAGCCGTTTTGACTAATTTAAATGGCATCGGTAGAGTAAGATACCTTATTTGAGACATTGTTTAGGTATAAGACATGATAATTTTATACCCTTGAGCCTTATTAGAATCTATTAAGAATAATTTGATAGGATTTGACAGGAATAAGTTTACATTCCCATTTCTTTTAAACCAATTCTAAAAAAAATAATAAAAAAGTAGGGTTCTCGATGCAGACATACATCTCCATACATGTTTAGCTCTAAGACACCACTTGGATACCTATATAAGTAGATTTTGTTTGTCATTTTGGTAAAAATATCAAGATCTGATGACGATAGTCATGAGAATCAAAGAATCAATTACATGTAAAATGTTTCCAAGTCAGTCTACTTTAAACTATAACATACTAGCTGCGCCGCAGGGTGTTACCCGCGCATCCCACGGGAACACGCCATTTTGTTCGGGATAAAAAGTACCTTATATGTTAATAATTAAAGCCGCCGATGCTCAACTACTTAAAATGGTGTACCTAGCACTATGTCAATCTATATTAAGCTATTGTATACTGGCTTGGGGTGGTTCTGCTAAATCTAACTTAATACTGCTGGAAAGGGCACAAAGAGCGGTTTTGAAAGTGTCCTTGCGACGGCCACGGCGGTACCCTACTTCTGAACTCTTTAAGGAAGCTAGAGTCTTGAGCGTCCGAAGACTTTACTTAATGCGTGCTGCCATATATGTCCACATTAAGAGTTTGAGATCCCTAGAGCATTCTGACATGGTACGTAAGAGAATTTATAAGATCCCTATACCTTGTGTCAACACGGCCTTTGCAAAACGGTTTTCAAAGTTCCTTCTCCCACACATATACAATAGATTGGTAAGATGCTGTGACATAAGGCACAGCTCTGTTCATGAGGCCAAAATTAAAATCCATAAGCTTTTGTTATCCTGGGATTATGACATGTCGGAAGAAATACTTCGTTTATAGGCAAATGTAGTGGACGGCAATTTTGCTGCCGTCCGACCCCAAGAGACTAAACCACTCGTAGGGCTACTATTTGCCTCTCACTATCCTGCTCGTGCACACTTGCTTACACAAACACTCACTCACACACACACACACGCACGCACGCACGCACGCACGCACGCACGCACGCACGCACGCACGCACGCACGCACGCACGCACGCACGCACTCACGCACGCACACACACACACACACACACACACACACACACACACACACACACACACACACACACACACACACACACACACACACACACACACACACGCACACGTACCTACATTCCTATTCATAAGCCGCACTATTTTTTGGTAATACTTTGTGTATTGAATCCCACGACACAGGCATCGCCTAGTGTGGGAATCACTGTTCCTACTGTGTCTATAATTATTTCTGGTTAATAAACTATTTTTGATTTGATTTTTTTAATCCAGGATGTCAGTTACCTTCATATCAAAATTAATCAAAAACATACGAACACATGACCACACTAACACACTCACAAACTTTCGCCTTTGTAATATTATAGTGTGTTACTAAGCAGTAGATATATACCTTATCGAAATGTTTTGCGCTGGCCGCTAGCGATAAGCCCAATGAAAAATGTGTTAAAGGTCACTGAACAATGTTTGGCAGTTTTTACAAATCAATACACCTCATACCTGCCTACTTGGCTACTCTCCTGTGGTCAAAATAAATCAAGTCACGTTTCATATGAGATACTTAAAAAAATACACTAACTGAGCACTACTACCCAAAGTGGATCCTTGCCTCCGACACCAGGTCACGTCACGTTTCACGATCCTCAGCCAGCTCGCACCTGTTACAGATACCTAGGTCCCTGAGATCTTTTGGACTTCACCATTCGACTCGCTCGTCCTAGATAAGCCGTTAATGCAGAACAAAAAAATACGCAGGATACTTATTTTAAACTGAAATTGAAAATAACTTGACCACGTCACAACGTCATAAATCTATACTTTCTGAGCGTTGCCACAGTCAAGGAGTTGATTAAATCTTTGAATTCATCCCCATAGTTTAAGTATGTTAAGTTAATAAATATATAAACTTTTTGAATTGTACTCTAGAGTCATGGGGTTCTTTTCACGAAAAGACGTGTTCAAACAATTTATATCATATTATTATAGTATAACCTTCGATTTAAAACGTGTATATACGATTCATTGACAATTTGACACGGTTCTCTCCAAACATTTGTTTAGTTATTAAGCAGGAAAGTTCATTGACTTCAGTATTTTCGTTTCAGTTTTATAGGTGGACAATAGGTTAACTACGTTGTAAACTACAAGCCTACTGACAGCCCGCATCCACCGAAACAACCAAATCACAAAGCACACACAACAATCATCCCTCAAGGTGGCCAATGATGAATTGATGACTCCTACATGGCATGTTGGAAGTTTTTGGGATATTATGCCCCCTTTGGTTGTTTTTTTATACCTACTACGTCGGTGGCAAAGGAGCATGCGGGCCGCCTGTGGACGCTTGCGATGGCAGGAGTATCACTCGCGCGTTGCCGACCCTTTAAGAACCTATTTACACCCCTCTTGAAGAACCGCATGCTGTAGCCCCCGAGGAATATGGTAAATTTAAGCAGAGCAAACAAAAACAACGCTCAACTCATTTATCTCTTATAACAGGGATCGTAAAATGCGAGCAAAATCGATTGAAATGACGTCTGACAAGCAGTGACGACCCTATCACTTCAATGAATTTTGCTCGCATTTTACGAACATGGACCAATCCTCACACTTAAATGCATTTATTTAACGCTCCCCTTCTGTGGACAGGCAGTCTAACATACATAGTAAGCTATTTGTCTTTCGAAATCTGCACGTCTAGCAAAACTATGCTTGCCGACTCTTGTCGCGCGACATAGCGCTACCCGTCACTCTCTCACATTACTGCACAGAAAGAGACGGGAAATTATTTCATGCTAGAGGTGCTGGTAATTTCCTTACGAGTCTCTAGGTACGGTACGAGTATTTAGCAGAACGAAATGACAATAAAGTATTTGATAAAAAATCGATATCTGCACGTTAATTGCATGTCGCATACGGAAGCCGATCGTGATACATATTAATTACAACAAAACGTACCACAATTATACTAATTACAGGTACTATACATAATTATAGTAACGTTTATCGCACACGCCACAGGCCAATATATGAATGATAAATGGAAATTGGCATTGACATTTGTATCTTGGATAGCAATCCATAGTGACTAATGTTAATCTATATTATTACAAGCGTGACATACAACCAAATCAATAGACTGCAGAGAGGCATGGTTACAAAATATGAGTTCTCTGGACTCACATTCCATACAGAAAGAGAAGAAGAGAGAAACGATGATACTGAACAACAGACAAAATCAGCGTTGAATAGTAGTAGTAGAAGTTATAACTTCATATTGATGATGACGATCGTTCGACAAACCAGAGATGGTGACAGTGAAGTAACGAAAATCACCGGAAAGATCTGCTTAGCCAATACAAACTAAATATCCGACATCTGTTTATCGTGTTCACCGACAAAGTACTTATAATAACAACGAACGCTTTGCATACCTCATCATGGGCACTAAACGATTTCAATTCCAACAAACAAATCAGGAAGTCAACCGCTATGGGTGTCATCTTTACAGTCAAAGTGCAATTGTCCAAAGCTGGTTGTTGGGACGTTTTGGTTGCCAAGTAACGCCATGCGCGGGCGGCGATGAAAGTGTATGAAATTAATTGAAATCATCTTCGTGGCGTGTCTTGTTTGGCAGGGCGGGCTGGCAACGTGCCGTAGACGCCCCAGTATGCGATGAAAGAATTATGAGACTAAATATTGAAATGAACTGCACGCTATTAAACCAGAAATAAAACAAACATGTCTCAAAAATGTTTATTATTGAATGAGATCAAGTCAATGTTTTTCATCAGAGTTTACGCGACTATTAAACTAATATTGTATATGTGGTCACTGTTACATCAAGTATTCTGAATTCAACACTTACTCCAAAATTTGGTTAGAACACCCGTTCGTTCAACAGAAGCAATACGAAACTCCTTTTTAAATTCATCGTCAGCCGACAGCAATCACCAGCAGATTGCTGAACAGTCTCTAATTTCTACCATCGCAAACTAACTGGCCCAATCCCGTCATCCGACCGCTCTCAAAAATCTTGTTAACAGTGTTATCAACCTCATCATCATAGTGAGTTTACATGTACACTGCTTTTTTTTTTAAAGTCCATCTAATCCACTAATACTAATAGCAAGCCCTATACGAGTCCACCTTTGAAAACAAACTGGACAGCTACCGAAACGTCAGGTAGGATCAGATTATTAATATACGCTATATAATCCGTTTAAATTGTTTTATTTAAACCCTATCCGACAGCAAGTTAGTCAACAGGGTCAAAATTTGACAAACACTGCTACTAAAGTGTGGTAATGAACTTAAAATTCGAGATTTACCCAATCATCATCATTGGCCTCATGCAATATATAAAATATCGTTCAAACAGCGGCCGATAAAGTGCAGCACTTCTTTACATGACTCGATAGGCCGATATGAGAGCGACAGTTTTGAGTATCTCCGGCCTTACTCAAAATCTCTGGAGTTACCAACAAATCCGGCTTCTAAATATTATGTACATAAATGTCTTTTCTGTTTATTAGGATGAACATTCTAACGTACTACACCATAACTTTAAACATAGATAAGCCATTAATGAAAAGTGTCAACGAAGTTTACAAGTTGTGAACAGATTTGTATCGGTCAAAAAGTTAGGTAATACGCCCAGCTACTGTCGCACAAATTACATATACTCAATACCCAGACCAGAAAAAAGTGGCATCCCTGCAAGACTCACACTCAACAACTCACATAATCAATAATCAGACTAATTACTTACAACCCTACACGATACAGAAGTAGGTATATCTATATCAGGTTTGGCAAACACGCATGTTTGCGTTCCAAGCATCGATTCTATCGATAGCAGATCAAATCGATCAAATCGCAATCGCTCCACTAGGAATGCGTTTCTACATGTCCCGTCCTTGTTATCAAACTGAAGAGATATTACACCAATTACAAGTAAATGCTTTGCGATGTTAGGCTTAACGAGGCAAGATATCAATCAGATACGAGTATGTCCGTCGTTTGCAGTAAACCGCTGTGAATGTTTTATTTCAGTAGTTTATGGTTTATACAAAATAAGTTAAATAAGGTGTAAGGTTTTCTGGGTAATAGTTTAGTTGAACGACCATTAAAATAAAACCGATTGGAAGTAACAGCTTATAGATACGCAATAAAATTGTCTTTATCCAGTAGTCGTTTGCGCGACCGCAATGACAGAGTGTTTACTGATTCATATATCTAACAGATCTATGAACCAAATTGGAGGTGAATAGAACTGAAAGACCGGAATCAAAGCGAAAAAATATGCAGATATTAACAATGCACGATCACACTTTTTATGCGTAATATCTGACGTAAACTAACAAATAAATCAATAATGAACCATATTTACCTAACGCTTAAGGCCTTTTTATGGTAAAGTGCTTACTAAAAGAGAGTTACACACTTCAGCTGTTTTCATGAAAGAAAAATCGGAATCAAAGCTAATATAAATGATTTGCTACTGACTATTACTATCACGTCCGTAGGAACACAAGATGATCGCGAAAAGAGGAGGCGAAAATAAAATCAAGAAACACCACATCAGTACTTCAAAGGTGCAAACCCGGTGATTGTAAACAGTCAAGACACCGCATTCATACAATGCCAGAAGCTTCACATACCATACTTAGCATACTTAGAAGTGTTTTACATGTGGTATTTAACAACACCCCTACATATTTTAAGACTCAGTGTAGTCCTCTCTGGACACAATCCGCAGCGTTTTTACGCTTACGTCCTAGGTCTGACCTAAAAGATCAATACGCAATGGCAGTGACCCGTAGTCTGCTTGGCTGAATGCCAGACTGTATTGATCTGCTCCGACACACCCCCTCGTCTGCTCAGAGGCTTATGTGGTGCATGTTGAGAATAATATTTCTTTTTACAAGCTTTTATTTAGCTTGCATTGTATGTTTAAAGTATGTTTGTTCGGGTGAAATCTTGCAACCCAATTTTGAAGCAGATATCGTCAACCGATTGAGCTGAAATGTTGCATACTTACTTCTTTGATGACAATACAATAATATGGTACCATGGGGCTGGTCTAATGATGGAGCCGGAAGGTGGTCATAGGAACTCTATAATAGAATAAGCAATCCTACCGAGCTTGGGCTCTTTAGAATCGTCTCAGTGAGCATTTGATGGATAGCCAAAGAAAAGTACAGTCGGCTATAAAAGCTTGCCACTAAAATGTCATTTTTGACAGACTTATTTTATTACAAGCTTTTATTTAACTTGCAATGTATGTATCTAAGTATGTTTGTTCGGGTGGAATCTTGCAACTCAATTTTGAAGCAGATATCATTTTTGACAGAAACTTATTTCATTATTATTATTAAGGACAGACGGTACCTCCACGTAACTGTCCAGTTTTCTTTGCTGTAGTCAAGAAAAACTGTCCACCTATGCAGCACAATTGGAAGAGATCCCTTATAGGGATAAGTTCGCCGTTGTACCTATGTCATTTGTAATTAATGTATTTTTACTTGTTTTTGTTTACAATAGTGTTTACTACATTAATTTCGTTTTACCGTCACGAGGGCGCAAAGATATTCCAGAATATAGATGAAATCGTAATCGCAAAAGAAAACTGCATGAAGCTAATAATATTTACTACCCTTTATAAAAAGGTCTTTATAATTTTAGTGTTTTTAAGGAGGTAATCTAGGCCGTTTACCCACTTATTCCCAATAACCTATTATTGCCAATTTATTTTTGGGCCGAGGTTGAAATGTTCATATCTGTTAAACACGTATATCAAATTATGGTTTCACCTGTATGTAAACAACATGTGTGGAATGAACGTTTGTCGGCAGATCATGCTTTGCGGCATTAAGTCCGCCTTTTGTCACAGTGTTGTTAGCCTCTCACTGAACCAACTTTCCATCATTACAGATCCAGCGGCGATAGCAATAGTAATAAAACCACTGATTTATAATAAGGGAAACACATAAACATCCCAGCTATTACGAGCCCAACAGTTCAATTAGTCGATTAATTGAGTTGTGTTAGATTAGTTAGTGATTGCATATTTATGCAATTCTATTAGAAATTTCCCAATAAATTTAATCCGGTTTCATGTCCAATTCTTTCACGGTTCAGGCAATACGCCTCTGGAACGCTCTCCCACTCAACAGGCGCTCAGAGCAAATTCCCCTTGACGCGCATGTTGCGCAAGCATCTTTCGGACAATCTCTCTTCCTAACTTTCTTCGAAATATTTTACTTTGGGTACAAAATATATGTAAGTGTATCATATAATGTATTCGTGTAAGTTTATGGTAATTGGTATAGATGTGAAATGGAATAAAAACTATCACAAAACACAACACAACATGGAAGAATAGGTGTGTGTCCTTAGCGTGTTAATACTACGCTGCCCTTGATTGTAACAGCACGATATTTATTTACCAAGAGTCAATAATATATCGCGGCAATAATACAATTATTATTTACACTTTACACAATTTGAGAATAGAAAATGTCGCAGTTTAACTTATTGCCTTGTGTGCTGTTATATTTTTCATTAAAGCATCCCACGTATTGTTACACTATTAAACAGCAATTTACCGCAAATTAGTCCACAAGGGAGGAAAAACATTTATTTGCCTAATCGTAAACGTATTCTTGTTAAAATAGGCTATAACAGTAAACATATGATAGTCCCCCGACTACTACAGCGGGGTATGATGGACTAACCGAGACTTCGGACTAATACAAGTGAAAATTTCGGACTTACACAACCATCAATGTTCAGGTTATGATATTCAAATAGTATTGTGCACGGGACAGCTGTCATATTAGTTCATTATATAACCTAAATCCGATTTTTGGTTAGAAAATGTACTAGGTTTGACAGCTGTCACGCGCAAAATCCTATCTGAAGACTTTTAAACCTACAGTAGGGACTTCCGGTTCGTGTCCCAAGATGGCCGCATGCGTTTAAGTTTAGTTGTTCATTATTTATTCATTTTAGTTGTTCAATGTGTAGTATTGATAGCGTATTGTGCAGTGATCTAACGTATGAGTGAATAGCTAATGAAGAATTCAACTTGAAGCGTTCATAGCCCTTCCTGGGTCAAGGCCCGATAGTCCGCGTGGTTTTTTGTAAATCGCTATCACTTTACAAAAAGCAAAACCTCACCGAACAACGGCATGCTCTACGAGCAAACTTGAAATTGGCGAAAACATCATTAACCTGATGGAAGCCATATTTTAAAATTAGAATTAGAAACCTACAGTACTGCTGTATCCAAAACATCAAAAATACTCCTATTGCTCGAATACAATACAATACAAGTACGCTTTATGGCACACCAAGAAACATTTACACAAGAAATCACATATAAACAAATTAAAAACGGTAGACAACAGGCAGTCTTATCGCTAAAGAGCGATCTCTTCCAAACAACCTTTGGGTAGTGGAGTTTATGCTAAAAATCGTTTATTGAGTAGGTGATGCAAAAGGCGAATGGGACACATCGCAAGGTACAGATATCTAAAACATAAATAACGTGGCCATCGCTAATCGCTTCTCAAGGAAACCCTATATCGCTGCGATTTTCCTCGGATTTATGAGTTATGATCTCGAGAAGCCCGTTAGCTGGGATACAGAAAGCTGTTTTGTCAATTTTATAATTAGGGAAGATCGGATTCTTTTCGTAGCCTGCGATTACCTCGAATTACCGGATGAACGTAAATCTCATCTTTTTTATTCATTAGGCTGCCCAGACGAAAGTGAAAGTCGTATCGAATCTTGTGATTACCTACTGCTGCAACGTTCAGAGAAAAAAGGTATTAAATCACGGGTTTCATAGTTTCGGTGTACTTTATAAGTATTTTCTTCCATTGGATTGTGTCGTTGGATCGGCGCGAGCGTTGACGGGAAGACTGATGGATGGTGTAAAGCGATAGATTATGGTTAGGGGGAAGTCCCCTAACGCCGGACGGCACCTAACGCCTCACACTCGAACTATCTCGGCAACTGGAAGCTCGGCAACGGCAACTCGGCAAGTGGAAGGGGCGCGGGGGTACCCCGCTTCCACTTGTCCTTGATTCGCTCGCGATGCTAGTTGCCGAGATAGTTCGAGTGTTCGGCGTTAGGTGCCGTCCGGCGTTAGGGGACTTCCCCCTACTGTTGGTTGAGGTAGGTCTGAGAGGCATTCAGTTTCAATTAATCTTAAATCGATCCTATCAGCGTACCAGAGGACATAATATATAAGGTGTCAATCTTAAACTGATCCCAGAAATAATGTGTCCAAGTCGTTGGTTGGTCTGTTTTTCTCAAGTATTCAAGTGGCTTTATCAAATGTATTTACTGAGGCTGTAATTAAAGCACTTCGTAAACATAGTATCAAATTGCCACCTTGAATTCGATATGACCTACTTCCTACGTGAACAAAAAGTGGTTTTATTTTATATTGAAACTTCCGCTGAAAATTTAATAATTACTTTGTAAAGTGTGGCAGAAAGTATTATTTATCCGAATCAACTACGTTTCAAAATGGCAAAACAAAATAGGTAGATTAAATATACCATCTTGGGGCATCACTTAATTCAGTACATAAATGAATCGTCTTTTCAAGTTTTTTTTTTTACTCTATAATCTTTTGAAATGTTATACATAAGATGATATTAGATTACGCAGTATTTTGAAGCCTGAGCGGTTGTTGTCTCTTCATAACCTGAAATGGTTTTGTGTTAAGGGTAACAACACCAACTGATAAATTGTTAACTTTCGACTGTGACGGAGGACTTTTTGCAGAAACAAGGATAGGCAAGTTGCGGAAAGTCTCCTAAAAACTGGAAATATTTCGGTTTTTTTTTGAAACTCACAACAATTAAAAAGAATACTTCAATTGCGAAATGTCCTATAGAGAATTTGAGACATATCCACGTAACAACGTGGAAATGCCGTTTTCCGGCTTTTCGTGGTTTTCGTCATTTGACACCCAAAAGTGTCACACGTCACGCAAATTCATTCGACTTAGCCACTCATACATATAATACAATAACGGTTATGTGTAATATATTCGGAATCTATGAAGTCCCGGTAATTTTATTAGATACTAGCTGTGCCCCGCGGTGTTACCCGCTCATCCCACGGGAACACTAAATTTATTCGGGATGAAAAGTATCCTATGTCCTTTCCCGGGTCTCAAATTATCTCCATACCAAATTTCATCTAAGTCGGTTCAGCGGTTTAAGCGTGAAGAGGTAACAGACAGACAGAAACACTTTCGCATTTATAATAATATTAGTATGGATTATGATCTGCACACAGAGGATTCCAAGTTCCAGTGTTAGGCTTAGGGTGCGTTTCCAAAGGGAAGCGGAGGTGAGATACAGACTTCACTCAGGTGATTGGTAACTGGAAAGAAGAATGGCTTTCTAAGCTGCCTAAGGGTGCCCACACCAACTACAACCCCACCCAAAGACCCCAGGGTTTCTCGGCCCCGAGACGAGAATGGTGCCAATTAAATAGACTTCGCACACAGCACGGTCGATGTGGCGAATTCTTGTTTAGGTGTGGCTGGCGAGATACTCCTGCCTGTGACTGTGGTGCGCCTACCCAGTCCATCCATCACATAGTCCACGATTGCCCAAAACGCAAGTTCACCGGGAACCCTCTGGACTTACTACTGAATCTAAGCGAAGACGCAACCCAATGGGTGAAGAACTTAGATATTAATTTGTAATCAACACAACATGTAAAGCGACTCAATTATGCCATACGATTAAATTAAATTGGTATATTCCGCACGACTCCGCTCCGGAGGCGAGAGCGGAGCGGAGATGTGTTAAATGTACCAAACACATTCCTCAGATTTAAATGCACTTCTTTACAAGCTTTTATTGAACTTGCATTGTATGTATGTTTATAGTATGTTTGTTCGGGTGAAATCTTGCAACTCAACTTTGAAGCAGATATCGTCAACCGATTGAGCTGAAATTTTGCATACTTACATAACTTTGATGACAATACAATAATATGGTACCATGGGGCTGATCTGATGATGGAGCCGGAAGGTGGCCATAGGAACTCTATAATAGAAATAGCAATCCTACCGAGTTTGGGCTCTTTAGAATCGTCTCAGTGAGCATTTGATGGATATTCAAAGAAAAGTACAGTCGGCTATAAAAGCTTGTTACTAAAATGATATTTTTGACCGAAACTTATTTGGATTTCACATTAACGGAGCCTTATTGGTTAATTTCTTCCGTGGACAGGTACAGGTAGTCTTAGTATCCACATACATCTAGGTCCTAATATCGTTAATCTAGTCTACACGGCCAGATTGATTACTCACGTTCAAACATCGTTTCGCTTTCCCACAAGTTAATAGGTACTTAATTTTAGCTTTACTTACTTAAATCTACTTTCTCACTCATAGGGTTTAATGAACTTATTGTATGCTGCCTGTCTACTGAAGCGGAGGTTTTTGATGTCTTCTATTCGTCCTGTGATTTGGTGGACAGTTGAATACGATGTGCTTGATCAAAGAGATTAAAAATGGAGAAGACTAACTTCAACCTTTAAATTTAATTTAATTAATTGTACCTATATCCTATAGTGACTGAACTGCAATACGATAAATAAATAAATAACTGAAGCGGAGCGGAATCGAAAAGCATTTAAATCTGAGAAATGTGAGTGGTCTAATTTACTTCGTATTTAATCTTTATTGCACGAAAGAAAACTTAGCGTTAAAAAGGCGGACTTATTGTCATGGCCATTTTCTACCACTCTACGATCCGCTCCGTTTTTATGGACAGGCAGCAATGATTTAAACAGCCGTCGTTAACGGAAGTTATGGGACAAGAAAAAAAGGCTACAGAAGGATCACTTAAAGACTCAAAAAATTTATACAAAGATGCTGCTATGATTACTGAAGGATTTCAAAGTAATACATATACAGGGTGTCCCTAAAACCAACGCCAAAATGAAGAGGGGTGATAGAACAGCTCATAAGCAACCATATTAAGTCAATTTGACCTTAATAAAAAGTTCATGGTTTTCGAGATATTTGCATTTTTTTAAAACTCGTGACTTGATGCCCTGCGTCAGTATGTCCATTGCCACCACTGCAAATTTAGGTATTTTATAAATCTGTTTTTTGCAGGATGTTACTAAAACATATCCTATCGAATGTAATTCAAATTTATTACATATCATGATGCTTTGTCGGTAAAAATAATTAAAAAAAAAGAATTATAGCAATTTATAAAATTTAGCCTGCGATTTTGATCGATTTTCATTTAAAAAAAAGTATTGTAAACTAACATGGCACACAACATAAAAAGATAGTCAATTTATTGTAGTTTTCAAAAAGGTACAGCATTTTCTAATTTACGCAGCAGTTTACGAGATATTGATATTTTACACCAAAAGGAGCTCATACTGCAGTTATTACATAGTATGGAACCAGAGCCCCTACTAGGCTCAGAGTTTGAATTTCGAACTAAAAATAGAATCAAAGAATACATAATTTCAAATTGGAACACAATTCGAAATTCGAATTCAAGTCGGCTTTCTGATTAAAGAGTACCTATTTTAGTAATTTTAGTACACTTCGTCAATTCGTTTGTTTGCTTTATTTAGTTTGGGTTCTTATTTTCTTAAATAGACTCGCTTTACCAATAGAACTCGTGTTGGCCTTGTGATTTGGATTTTTGGTTCAATTTAACTTTGCTTTGTGCATCTTGGACTCGAGTTCTGCCTATTGATTTTAACTTCGATTTACTTTGGCTCTGTTAAGATTAATTGTAGTGCGTTTGTTACAAATATGCCAGAGAATTATACTCCTCAAGAATATGCCAACATGCATTTTGTCTATGGGGAATGTCAAGGTAACTCTTGTGGTGCAGCTAGACTCTATCGAGAAAGATATCCAAATGTAAGGCATCCGGACCATCGAGTATTTCGAAATGTTCATCTCGCATACTCACAAGGCGTTTTGCCTGGTAATCGTGGCGGATTAGGAAGACCTAGAGGAGATTACGATGAAGATGTTTTACAAGAGATTCAAAACGACCCATCGACTTCGACACGGAACATTGAACGTAATTTAGGGATATCAAAATCTGTTGCCAATAGAATATTACGTCGTTATGGATTTCATCCATACCACATACAACGTGTTCAAGCGTTGCTGCCCCGTGGTTACCCACTTCGTGTTCAGTTTTGCCAGAAAATGCTGCAAAAACACAGAGAGGATCCCAATTTCATAAATATGGTTTTATGGTCTGATGAAAGCACTTTTAAGAGAGATGGATTTATGAACATGCACAATTTACACAGTTATGCATTAGAAAATCCTCATTTAATGAGGGAAGATCGGTCGCAGTACCAATTTAAAGTGAACCTCTGGACTGGAATATTAGATGGGAAAATAATTGGCCCATTTGAATTACCAAAAACGCTGAATGGTCCAAGTTATCTGCATTTCTTAGAGAATGAGTTGCCAAATCTTCTCGACGACGTACCTTTAGCTACGCGGAGGTCAATGTGGCTGCAGAATGATGGCTGTCCAGCACATTATGCACGCGAAGTGCGACTACATTTAAACCAAACTTATCCACAGAGATGGATCGGCCGTCTGGGTCCCATTTTGTGGCCTCCTCGATCTCCAGACCTAAATCCTCTGGATTTCTATTACTGGGGTTATATTAAAGAAAAAGTTTACAATGAACCGATTAACAGTATAGCGGAGCTGAGACAACGCATTTACGCAGAGGCCCAAAACGACGTAACAAGAAGTGCACGTCACATCAGTCGAGCATTTTTAAGGAGATGCCGGGCTTGTATTCAAGTCAATGGCGGACAATTTGAACATTTAATTTAGTTACATAAAACAGGTTTCGTTTTTTTTAATGTTTTTAGTTTTTTATTCACTTAATAGATAAAAATGGCAACCAGTATTATTTTTGCATTATCTCATAAACCGCTAAATAATTAAGTCACTTCAATACCATCTTGAAAACAACTCTAAATTTGCTATCTTTTTACGTTATTTGCCAGGTTCGCTATGAACATTTCAATTTTTTTTATTCTAAAATTGAATTGTGTTCCTATTCTAAATAAAGTATTCTTTAAATCGATTTTTTGTTCAAAATTCAAACTCTGAGCCTAGTAGGGGCTCTGGTACCATACTATGGAATAACTGCAGTATGAGCTCCTTTTGGTGTAAAATATCAATATCTCGTGAACTGCTGTGTAAATTAGAAAATACTGTACCTTTTTGAAAACTACAATAAATTTACTATCTTTTTATGTTGTGTGCCATGTTAGTTTACAATACTTTTTTTAAATGAAACTCGATCAAAATCGCAGGCTAAATTTTATAAATTGCTATAATTCGTTTTTTTTTATTATTTTTACCGACAAAGCATCATGATATGTAATAAATTTAAATTACATTCGATAGGATATGTTTTTAGTAACATCCTGCAAAAAACAGATTTACAAAATCCCTAAATTTGCAGTGGTGGCAATCGACATACTGACGCAGGGCATCAAAAGTCACGAGTTTTAAAAAAATGCAAATATCTCGAAAACCATGAACTTTTTATTAAGGTCAAATTGACTTAATATGGTTGCTTATGAGCTGTTCTATCACCCCTCTTCATTTTGGCGTTGGTTTTAGGGACACCCTGTATAGTTCACTAATTCAATTTATTACACTGGTCCCTAATATTCATTTATTAATATACAATACAACAATACTTTACTGCACACCAACAAGAAAACTATTACATGAGAAATCTTAAATTAAACAGTGGTACAGTAGCCGGCAAACAACTTGAGCGTGACCTTGACTGCGCAGTAGCCGATTTACGTACAAATTTACATGCGCAGATCCGCCATTTTGGTTCAAGTTGTTTGCCGGCTACTGTAATATAGGGTTTCCTTCCCGGGATTTTTTGTACGCCCCCACGGGAATTACCGGGACTTTAACAGTTAAATTTCCCGAGACTGCAAGCCCTAGCTCCATATTCACCGATTTCTATTAACGGGACAGATTCCCTTAATACTTCCATAGAAACCGCTCATTGAATTCATGAGTGATCCGCGCAAACACTGGGTTAACAACCCGTCATAAATCGCGGAAACTATCTGCGTCGGTATTCTGATACTGAGGAATCTATTCGTACTCGATAGTGAAGAACTCAATAGACTATATAATAGTTATGTCATCGATCAATAATACGCTATTTGACTATAGTGAATATAAATTGTGGCATTGAAACCACCTTAACACATAAAAAAATACGCGGAACCAAATAAACAACTTTTGGACATTATACTATTTTTAATTTTACAGTAACTAAAAGGAAGACGTGTTTTGATTAGGTACTGCTTTTTATGACGTCACATGCGTGTATCATCATAGAAACTTCATACTAACAGATCGTTTTTGACATTTCATAAAGAGTAGCTGATTTGAGCTGTCATCAAATAGCGTATTTAAGAAGACAGCCAATGCTTGTACAAACTACAAAGTAGCTTATATAACTGTCATATACGCGAGTATTTCTCGCGCCGGATTATTACCCGTCTCTTTCTGTGCAGTGATGTAAGAGTGACGGGTTGCGTTATCTCGCGCGCCAAGAGACGGGCTGTCTAGCACTACTATACTTCGCGACTCTTGTTACGCGACATAGCATCGCCCGTCACTCTCTCACAGTACAGCTTAGAAAGAGATAGGCAATATTACTCGCTCGAGAAAGAGAAAGATTCGCTTGTCACAGTTGTGCTAGAGGTGCAGTTTTGTGAGAAATGCAGTTTGAGACGTCGCTCTGCGATATTATGAAGACAAAAATATTGTGTTGGTAATTTGCGAGACCGTGAGAAGGCGGGGGCTGCAAAATGACCAACTCAAAGTAATTAAACTCTAGCTCTGCTAGCTGTAGAACTCGAGAACTTTTTTTAAGCAGGTTAATTATGACATTTACGTTACCTAATCGAAGAGAAGGATTCGATAACGGTGAGGATTCGTCATAAATGGTGTAATGACAATAAAATATCTTTGGATATTGGTGAGGTAATAACTATTTCTAAGACAAAAAAGAAATAGTTTCAATATAAAATAAAATAGGTACCCTAACGCATTAAAACTATTAAAGACCTAGGAGTCTGGTTTGATAAAGATTCCGTGCCCATAATGATTATACTTAAAGCCCACAAAGTAATGAGATTTATCCTAACGGTGGATTTAGACCAAACGAGCGAATGCTCATTCTATCCCCTTTCTACCTCATTCACTTTGTTTTGGATGCTCTATTCTAATTCTAGTTCTTTGTTTATTTGGTCTAAACCCACCGTAAGAAGAAGCCCTTCAAAAAAAAAACGCTAACTCCCTTATACAGTACGTTAGTCATGCATACTGGAACATTGTGCCATAATTTGGTCGTTTGTATAGGTAACATGTACTGCGGATTGAAAACATCCAGAAGCGCTTCATTCGTCATCTCAGTTTCAAAATTTGGGGTTAGAAAATCTCTCCCAGACAGACGTCTGGCGACAGTCAGACGACAGACTAAAACATTATAATCTCATGAGTCTAGAATCTCGTCGCAAAATAATTGATTTCGTTACCTGTCATAAGATTCTAAATAATAAAATTCACTCGCCCGACCTGTTAAACCAATTCACATTTCGTATAGCCAAATAGGCCGACTCGCACTATGCATCTCTTTTCGGTTCCAAGGGTTACTACTAATGTATTCTAATGAATGACACGCTTTAATGATCATTTCTTAAAGGAAAATCCAGATTTAGACATATTTACTTTTAAAATTAGTGTTCTTATTTGTACTGCCCGCAGGACATTAAACACGTAGTAATTTTGGAGTAACCGTATTAAATATTAAGTTAATGCATGCTGGCATTACTGTCTCATAGTTGCATGCACTTTACAATCAAACTTTGTGCGTAGTTGTAATTGAGTAATCTTTATATGCCTCAATAATGTATAAGTAAGCCTTAGTTAAGTTCTGAAGTTTGTGACTTGTAACTATGGCTTTTTTATTAAATAAACAAATAAATACAAATAATCTGTTTACTTAACTGTAACTAATCACAAAATTTCATGAGAATTGGTTGAGATCGAGAATATACGACGCCGAGACGGCAGAATTTGGACAGCTTCGCTATCTCTGTTAACAGAAGTGATCCTCAGAAGTGGGAGTAAAAGGCTCGGTCAATAATAATTATACGCGCTTAACTCCGTTTACGTCGTGATCGCGAGAGAGTGCGAAAATCGTGTAAGTTGAAATCAACATTAATATGCGAATTCTCTTTGACAGCTGTGATGATCTTCCAGAATAGCACAGTCCCGCTAACGACACCACGATAAATCCAGATTGTCTTCTGTACAGACGGGACCATTTATCGGACCAGTCTAAATAATATAAAATGATGGATGAACAGCTTTCTACAACTTTCCAATATTAATAATGAACCAAATGCATTTCTCCGATGATGCAGATTACGTAATTGAAAGATGGATGACTCGGGTGCAATGAGCGCTCGATTTGAAGTTAATTGACGGAGTAATGACTTGGGGATATTGAAGCGTTGATAATGATAGAATAGCACAAGTATACTACCGCATTTGTCAATAATCTTGCCTGACATTTGTTCGAAATGTCACCACATTAGCGATATGCTTTACCTTTGCTTGACAACTTGACAGTATCACCGGCGATATCACGGCCTCTGTCTGCGCTTTTCTTTGTAGTAGTATAAAGATAGCTGTTGATGTCTTTTTAGACACTACTATAAATAATTTTATATATTTAATGATATTTAATTTTATATCGAGTCCACTTTATAAAAATGAAAGTGATATAAAATTCCCAGGCAATTCATCAATCTTTAATCACATAATGATTTCAACGCAGTACATAATAAATTATCTAAGATATTAGATAATGCATTAGCACTTCAAGGACGGTGAAACTAGCTATTAACATTCTAATTAATTTGACATACGCATTTGCGCTTAACACATGTTTACCTTACCGTTGATATAACCTGGGACCACCAGCTTCGTGATTTTCCAGTATCAAATTAAGAAATTTAAAAATTAATTAAATAAATTTAAATTTAAAATTAGTCGACTCTCGTTTCGGAGGCTAAGATCCTGTTTGGGTCACTTAGCCAAAATAGTTAGTTTTAGCTAGTTAGTTTAGAATTTTGGAGCAAGTACATTTCACTGCAACTTTTATAATGCAGCTGCTCCAGCGGTTTACGAACAAGTGGTCCCTCTGTTAAATTATTCACGTGGGCGTCCTTAAGTGCAAATTGTGTGCTTTACTACCTTGCCGACGGCGATTAGCGAATTATATGCACTATCTTCTCAGTTGTTGAGAGTAGTTAGATTTGAAACAACTACCTAATTTAGAACGACATGAACTGACATGACGGCTATGTCGCGACCACAACGAATGAAAATGTGGTGATAGATTGGATAGTAAACGTTAATGAAATATATCTCGATTGAACAGTTTTACTACAATTTATCTGCTTCGCTCAAAGGTTGAAAGGTAGCGCCTTTTGTGTGATTTGTTTTTCATTTTTGCAACAAAGATTAAATAAAAACAATCATGATTTTGCTTCATAACAGTTGTTTTGAGGTTTTCTATGGGTTAAAGATGGAGTTGTTGGGTCGCGATGTTGTACATTCACAGAATTTCTACACTATGGTAGTACCGGGAATTCCCGGTACCGCCATACTATTTACCGGTTCTGCAAACCCTAATCCGAATTTGTAACTTTTCATAACTTTGTGCGCGGAGAAGAGACGCTACTCTACACTTTACAACCAAAGTAGCATAACTAGCGACGACAACGCTTATCGCGTGACATCTTCATCCGATTGCTTCACACTGTGCGGAATGGAAAGGGACAGACAATATGACAAATTTCAAAGCATCGCGTGATGCAATTATGCTAGAAGTATAGGTCTATAGGTGTCTAAAGCAGCGGTTATTTTCGCAAGTGGTCCCTCTGTCCAACTACACAGTCACGTCCTTAAGTGCAAATTGTGTTCGAGCAGCAAGCTCTTAACGAGAAAGCTGTGATCCTCACGTGCCGATCCCAACGACAAACCTTATTTACAACGTAGCCGATTAGATACATCTACTGGTGTTAGATTCCAAACGTTTCGTGTTTCCCCTGTGATTTACGACGGAAGAACTATTCTATATTATATGCAACTGCATCTTTAATGCCTTGATCACACGTACCGAGACAGTGGGCGAGACAGTGCTCTTGTCCCTGTCACACACAAGACAAACGGGCGAGACAGAGCACTGTCTCGCCCGTTTACTCGGTACGTGTGATCAAGGCATAAGTGGAGGTTGATGAACATCGACATCAGGCTGAAGGTAAGAATATTTACTACGTACGGAACTACACTATTGATACAATTTAAAAACTCGTCGTGTTTTGATAAGAAATTCCTGTAAACATTTAATTCTGATATATTGTTAGTAACTAGCGACCCGCCCCGGCTTCGCACGGGTGTAATGCTATATTATGCATGTATTATACACATAAACCTTCCTCTTGAATCACCATATCTATTAAAAAAACGGTCAAGTGCGAGTCGGACTCGCGCACCGAGGGTTCCGTACAAACACTTTCCATCCTTAAGTGGTTAGGTTAATTTTGCACCTGGTATGTATAGCGCCCCATACAAATGAGGTGCAAAGTTAACGCAACCAATCCCGTTTGTTGTATGGGAGCCCTTACTTATTTTATTTTATTTTTAGTATTTGTTGTTATAGCGGCAATAGAAATACATCATCTGTGAAAATTTCAACTGTCTAGCTATCATCGTTCTTGAGATACAGCCTGGTGACAGACGGACGGACGGACGGACGGACGGACGGACAGCGAAGTCTCAGTAATAGGGTCCCGTTTTTACCCTTTGGGTAAGGAACCCTAAAAACTGTAACAAAATTCGTTGTGTAGTTTTAAAGATCTAAGCATAGGTACATAGGGACAGACAGACTGATAGCAGGAAGTGACTTTGTTAGAATTCATTTAAATTAATGTTGAACTAGAATTATACTCGTATATTAATTATTTGAGCCTCCCTGACGTAGCTGCGGGATTTTCCATCAAGTCCCGGGATTGGAAGCTCTAGCCATGGACCTGAAGTCTTGATTCATTCATATGAAAAAAACACTTTTTCCTAGTTTTCCTTCCAATAGCAAAAAAACTATAACTCTTTATCTTAGTCCAATAATATTTTAATTTGGAAATCCTCTTATGATGACTATTTAAATCGTTAAAACCATCTGCCAAAAAATTCTTAACTATATACAGGAATCTGAACAAGATATCGTGTCAGTCCAATTGCCCAGAATCAAACAACATCGTGAAATCAAAATAGTTTTGCATCAATTTTAAGACGATAAATATACCGTCAAAACAATAATAGTAGAATGAAGATTTATAGTTCCAACCTGGCCGTACGGTCAGCATCCATCCAAAATAGCTGACAATTTTTAGGGTTCCGTACCCGAAGGGTGATAATTAAAACCGGCCAAGTGCGAGTCGGAAGGGTTCCGTAGCATCAAATTATTTAATTTGATGGTAACTGGCCGGTTCAAGATAAGTTTGCACCTGGTATCTATGGCGCCGCATACAAATGACATGCAAAGTTAACGCAATCGATCACGTTTCTTTTATGGGAACACTTAAATATTTATTTTATTCCGTTTTTAGTTGTATCGGCAACAGAAAATACATCATCTGTGAAGATTTCAACTGTAGCAGTAACTCATGAACAGTAATAGCTAGTTACGGTACATGAGTTACAGCCTGGTGACAGGCGGACAGACACACAGCCAGAAGGACAGCCGGACAGCGGAGTCTTCGTAATAGGCTCGGGCCGGGCATTTTCTCATGAACCATAATAAGCACGTACACAGTTGAAATTTTCACAGATTGTATGTTTTTGTTACCGCTATAACAGCAACAAAATGTAAAAATTGAAGGGGGCTCCACACAAAAAACGTGTTTTTTAATCGATACGGAATCTTTCGAGCGCGAGTCACGGCTCTCACTTGGCCGGTTTTTTTTTACTTATATCTTATTTCAAATTGCATACTAAAATAGTCAGCTACTGTTTATGCTGTCTGTACATCGCTTCTGAGTACAGACTTCTACAGACTGAGTGGGTGTCGGTGTCTGTGGATGAACCGCTTTCTAGCCAACTGTTAAGTGAATTTTCCACTACATCAGGGACCTAATTCGATTGACAATGACATAGAGAGATAGCCCCCTCAACTATACATCGGGCATATCACGGACACATCACCATAATATTTCCTATAAATGTTTACTATTTGAGCTACATTAAGCTGACGATGAATAGTTGCCAATTAAAAGTAAATTACAGCTTTTGCGCCACATTAAAATACTTAAACGGGTTTACTCAGGTCGTAGAAGTCGAATACGCTCGACATGTTTCGGATCGGTACGCGATTCATCATCAGGAGGGACGATCGCGGCGGCGAATCGCGTACCGATTCGAAACATGTCGAGCGTTATTCGACTTCTACGACGTGAGTAAACCCGTTTAAGTATTTTAATATGTCTCAGACCCTGTAGTTCTCTATGTAAAGTAGCTTTTGCGCCGCCTGCTTACACGATTCGTTTTCACATTTCTCCACTATTATATTGTATAGCCCGACAGGGTGATTTTCAACCCACGTCAGTGCGGATTTTTAGCAGTGACGACTAATTGTTGGTAACTGAAGTTGAAAGTCGGTGAATGTCACTGATGTAAACAAAGAGGAAAAGGACTAAATATTCCGCAAATTTCAAGTATTTTTTTACATAATAAAGCCAAAACTATCCACAGTGATGAAAGTCAAGTTTTTTTCCAATAGGATCCCGTATTTATTTCGCAAGAAGACGAATTGCACACACACCAACCGGCAGGCTCGACAGGCTATTCCCCCCTGCAAATTATTGACTATCGGATGCAGCTGAACAAAGTTTCCGGTTTTTCTAGGAAACAAAAGGTGCGGAACCCTAATAAGGAAGATGCTACAAATTAAGAACCTGCTCCGCTAAAACAAAGCATGGCAACGGACACCAAAAGTCAACTTGTTGTTACGCATTGTTTAATTCATGAAATAATGACGTCAAGGCAAACCAAAGAATATACCTACCTACGTGAAAAATCAATTGACTGTCTGTGAGACCGCCGGCGGTTATTCAATAAAATGAAAACACATTATACTTAAACCACATAACTATCTTTAATATTTAGCTATACAAACCTTACCAACCTTAATAATGACATAATGAAACCCATTTCAAAGAAACAGTTTTGTACATATGATTTTCTAGATACTAAGTAGTAGTAAATCTGCTTTAGGATGGAATAATGTGAATAACAGTAAAACTTTTGCTTACACTTAATTCATTTCAGAAGTGGGATGTGTATGTGTTTATTAATGTAAATTGGCCTCTAACCCGCTTAGTAAAAGTGCGGTTTTGCTTGTGCCTGTTCCTGTGAATAATGCAAGTGTTTGTGCACTGTAGGTAAATTATGACTTTCCCCGAACACCAGCTGAGCTGGATTGGAGCTGTTTGTTCGATTAACTCGGGCGCGGGGTTACTACGTGTATTCGACTATCGAACTCACTCGATCCTAATCTATTTATCCGTCAGAATCTAATAAAACTAGGGCCTTGCTATTTTCCCTGTTTTTTTTTCTTTGTAAGCACTCTCCTCAAACTTCAACGAATACTTAAAACAAAACTAAATTAAAACACCTATTCCCGAGTTTTACGCTTAGCAACACATTTAGCGATTAACTTTTATTTATATATGCATTTACGTCCGCGCGTACAAAAACTATAACCTTTTTTTGCTGCTCCTTCGGCAATCCGACCACAAACTATATCATACGCACACATACGTGTTATATAACCATTTGTAGATGCTTAATCATAATAATGGACCTAAATAGATTAAATATCGGTTTACGACTAATTTTATTCATACTAAGCCCCAGTCGAAAATGTGAAGGCCAAAAACGTATATTGTGAATGCTTCATACTATATCTGTCACAACATCCACATATTGATAAAAAAACACTTATCAGCTTATAACGTCAGGACGTCACGTAAACGCCCCACGCCATCACAATTCACAATCATATTGTAAATAAACCAATTCGGAAATCACACGTGTTTATGTTTCCGTTATCATAAGTTGTATTGTATATAAAACTCATAAACAACAACGCAAGCGATAGCTCTCGCACATTTATGTATGAAATATTTAGAATCAGTGCGATAAGATAAAAATTGTAATTATTAAGCCAATTGATAATAGTTTTAGTGGGATAATTGCGAATATCGCAAGTTCATTGCCAGAACTTTCTGAATACTTATATAGACTATGAAAAGAGATAGCGTGCATTAATACTGTACTTAATAAACTTAAGCGCGGAGATCATGTCATTGAAAGACTTGTGAAAATGCCATCGAGCTGCTCAATATTATAATGGCATACAGCTAATCTGATGATGGAGCTGGTAGCTATCCTTACCCTACCTCCACACTACTCGCGGAATTGACCGAAGTTAGGCTAACATGATAGTGTAGGGGGCACTTCGCTGTGGAAACCCGTACTTCGGCCAAATTTGGTCAACTTCTCGAGTAGTGTGGAGCCGGCGACTACGGTTGTTGTAACTTGTAAGGCTAAGACCTAAGGAGGAGCACCACAAAACCTGGAGGAGCAGCGGGTCTTTCATCGTGCCACGCTTTCCTATCTTCGACTACTCTAATGGTAGGGTAAAGCGAATTTCAACAATCTCGATCCGTTATTATCACTCGATGGCTTGCACCATTAGTAGCACCGACACCTAGGACAGTTAAATGACCGATTGCGGGCCCAGGGCGACAATAACGAACTACTTTCATAACGAGCTTGTGTCTGTTACCGTCAACATATTATTTGAATGCACCGTAAATAAAGGGACCGCTATAAATTCAACACAATTAGAAATTTTATGGGACTGGTACGTAAACTAGAGATGTGGGTTAGACTATGTTGCAGGGTTTGCATATTAATGGCAAGACGGATGGGTGCAAGATGCAGTTCAAGTCATCTGAACAACCAAATATGGCTTGATGTGCGATCAACATGAATCCGCATGGAAAGTGACTAACGACAATTATTAATCTGTTCATCATCATCATAAATTTAAGAGTCAAACTCTTGTCGGTATAACTGATGAAGGATGTAGTTTTCTCCATCTAACTCTATCCACAGCTACTTCCTTGAATTTTCTATACGACATGACGTCTACCTTCTCTTTTATTTGTTTATAATGTAACTTATTCTTATTATTGGTTACCCAGAACCGAAGGAATTCCAGGCACTACCAACTAGTTCCATCATCCGATATATGAAGGTGTTGGAACAATCCTTTGAGTAGGTGCAACAACGGGTAACTACACAAAAGATCCCATTGGGTCGAAGTGTATCCGTAGGACCCCTTCTTAATAAGATAAGATAAGATATCTTATTCTTGGCCTTCCTCTTCCTCGCTTCCCCTCAACCTTTCCTTCTGCGATGTTATTTATAAAAGCGTAAAAGGTGGCCTAAGGTTTCCCTCTCCTATTCTCATTTAGGTCACTAATAATTATTGATAGTCATAAATGCTGGTGGGTAAATGCTCGAAAGGTATTTACCACTTAATACACAAATTACTATGTGATTAATTAGGTATTTTCGGTGCACCGGATGTTATAATTAGACAAGTAAACATTACAATTACTCCGGTTTACTTTGGCACCGCCATTGACAGTCGCGATAGTCGCGTTTCCAAAATAACCTGTTATTATTGTGCGCAGGCGCAGGTGTGAATGCACGTGGACATGTCATTATTAATGACGTCTGGAAGTCTGGCACTGAGTCCAGCGATGCGATGTTCACGCGAAGGTTAACTTGAGGAATTATAAAGAGGTGTGCCGAAAGAATAGAACCCGGTCACATTAGCACCATGACGCCCCCTTCCCCCTGAATCCACTGCACCAAGGCGGTTTCACTACGCGCCGACGCACAACGTTGCGTTGGCACCGTATTTTGTTTTTGCTCTGTAGCCTTGCCATGAGGTAAAGTAACTGTACTCGCTAGCGACAGCGTAAATTATTAGTATGGAGAACACTACAGTGTCCCTAGCGGTTACTTCGTAGGATTACAATTCTCCATACAAATCGTTTACGCACTCGCTAGCGAGTACAGTCACTGTAAACTCATTGTAAGGGTACTGTTTACCCTCACATAGTGACGCACACGCGTTAGTCGGTTGTGTCGCCAAGCGCCACGGACAATAAAGATTCAGAAAAGATGAGCTATGTCCTTTCTTTCTGCAGGAGAACAAGAAGAATCGAGGAAGAGTTATGGGAGCGCCGCCGGAACAGTAACCGTTGGCAACTGGGAACTGGGCTGAATGCAACCAACCAATTGAGTCTCTGGAGTATTACTCCGATGTTCGAAATTAAAACTTTGTATCGTGTCATCCCGCTCATTCAAATATTGTTTGTTTACAAAGTTCTAATTTCGATCTACGGAGTAACTCTTCAGACCCGCAAAATCCGGAATGATGATCAAACTCTTTTTTTAAACAAGTGAGAAAGCTCTACGGAATCACCAAGGTCACCATCCTTTACTAAAACTTTGGGAGACATATTTAATCATTGTATTAAGCGGTTTACACTCACGTGCAATTGTCAGGAACGGCCCGACATGTTTCGAACTCGAATGGAGCCCTTCATCAGTGACTGCTACCCGTACAGCGGCGCGGTAACTTCGTCACTGTTCGTGAACCATCCTTTACATTAGGGATCATGTAACACATGAGTGTCCGTAACATTTGTACTCATATATTTAGCCGTCCTAATTTCCTTGTCATAATTTATTAAATCCCAGCAATAATTACCGGAAAATTGGCGAACATCGATTCCAGCTGATTGGAATTTATTACGCTATTATTAACTTTTATGATGGCTTGCGGCGCCGTTTTATACCTATTACAAAATGGTAAACAAACTGTCAAACTATTTGAAATTACTTAATGGGTACGATACAATCATCGGTCTCAGCGACATGCCAGAAACGCAATCTGAGAGATCACTGACTGTACTATAGGCCATGCATTTCTGCAGCTTATTGTACATGTTTCAATACGGCACAATACAATACAAGGACTCTTTATTGCACATCCCACAAAACATACAGGGGAAATACAACGCAAGAAATTACAATTAGAGGTAAAAAACAACTGGTCTTATCGGTCTTATATACGGTATACGATTAGTAAAAATAAATTGTACCATTGTAACAACTAAACACACATGGAAAAAACACGGAACCAAATAAACTACCTCTAACTTCAGTACATTAGTATACGATTTTTAGGTCCGACAAAAACTAATAGACTTGTTTCGACTACTTATTTTTGACGACACAAGCCATAGAAACTTCATACTAATACATCGCTTTTGATATTTCATAAAGAGTAGCTGATTTGAATATTTCTTTGATTGTATATAATCATACGATTAATGAAAATCTTTTGTAAAAAACATTCACACGAAGCTTTACAGATAGAAGATAATCTAAACACTGACGTGTCCTTTTCGTTATCATAGATATAAGTATTAAGTTATCAGTGTAGGGTTGTGCTATAGCAATATGCACCTAAATAACATTCATATTATTGAAAGTTTATTTCAGTCTAGTCTAGCCTGAAAATGGGACAATCGGGATCCTGCGCGGACCCATTGCGAGACGCATTAGCATTACCCTAGTCCTTTTCGACGACGACGACGCGGTTGGCGCAGTTTGCAGACACCTGCCTACTGAGCCGGCGGTCCCGGGTTCTAATCCCGGCCGGGACAAATATTTGTGTGATGAACTCGAATATTTGTTCTTGGGTCATGGATGTTATTTATATATAAGTATTTATATAGTATGTATATCGTCGTCTAGTACCCATAGTACAAGCTTTGCTTAGTATGGGACTAGGTCGATTTGTGTATGATTGTCCCATAATATTTATTTATGTATTTTTCTTAGCAATGTATCATATATCATATCATACATTTGACGATCGGTTTGGCTCGGTTTGTAGTACAGCTACCTACTGAGTCGGCGGTCCTGGGTTCGAATCCCGGCCAGGGCAAGTATTTGTGTGATGAACTCGAATTAAATTAAATTTAATCATCTCTATATTTTTTTAACCTCTTATTGTTTTAAGTACTCAATACCAATGAGGCTTGAAATGCGGACTTCTCATTTATTTTGCCAAGGGCTAGGATTCCAGAAACCCTAGTCACAGCTCTCCCTCAATGGCCATGCCATAAAACCATTTTCTGAACTAAACTGGAAAAAACTTATAAGAAAATGTAATGATAACTGTTATTTTATCATTATAACGGTCACGCTAGTAACAGTAGGTATACCAAAATACATAGTCTACCAGTTGAGCAGCGGGTATTTTTATCCGCACTTTCCATTTCTATCGCCTATAACTTTTTAACCGTTAAGAGGCCTTCTACGTGATTTTTTGTTACTTCTGTGCCTACTGTATATTGAAAATACTTAAAAGAAAAGCTATCGGGGGGAAGGATTAGTTTCCTATTTATTTTATGTGTGCACGTCTCTATACAACCTTTTCCCGATATAACAGTTGGACGGATTTCTCAACTACTTTTGGTACACGGGTACCGTCCACAGTTTGTGATAGGATACTTTTTACCCGATTATGGCGATTATGGTAAAGAAAAAAGGCTGTTTTCCTAACATGTGGTAGATTATCTTATTCCTGCGCCTCTAGTACAACTGTGACACACGACTCTATCTCGCACACAAGATATATACCTTTCTCTTTAAACACAGTACTGAGAGAGTGACAGGTGACGCTACGTCGCCAGCGCCAAGACAAGCAAAGGGCCCCCATGGACCCGCAGTCAATATATAAACAAAAAAAAAATGACGCTACGTCGTCGCGCGACAAGTCGCGAAGCATAGGTGTGCTAGATGGGTAATTTAGAACGTATCTTTAAGGGATTAGTGTATTTTTTTCATGTTTATCAAAATAAACACGGTTTTCCTATATCAGTCGACGAATGATGATCACTGGGACACTTCATTTATATATTTTTCTCAAAGATGCAATGAAATGTGGACATAATATGCGTTATATTATAACTTATAAGAGGCTTCGAAGTATCACGTTTCGGGCGGAACAACTCGAGAGAACTGTAAAGGAATTTCATACAAAATTGAAGGCCTAAGCCGGGAAGTAAGCTTCGTATCACTATCCGGCCTCTCTACTGTCAGCCGTCTATACCTACTCCGGAATTCCGGAACGGTGAAATATTGAAATTTCAAATGAACTGCCCCAATCATTTAGCGACCGGGACGTACAAATATCAAATAGTGAGAGGCCTCTTAACAAAGAAATATCTCAAACGGTAACTATACTGTAGTCACGCAAAAACTTGGCATTCGACGGCTATTACTACAGTTTATTACTGTGCAACGCGTATTGACTAGTCACTGCGACTATCGACTTTTTTCACTGATTCAAAACCAGAAGGTGATAAAATAACACGCGGATAGTAAAAATCTATTTTTATCTTGAATGTTTACGATTGTAACGAAAATGAAAGCGGGCATTGCTTGTTGGTTTGTTTCATTTTTTGAGTTGGTGCTTTACCCATAGTTGCTGTTATGGATCTTTTGTTATAGAACGATTTTGACGACATCATTTAAAGTGACAAAAACTATTACAGTGCTGATCAAACGTTTAAGTTCACCCTGTGACATTATGTTTTAAAATTAGATTAGGTATATTCGAATACATGACTTGTAAGTTTTTAATTTCAATATTTAATAAAATAAATAGTTAATAAAATAAAATTTATACAAATTTTATCACAGGGGAGATTAAAGTAAAATGTGTTGTGTATGTATTTATTTTATTGAGTAGTCATATTAATTAGAAAAACTGAGTGAACAAAACTATATAGCGTGGTGTTACCCACTCATCTAACGGGAACACAAAAAAAAAACGGGATAAAAGTGTCAGTTACCTTCATACCAAAATTTATCAAGATTTTAGAGATTAGCCGTTTGAGTGTGAGGAAGTAGCAAACATACACATAAACACACTCACAATCTTTCGCCTTTATAATATTAGTGAACCTACTCACAAAATCATGACTATGAGAATCGGTTGACAAATGCGACCTCTAGGCGAGAACAACCGGAAAGCATCTGGACACACGAACTAACTTGGGCGAAGCTAAAATAGAGACGTTTTGCTCACTCGGTCAATGGTTTACACTCATATATATCCAAATATAAAATTAATTCATATCGGGCATTGGAGCGTCGCACGCGCATGTTCGGAGCGTATCTAAACAAAAAACGCACAATGGAGGTTGTGTAATGCGCAGTAGTGTTATCTCACATCAGAGAGTACACGTGGAGGCTTTAGTATCGAGTTTGACATTGAACAGCATTTTAAGATATAATTTGTATCGTATTGTAAAGATCAGATGAAAATAAAACCAGTTAGCGGCCGTTAACGCAATTAAAAAAAAATGTTAAGTCTACTTATGATTATTATACATTCATTATGTCTAACATACCTAATATGCGAGCTATGCTCCGAGTCTACTTGCGTGATCGAATCAAAAATATCGGCCAAGTGCGAGTGGGACACGCGCACGAAGGGTTCCGTACCATTATATGTAAGTTTATTGTATGGGAGCCCCCCTTAAATATTTATTTTATTTTATTTTTAGTATTTGTTGTTATAGCGGCAATCTGTGAAAATTTCAACTGCCTAGCTATCACCGTTCTTGAGATACAGCCTGGGGACGGACAGCGAAGGCTCAGTAATAGGGTCCCGTTTTTACCCTTTGGGTACGGAACCCTAAAAATGAGGAGATACACAGTAGGTACGTCTAGCATAAACTGTGACTCGCAACTCTTTGTCGCGCGACAAAACCTGTCACTTTCCTTTCAATACCGTGTGAGCAAGACTGGGCTTGTGCACAATCACGCGAGGTTTTTTCGGCTACTTTTTGACCCCCCTCCCTCTGCTGATATTTGGTGAGGTTATTTGCTAGCCCCCCCTCCCCATTACTACCTCACGTATATTTTTTATTCGCCAGAATTTCGTAATATAAACTTGATATTTTGGAGTATTTAACAAGTGAATATTTATTTTAATTATTTTTAACGAAACCGAGAAAAATTATAGATTTATTCTTGGTCTTCGTTCACTGTAGAAAAATACACGTGAGGTCTCCTTATACCCCCTCCCCCAACGTGATCTATCTATCGTGATTTTTTCGTGACCCCCCCTCCCCCCTATGGAATCTCACGTGATTTGTGCAGAAGCCCACTGGTGATGCTAAGTCGCGCGACATGCGAAGTCGCGGAAGATATGGTAGCAAGAGAATCAAGGTTGTATTATTATTATTATTTTTTTTAATGTCATAGGGGGCAAACGAGCAAACGTATCGCCTGATGGAAAGCGATTACCGTCGCCCATAAACACCTGCAACACCAGAGGAGTCACAAGTGCTTGCCTACCCGGAGGACGAAGATAGAATGCCTCTATGCTAGTAATTTCACCGGCTATCTTACCCCCACACCGGAACACAACAATGCGAACAATTATTTAAATATAGCTCAAAAGTTGCCAAACTTTTTATACCGTAGTTGGGCAAAAAGTATCCTATAACCATCTTTGGGTGTCCAGCCATCCCTGTACCAAAATTGGTTAAAATTCGTCCAGCCGTTTCGGCGTGATGAGAGGATAAAAGAAATTATGACCAACCGATAGCGCCAGACTGGCATGGCGCCGCGTGCCCATACTTAAACAAAAGACGATCCTACATCATGCTATTAAGATATTCCTGAAATTATAACCCCTCTCCATAGAAAACGGATTCTCGATACAAATCTAGAATTTTATAATAGTATAGATATAGATAAGTAAGTGGCCGTGAGCGGGGCACCATTGCTCGTCGATCAGTTCTAAGGCCGCTGGGGCTGAAAGGTTCCTGAGTAGCGACCGCGTACCGGAAGACAGCGTCATCAAAGCCGCTAGAAACCCTCCAAAGTTCTATTTTCCGTGACTGTTCGAATCTCTCTTCTTTAGGCTGCGTTTCCACCGGAGATGTGCGAGGATGCGTAGCCTTCTGACTTCATTTACTTATCCTCGCTCAGCGCAACTGATTCTATTGGTTAACAAAAAGACATCCCTCGCTCTCGCTACGCATCCTCGCATTGGTGAAAGCAGCCTTAACGGTCTATAAGGATGCATTTATAAGGCCTAGAAAACCAATCAGCGCCGACTGGCAACAACATCAAAAATTGCGTGTGAATATGAATCAAGTCAAATTGATTGCGCGTGACGTCTTTAACGCCCACCGGCTAACTGGATGCTAAGTGGGTTGAATAACATTATAAACCGGTTACTTTAAGTTTGAACCTCGTTTGAATGCCACGTCATACCCTACCTCCACACTACTCGCAAAGTTGGCCGAGGTTGGGCGAATATTGGAGCGCGCACACCCAACGAGTACAGTAGCGAGACAGTGCTCTGACGCCCGTTTGTCTTGTGTGTGACAGGGACGAGAGACAGTGGGCGGTCTCGGTAGGTGGCATCAAGGCATATGATAGTGTGGAGGGTCACTTCGCTTCGGAATACCATACTTCGGCCAACTTCGCCTTTTAAGAGGGGAAAATGCGTTACGCATACCACCAAGGTGCGAGGACGGACCCTGGTGGTTATTTGGGACTGCCATGTTGGCTAATGAGGCCTATGGTGTACCCACTAAAAACCCCTCTATTTGCCGCCTCTGTGCTATAGGGCAAGGTCATGGGAACGGTCCAGGCACACTACCGCAACCTTGCCAGCGGCCGTCCGGAACTCCGGGCTCCTCTCTGAGGAGTGCTAGTCTCCTCCTACCTCCTGACAGGCGTGCCGACTACCCGGCAGCCTCCCGCTCGGGGACCTTCATGTAGGCGACAGACACCCCCACAGGTACCCTTATGGGGGTAGTCGGCGGTCGTAGGCCAGCCGCCGTCGCCCCACGCGTTTGCGGCGCATTGGCTGGGAGGCAGGATCGTCCTCCCTTCCACGCTCTGCTGCCTCCTTCTGCGCCATCACATCCTCGCAGAAGGAGGCCATCGCCTTCCACGACCTGTAACTACCTACTACCATACCACGGCAGGCAGGGAGAGATCGTCGGCCAACTTCGCCTCGCCCAACCTCGGCCAACTTCACAAGTAGTATATAGCTGCAAATAGACATCGGGTGCAAACCTAAAGTACATTGTTGCAATTGATTTTAATTTCACATCTAACAGTCAAAACGTTTCCGTCTCGGTCTGACCAGCATTATCATTGGCCTTTTGTATCTATAAAAGACGATCTGAGAACGAAAGCCTCGGCCGCATATTTGACATAAATAGTAATTACTGCCGATGCCGGGAAAGAAGTTGCCGGGTGAGTAGGTCGAGGCCGACCGTAGGGAGGCCGGATAGTGATGGACAATGACGAAAGCCTGTGGAAAGGGCTAAGCGTAGCCATGCATGTACAGTGCTTTTCTTAAACATATGCAATGAAAAATTACTTCCTAGTGAAATTGTTTCTTTTTTCGGAAATTGGACTCAGATGCTCAGTTCAATCAACATTTTTTTCTATGATTCTACATATATGAACATTTCTCATCTAGAATTAAAGGCAGGTAATCATCGTTTGTAATTAACTTGAGCGGATTTCCATACCTATTCAATATCGTCGCCATTTTCGTAATGGGATATCCGTTCGGCCATTGAAATTTACGACCGATAATGATTAGAGAACTAAATAGATACAGCTACCGTAGACAATGACCTTGGCTGTAGGTTTTGAAACCATCGTGAAAATGAGCTTAGTTCCGTTTCTAGGTCGTGAGAATTTGGTAAAGAAAAGAGATTGTTTACGGCTTTGCGAAAGTGGACCTATTGTGAAACTAAATCATCTGAAACTCACAAAACAATATCAACTGTGACTTACTAATGCTAAAGACAAGGAATCAAGACTGTCTCTTATAATTATTTCCACACTTCGAATCGAATTAGACAAAACTAACATGCATATTGTCGTCTGTTGACAACCAAAACACACTAAGTAACAAATACTTACTTAAAGTTCTTATCTCAGTATCAATCTACAAACTAGATACGAGGTTTCGAAGCACAGCGACATAAATTTTAGTGACTTTTGTCTCTCACCAAGAGATATATGTATACCAGTGGCGTGGCGTCAAACATATTTTTGATAGTCATATTTGATTTGGCTTAAGTTTCCTTTAAGAGCAGTAGGTGCTAGACGACCCCTAAAAACTTCATTTGAATAAGAAGTCCAGGAGAATAACAGAAATATTACATCAGAAATCTTCGAAAATTGTGAAGGATAAGCCAAATAGAAGTAAAAAAATGTCTAAGTCTATGTCTTGTATTTTTTTAGACATGAACTGTATATCAGGGCTGTTTAGTGAGTCAGACTTTGTGTGGGAGTATAACCCGCTAATGGGATTATCTCCATGTCCTGAAAAGTGTAAATAGACAGACAGGCTTTGCAGGTCATTTCAGTAACCCTGAGACTGACACTAATTGACTGCCTTTCAACATTAATTATTTTGTTGCACAACCTGTAACATTTGTGTGCCTTTCTAATTTTAACGGCTATCCTTTAATCTTTGTCTTAATTAAACAAATATTATGACCAATAACAACATTTTGTAAATTATAACAAAACAGGACTTAATCTGTACTCGGGTGCTCTGTGGGTGAACTGTTTGCAACGGTCGCTCAGCTCTCTGCGCGTCCAATATAATAACGCGTTCAGGGCGCTGTTGGGGCTGCCACGATTCTGCAGCGCGTCCGCCATGTTTGCTGAAGCTCGAGTGGACAGTTTTTCTGCTGTACTGCGTAAAAAGATGGCATCTCTTTTGATCAGAATACGTGGCAGCTCAAACAGCCTCCTGAAGACCATTGCTGTAAGAGGTGAGTGCTCAATAATGCAACACTTAATTAAAAATACAATGTCGTTAGCTAAATTTTAATACTAACATAGTTATAAGTAAAATACTAACAAAATGTGGATCTCGTTGTCTGAATAAATAAAGTTTATTATTATTATTATTATTAATCGGATTCAAAATGCCTATACCTTGACTTTTCCATGATTTTTCAAAATTCTTCCATTAACGTTTGTATAATGTGGTGTCATTTATTCAACTAATTTACACTTTGCATCAGTCATCGGACAGATATTTATTTCCTGAAATGATTTATTGTTAGCATTTCCTTTCTCTTTCTTTCCCATGCTATTGTTTATCTTGTCTTGCTGATGCTCCACTTTTACACAAGAGGGTGTGGTAGGATAAGTAGAGTAAATAGAACAGCCACACACAGTACAGTCAGTGACAATATTGTGGGTTGTGCGAGGCGGCTCCTAAACAGAGGCATTAGGCTCCTAAACAGAGGTGCCACAACTGCACGACAGCGGTAGCGGTGCGCGCTACCTGTCTCTCTCACTCGTATTGCCGCCGCGCACGGATCTCTCGCTCAATCGCTCGCCGCACCAGTGGTCGCGCAAAGTGGTGAGATCTCCGAAGGAGTGTTTTCTCTCAGGTCTAGGGCACTGAGGGTGCCCAAGTGCCTGTATGGCCTAAGGCTGCACGGCTGGCCAAGAGCACAGTCTTTCCAATCTAGTAGTATTTTATCTATCTATATATATCAAAATCAATTGCTGTTTATTTGTCTCGCTAAAACTTGAGAATGACTGGGCAGATTTAGCTGATTTTGGTTTTGGAATGTTTCTCTTAGTTCAGGGAAGGTTTAAACAGTGAGGTATTAGCAGCTTACTGACACAGACCGAATTCACAGTTGGTTACTCAATATTACTTCATACTTGAATAATTTAGTCTGTTTAATTAAGAATTCATTAAAAAGCAGTCAATTGTATTGACTTCATACATCGGTCAATGAAAGAATTGAACAACAATAATGTAAACGGTTCATGGTACAAAGTTCACAGATCGCACAGATGATTTGCCTATACCAACTGGTACACTACAACTCAGCGAACGAATAAAACATAGAACACGAGCTTCATACAAAATTACAATCAAAAACCGGCCCAACAGTCGAAATGCGCATGCTCACCGGTGTACCAATCACAGCCACTCAAATGTTTTCAATTACGCATAACAAATAAATGTGATTCGTCAATTTCCGAATGGCCAGCTGTGATTCGACAAAACGCATGACATTTGTCTATGGTAATATGGCGGTGACAGTGAAAACTCATAATTGGTGAATCTTTAATGCAATAAAGAGCCATTTTTGTTTCCTTCATTATAAATCTTGAATGTTAAGGTTATTGCTTACATACGAATTTCAAAAAAAAATTACATCTTTTAAGGAATCCTTGTTTGTTCCTTGTTGTTACTAATACTTTGAATGATTATTATTAATGCGTGCTGTAACTGCTGTATATATTATTATTTCTCCTTCTTTGTAATAACTAATATTTTACATGTAAAGTCGATACAATCTTGGTAGTGAAACATATCAAACATAATTAGGAACTTATACGTTTTCCTACCGGACTGACGGAAAACGCATAGCCTTTTAGGGACGATCTTATACAAGCACAAAAGCCTGGCTTGCCCTAGTAATATTAACAAACGATAAAAAATGATTTACTTGAACAATATAAAATTGCGCGCCGTGACGTGTTTCATAATTTCAAATTTTGTCGATGCCGCGTGGTTCAAAATTTGTCCGCGCACCGACCGCTCCGCGCTATGGCTCGTCGCCGTTCTATGTCACCGCTAGTCATCTCCCTCGCACGCGTTGGCTTGCAATCGGGCTTCATACCGCCTATTCTAACACATGGAAGTAACCTATGTATCAACATAACTATACGTTGCTTCAAGTGAAGTGAAGTTAGATACGGATCGGCCACTTGCAAATTTCGCGTAAACAGGAGTGATTTAACTTCACGTTGTTTAGAAATATTTAGTTAGTGTAGTGTTTGTTTGAGCGTAGTAATAAGTAGAAATAGGTAATATTATAGATAGTGATCGTGTTTTGATTTTGTTTGTTGTTGTGATTACTGTGGCTTTAAACAATGGAAGGAGTTATTCCGTGCGATTGTGATGAGTTAAAGTGTGCAGGTCTTTTAATAGGCGAAGGAAAGGTAGGCACTCTAACTTTCGCTCAGAAAAAACAGCTCATATTTTCCCCAAAACCCACGCCCAACCTGTGTATTATTGAAATTGTACTTTGAACAGTAATGCGGCAATAAAATGGATTTACCCATAAGCCTAGGCACGCCACTGATTGCATTACTTTTTTCAAACATCGTATATAAATTAGTCATATGGCATAACACCATCCCTATACAAAATCTGTTCCGTAAAATAAATTAAATTAATATGTGTACGGCTTTATTTACGTATGAAAACTGATACCATCTTTTTTTTGTGTTTTCCTGAGTGATTAATACACCATTTCAGTGAACATTATGGCATATTTTGTTACTTTGAGACTTCATATATGTCACGTAATGCAACTGTTCGGCTGCGTCGCTATTTGCAAACTAGACAGCCATTTGACACAAAATTTACACCCCGCCTTAACTGACACAAAATCGGTGGGGCCATTTTCCGACGCTAGTTAGGCTTCTATGTTTTATTCGTTCGCTGCTACAACTTTAACAATGCAAAAGTATTTTTTTTTCAACACTACTTTGTTTGTGGCAAAGTTATTTGTCGCTATGTCAATTAGGTAGTTATAAATTATAATTAACAGAATATTACTCATATTATGATAAATAAGTGGGCTATTAAATAAATACAAAAAACTATATTCTAATACTAATAAATTATCCTTATCCAATTTGATAACTAAGCTAATTGTGATTGTCATGAATTGAAATAGTAAAAAGGGATATCCCAAATTTTTGTATGAAATGAAATTGTTTATTCAGTAAGTAGGCCACAGGGTCACTTTTACAAGTGAGATTATGAATCTATCAGCATTTCCCAAGAGGAGACCACTGTCGAGAACAAAGCCGAAAGAAACTTAACGGTAAGTCACTTCTTCATAAATTTTACCTTAATATTTATTTGATGATATTTGTTAACTTAAAATTACTAGTTTCGCCATTTCTTCGATAGACTTTCCTTTTCTAAAAGCATCCACATCCAAACCACTCTCACTTTCATTTTTAATAATGACAGGACTTACCCATCTGTTGTCACCGAATTCAAGGACAATGAATCAGTGAATAACGTCTCGAGATCTTCACGCGGCGCCTCATCCTGAGGCGGTGAAGCAGGTTCACGAACTTGGTCCTCATCACTTAGAGCACTCCGCTTCTGGCTGACATTGTGCAGCCCAGAGAGGTCCACGCTCCCCTCGTCTACCCCCAGGTGACCTTCCGACACAACCAGCATAAACAGCGCGCAGCTGAGAACAAAAAAAACCAAGGTGAAACTCCACTAGCGAAAACTTCGAATTATGTTACGCAAGCGTAGAAAAACAATGCTAAAATTACCTCGATAGCACCGAAATGGTCAGCAGCGACGTGTAAATAACACACAAGCCGCCCTTCATCTTAATATCAGTGAGAAATCCAGAGTCCAGTTCATTTTGTGCGAAATTTTCTCACTTAGCCATTGCTACAAATTTTACACTATTGCACTAACAGACGTTCACACGAGACACTGACTTCTAATAATATATTTAACACATTGTACGGATTTCAATAACAATAACAGGGCCAGCTGCCGCGGCCAGGTACGTTTCTACGAAATAAAATGGGGACGAACATTTGTTCAACCAATTTTACTGCAATCGAATAATTTTGACAGTTACGCTTTTATTTTCTTAATTTACTATTGAACTGTCAAATAAGAATTTGCTGTGCTCTAATTGGTTATTTCACACTTGTGTTATCGATCAAAAATTAGTCTCCAATAGGGTGCTTACATTTAATACCATTGCCATACCATGATTGGTCACATTATTTATTTCATTCCTTTACGCGCATTTAAAAACCACCATAATAAAAACTTAAGTGCAAGAAGAAAACTTGTTTTTATAATTTATCAACTAAATATAATTGCAGTGAAATATATTCCTTCCAGTGTTGTTATATTTAAGCAGTTTTTGAATTAATGCAACTTATTTTCCTTCTTGTAATTTCATGATAATTTATTTTCTAACAAATATTCGTAAAGCGTTCATGAATGTTTGCCTCCGAACGAACGTGTATCGGTATCGTATCTGTCGCTGTCAGCTACGTCAACGGTTGATGTCTGTCTGCCCAGCCAACGATTTGCATTTTTGTCACAAATAATTATAATGGAAAGTTTATTCGCAATACCGTTTTCGGTACTAGAAATACCTAATATCAAAATCAAGAAACCGTCATGGCTACAGGCTCCTTCCGCGATGACCACATTCTCTTTGGTGCTACTCTCGTACTTTTTGGTGACAGGAGGTTAGCGGCGTCTTGTTTTCTGTTTCTTTTCTTATTAGATTCGGTTCTTGAAAGAAACATGTATGAAATCCTTACTCAAAGTTTTCGTCCATTGAATTTTATTATATTTGAAACTGTAACACTGTATTTTTGAAGAATTTAGCCGTGATTCGAAACGTCAATGTTGTAGTTGTTCGGCTTATCTAAATGAACCCCATTCATTAATTTCTGCCGCCAATTATCATGTGAAACTAAACATCTACCTTCATGTGCCCACAGATATGTATGATGTGTATTTAAATAACCAAATATATTAATTTTTCAGGTATAATCTATGATGTGATAGTAGAGCCGCCTAGTGTGGGGTCCACAACGGACGAACACGGTCACAGCCGCCCCGTGGCCTTCATGCCGAACAGAGTGAACGGCCAGTACATCATGGAAGGCCTGGCCTCCAGCTTCCTCTTCACCCTTGGAGGCCTTGGCTTCATCATTCTCGACCGGACTCACAACCCGTCTACTCCTAAACTAAACCGAATCCTGCTCATCTCCGTTGCTTTCCTGTGTATCCTTGTGTCTTTCTTCACAACCTGGATCTTCATGAGGATGAAGCTCCCAGGATACCTTCAGAACTAATTTTTATATAGCAATAAGATGAACTTTATATGAAATCTTTTATATTTGCTTAGTCTGTATTCTAAGTTGAATAAATATTTTTTTTATTCATCAGCATTTTTAACTTCATGATCTTGATCCATTATTTGTACAGTTTTTATTGCCTAAGTAAATACTTAGTAATACCCCTAATCACCTGCATGCAAGTCCTGAAGTGTTAAGTTGATTGTTGATAACACATAAATAATGTGACATTATTCTTCAAAAGTACCCCGCTCAGAAGAAAAAATTGCGCACTAATGTGAGGCAATGACGTCAGTGGGGCAAGCGTTCCTACTTAAAAATTAATGTAAAGTACAAATTTAATAATTCTTATGTCATCTTAGCGTCAAGGGTGGGCCTCAGGATTAATCAGTCGAAAACCGAATACCTCCACATGAAATGCTACAAAAACACATGTGCCCGACGTGATAGCCTTCATGTTGGGGGTACCGTATATCCAGGAGTTGACAAGTTCCGGTACCTTGGTTGCACTATTACCGACACCAACACCAGGGAGGAAGAGATCCAAATGCGCATTCAAAATTGTCTACGGTCTAGTGCAGCCCTCCATAAGGTCTTAGTGTCCAAGCTTCTTAGCAAGAATACAAAAATACGCATTTATAAGACTGTCATAAGACCCATCCTCATGTATGGCTGTGGAGCTTGGACACTGACCCTTAAAGAGGAAAGTCAGCTCTTGGTAGCAGAACGCAAAGTACTTCGGAAGATCCTGGGGCCTACTAAAAGGAATGATGGTATGTGGCGCATCCGAACTAACGCCGAGATTGAGGAGCTGGTGGCCGAGCCGAATATTATCGGAGACTTCGTTGGCTCGGTCACCTACAAAGAATGGAAGAGGATCGTGCGGCAAAAAGAGCATACTTGGGGCAACCAACCAGGCGACGACCGGTTGGTCGTCCCAGGTACCGCTGGGGAGACGTGGTGGAGGTGGATCTGCGTAAGCTTCAAGCCGAAAACTGGCAAGAAACTGCGCAGGATCGGGACAAGTGGCGTACTCTCGTTTCGGAGGCTAAGATCCTGTTTGGGTCACTGAGCCAAAATAGTTAGTTAGTTATGTCATCTTACAACCACGCAACAAAATTTTATAACATTACATAGTAGTCGTAGCCACTAGATTGCTTTTGGTAACTACGGCTACCTGTCACCGCTCTTATTTTATTATATAAATAGAGTCCAACTCAAAATTCGAAGCAATGAGTGGGTAGTATAACATATTTTGTATTTTTCAATATTTTATGGTATGTGTGCATGTATCCCGTGTGGAACACTTGCCTTTACTCACCTTAATCAAATCGGAACCCAACTCATAGTTGTTAGAATGCAAATTAAAATTATTTAACAACACATAGTTGTAATTTGCATTCTTTAGTGGTTAAAATTTTACACAAATACATAAATGACCTGCCTTGAGTGCCTGCAGACCTCAGTACAGTATGTGAGCTGTCAGAATTACTTTTGATACCTGTCTCATTCGCTCTTACGCGATCCAAATAAGAACCTCTAAGTTTTCAGCCAAACCCGAATCGCAATCTTAGAGCTCACGGACTGTGATATTAATTTCAGCTTGATACCTCCGCGCTAGAGATGCGCAGAATGTGTCACTAAAGTCAAAAGAGTGATATGTGTCTAGGTCGCCGAGATATGTATCACTCATTTAGCTCAGTCGATCTTTAGACTATATCGTTCACGAGTGAGTAGAGAACTAAAGACAATCTAGATTTAAAAGACAAAACAACGAGAAAAACGCATGAGCGAGCGAGTAATACTGAGATGATAGATGAGATACTGAGCTGCTTGAATCTTAAGTGAGCGAAAGAGCTAGTGAGCCCAAATGATATAGTTCATTTGAATCACTCACTCGCGAGCTACATACACATCTCTACTCCTCGCGTTCCTAAGAAAAAGATTTTAACTAACAGATAGCAACAAAATTATCCTACAAGGGTTCCGTTTTGCCGATTGAGTTACGGAACCCTAAAAATGCGTATTGTCATAAAATAAAAACACAAAAGACTAAACGGTTTTATTACATTATTTATTATGTATATTTTTGGCATTATAATACAATCACTGATAAATTAAAGACATTGTAAAATACGTAGAATAGAACTAGAATTGATACCTATATCAAAGAGTATGTAATCACTCCGTGCCTAACGTGACTCGGGGCTATTGTAGCTATGGGGTTATTGTATCTTATTACCATTATAATGGCCTGTGACCATTATAATGGTCTGTGTATATATAGGATACACAGACCATTAGACCGTCTGTGTATCCTATATATACACAGACCATTACAATGGTCACAGACGATTATAATGGTAATAAGATACAATAACCCCATAGCTACAATAGCCCCGAGTCACCTTATATGGTAAAATTTTAGCAAAATTCTACAATCGATAAATAATTCTAAAATAACTATAAATAACTTTGAGATTTAGAATGTCATGAAGTTGGTTATAGTATCTATGAACAAAGTAAATATGGGGAAGACATTTTCATACAAAAATCATTCATAACTACTTGTAACTTAACTAAACTAAACTTGCCTACCAGATCAGTGCAGGCCTTAGCTAGCTGAGAAGGCTTTGTGAGTCATTCATTGTGTGGCGTTTTGTGACCATTTCATTAACCAGGTCCACTGCTGATGGAATAGGACAATCTTACACAAATCGACCTAGTCCCAAACTAAGTAAAGCTTATGTATGGGTACTAAACGACGATATACATTAATATATAAATACATATATAATATGATAAGAAGATCGATTGATTGTCTTAAAATTGTTAGCCATAACTCTGAAGTTTTGAGAGTAAAACTCATTAGCTTAGGTTAGGTTTGCGTTATAACGATCCTGAAAAGTTATTTGTTTCAGAGAAACGACAATTATGGGTAAGAATTTTATGTGAGCCTATATGTAACCGATACTGAACTATTACAAGTACTTAAGTCTAGGTAACGAGGACCCTACTTGACATTAAGGGGTAATGAATTCATCTAATGAACATTTTGACATAACAATTAATTTTATTAAAGCAGTAAAGTCTGCTAGCGTAAACTAAATGTTTATGTAAAAGCGAACAATTTCTCAACATAATTTGAGACGATGGTGCCGAACATAAAGACATAATCTTAACGGTAGATGGCGGTAGGATGCCGCCCTAAGGCATGTTGAAATGAAGCAACTGGTTTAAAAAAGTCGATGCTTTGGCTAGTGGCTTTGATAGCGTAATAGGTAATGCAACTGTCTGGCCCAGGAAGCGGTGCTTCTATTGAAACATTTTGACATAGGTACATTGCAATGCTGAAATACCGTCATAGTTGGTGTGAAAAATATCAAAAACTCCATTTAAAATGCGACAGCAATAAGTTAATTGTACACTTAATTCTAGAAACATCGTTAATTTTGATACTGAACAATGAGAACACATTGAGAAGAGATTCGTCTTGGCTACCTGGTAGCGTGCTACAGTCGTATCCGGAATGTTCTGGAAACAGAAAAATAATATATTAATCATAATCATATTATGTAGGTATAATAGTTTGAGTACAATACTTCGACAACCATTTTTTTTATTGCGTTTCGAAGGCAAAGGTCCCTTCCCCCAACAGTATTGCGAACGTTCAAATAGATAAGTAATTGAAAAAAAAATCACATTTTGGAAAAAGCATTGTTAAAGAAAAATGAATTACCTGTAGATTCTACATCCTAAAGCTTGGGTTTCCTAGGATAGCGATGCCGTCACATAGCGGCCGTCTCCATACTTCGTACTAATTGTAGCTATCGTATGAAACCAGAGCTTAACAGCAAGGAATATCGAAAAAAAAGAAAGATAGTTTAATGGTCTTCGAAAAATTGTATAAGATTGTATTATTACTAAGCATAGACTGTATAAGCTCTATAGGACAGACAGATAAAATCCCGGAACTTTCAGAAGTCTACATAACAGTGGTGTGGCGCCAAAGATGACCTATAGGTAAGCCGGAGCACAATTGGCTCACTCCTTCTCTACGAACAACAGACTGAACATGTCAGCTGAAGCTCAGGATCACTGAATTACATATTAGATGGCGCTGCTCTATTGGTGAGCCATAACTAGATCGCATCGACGAGGTTTTCCGTATGCATCAATTTAAAAGTGTTGTCGAAATTTCCCGCTAGATGGCGCTGACCGTTTAGGAAGTACATTAAATGAGGTTGGTGGGCTTACTGTGTGAAATCTGAGCTCTTGTCGATGATGTGCTCAAACTCTGCGAAGCTGAGCGCCCCGTCGTCGTCCAGGTCGGCTTCTTCCAGAACGTTCTGCACCAGCTGTTGCAGCTCCGAGTCCGACAGCTGGAGCTCGGGGCCGCAGAGCCGCTCGATCACCTCGCGGAGGTCGGAGACGCCTATCATGTCGTCGCCGTCGAAATCTGGAAAGTTACAGTAACAGATAAAAAATGGAGTAGACATACCCAGCAACTAGATCATTCAAACCATAGAGTAAAGAAAACTCAACCATTTAGGTATATAAGCTTTGGCCGTACATATGTTTTTGCTATGGAGTCGCAGACCAAGAGAGAAATATAAACTATAATTTAGGTACGAATTATTTACGTAATTCATCTGTACATTTTTAGGGTTCCGTACCTCAAAAGGAAAAAACGGAACCCTTATAGGATCACTTTGTTGTCCGTCTGTCCGTCCGTCCGTCCGTCTGTCAAGACCCTTTTTCTCAGGAACGCGTGGAGGTATGAAGCTGAAATTTATATCAATTACTCAGGTCTACTGTCCCTTGAAGCTGTGAAAAAATCAAACTTCTAAGCCAACGCAATCAAAAGATACAGCCGTTTATGCCGCAAATTTTCGACACTTGCAAGGGAATCAAAACCTACAGGGTGCTTCCCGTGAACTCAGAATCTTGAAATTTGGTACGAAGCAACGTCTTATAGCATAGATAAAGGAAAAATTACGAAAACCATAAATTTTTAGTTACATCACATAATATATATTTTTTTAATAATTTTAAACTTACTACCCATTTCCTCATAAACGCGTAGAGGTATTAAATTGAAATTCATACCAAATACTCAGGTCTATAATACCTTTAAGCTGTAACAAAATCAAACTTCTATGTCAACGCAATCAAAAGAAACAGCAATTTAAGCTGCATATTTTGAAACTCGCAAGTACTCGCAAGGGAATCAAAACCTAAAGGGTACTTCCAGTCGACCTAGAATCTTGAAATTTGGCATGAAGCAACGTTTTATAGCACACATAAAGGAAAAATTCCGAAAACCTTAAATTTTTAGTTACATTACAAAATATATATTTTTTAATAAATATAAACTTATTACTTTTTTAAATTTATGCTCCTCCATCTTTCCCCATTGTAATGTTATGAATTTCATTTTGCAATAAAAATACCATAGTTATGACTCGATTGTCGTAATGAACGAACTTTGTAAACCTTGCAGGTTTGTACGGAACCCTCGGTGCGCGAGTCCGACTCGCACTTGGCCGGTTTTTTTGTCGTACCTACACTTTACCTATTACTGAGACCCAAAATCCTCAATAATGTAGTGTCCCGCCTTTTTACGCAAATGTTTCCAGAGATGTATAAGATACCCTAAATAAAGTATCTGAAATGCAAAATGCAAGATACTTTACAAAAAAGTATTTCAGATATAAATAATTTTCTAAAAAAGGTATCTGAAATACTAGATACAAAATACCTATCTAAAATACTTTTATGTCACACCGGGCCATAAAGCGGCTTTTTACGTACGCGTAGCGTGATTCCAACTTCAATAAGTGTGACCCACCGAAGATTTTTTAAATTTCCCGCCAAACCTAAGGCCCCTAAGGGTAATATCTCGGTAGCCAGATTCTATCAACTAAATTTTTGAACGACTCTGCGTTCAGTTGCGCTGGGAAAGAAAATCTTCGAAGTTTATTTTAGTAAAAGTATCTTAGGGAATATAGTATCTTCAAAATACTAAGATACCAGGAAAATATATCTAAATACAAGATACAAAATAAAAAAATTAAAAAGTATGTCAAATACAAGATATAAATACGTATTTTGTATCTTGTATCTGTATTTTAGATACTTTTATCTAAGATACATCACATCTCTGCTGGCCAAACAAGCTGGTCTGTCCAGCTATTAAGTTTAGCGCTCTGGCTAAAACCAACCAAACGAATTTACAACAATATTTTACTTTCATTACCAAACTTACCAAAGATTCTAAAAGCGTGCTCAGCCTTCACTGCCTTCGGGGCATTATCACTAAACACTGACATCATATCCAGGAAGTCCTCAAAGGTGCAGTCTCCATCACTACTCGAGCTGAACACCTTGCAGATGCGGTCTCGGAACGGGTTGACTCGGAGCTCGGGGTACTGGAGGATTTTGGCCATCGGAAGCTTGGCGTTCTTGTTGTGCCCAACCTTCTCGGGAGCCAGGCCTTTGAAGCGCATATGGGCACTGAAAAGAAAAACAAAACGAATAGAATATTCATCGTTGCCTCGAGGTTTTCGGCGCACGAATTTGACGCGTACCTGACGCCCCTGTCGGCCTAGTGATAATTTTTTTATGTTTATTGCACACTTCAACAGGAAATGTTTTTTTTTTTATTTTAATTAACACAGATAACACTTATTTATTTATTTATTACAATAAAGGTAAACAACAGGCGATCTTATTGCTAAAGGGTGGCTCTTTCAGACTTATCTTTGGCTGGCAGATTTATAAATGATAGTCTGAGATAAGTAGGCAGACATCATTTAAGTTAAACATGAATGTGGACGGATATAGAAGAAGAGGAAGGCCAAAGAAAAGATGGATGGATTGCGTGAAAGATGATATGAATAAGAAGGAATTAAACGACGAGATGACGAGCAATACGGAAGAATGGAAGAAGAAAACATGCTGCGCCGAACCCCAAATAAATGGGTAAATAAATAAAAAAAAAGTTGTTTTATTCACTCCCTGCAACCCAAAAGTGGTCTAGGGGGCCCATTACAATCGATGTCTACTTTGTCGGGCATGTGATGGCTATGACAGACACCTTAAAAGCATGGAAAGTCCAGGAATGCACAACCAATACAAAAGCCACAATATAAAATATTGACATACCAAAAATTTACTTCCTAACTTGCTTAGAGGTATGAAATAATGACATCACATACCCGACATTCTAATGGAATGTCCCGCTATTTGTGAAAAATCGAAAGAAATTGTTATTTAGAGATAAGGCCACATGTTGTTTATCTGTGCTTGCAATTTTATTGTAACCTGAAAGATGGTCTGAATGATCAACATTGAAGATGTAGGTAATACCTAAGTTCTGCAAAATTATTTATAGTTCTTACAAAAACTAACATACTTTATTATAAAGTAAAAAACAATTCATACATACACCTCAGATAAATTATATGTAAAAAATGAATGAAAAAGCTATGGATAAAAACTTCAAGGTTGTGTTGCAGGAAAACTGACAAGTTGTAATCTCAGCATACTTAGATACTTACCAGAATGAATCATATCATACTCTTAATGGTGAAAGGCCGTAAAAAAAAAAAAATTGAAAAGAAGAACCTAAATAAAACATTACAATTGTCCACCGGTCCCACGCTAGGCTATGCCTGTCATGTGGTGACCAGATTCGGTTTAAAACAATACAGATACAAAATTTATTTTAGCCGGTTACATACAGCCAAAGTTAAGGTTTACATAATGTAATGAAATTAATGAAATAACCATAAAATGGATAGTTTATCTAGAAGGAGATGGAGAATGAGAAGGTATGTAGCCATTTATGCAACTGTTTAATTTACATAACCTTTGAGGACATAATACTTCACCCACAGGGATCTGATTATACATGCCTCTTTGATATTATTTAAAACACTTATATTATAACATAGATACACTTTGGTGAGTGTGCACTATTAATTCCACCGTCTCCGTTCAGACAATACAGTACTCGGCGCGGACTTGGATTTCACCCTTATGTTGTCGATATACCACTGATTCGTACGAAACGCTTTGCGTCTACTTTCCTTATGAGGACAGCTAAGGAATGGAACTCTCTTCCTGCGCACCTGTTTACGGAAAAATATAACTTGGATCTCTTCAAGTCGAGAGTGAATAGGCATCTTCTAGCCAAGCATGCTCTATCTTAGGCCTTATTGTCACTTAACATCAGGTGCAATCGAGGTTAAATGCATGGCTATTTTGAATAAAAAAAAATAAAAAATTATAAGGGCAAAAGTTTGTGAGTGAGTTTATGTGTATTGTGTATGTTTGTTACGTCTTCACACTCAAATGGCTGGACCATTTCGGACATTCTGATAAATTTTGGTCTGACAGTAGCTGCAGGCAGTTAACTTCCTTCAGATTAACACATAGGCTACTTTTTATCCCTAAAAAATTTAGCGTGTCCGTGGGATGAGCGGGTAACAACGCGCAGCTAGTTACATTATAATGTTGAAATGCATTGATTGAACATTTAACTAAAAATATGTAAATTACATTTCCAATGGAAAATGCATACATCATTGAGATTAAATCAGACTATTATTTAGCCCAAAACCTGCACCAAGAATCGAGACTTTCTGTGTTCACTAAAATTCGTAGTAACCAGGTGTATACTTACAATAACACTTCCTTCTTTGTAAAATATGTCAGGTCCTGAAAATGAAAATCCAATCTTAAGGTCATCGATAAATTAGTAAGTAGCCGTTGCATCGCGTTACAAATACATTTTGTTGTCTAGATCTGTATAGTAAACTAGGGCAAAGAACTTTTAATTGAAAAGTATCTGATTCATAGAACTAATTGGTACATATACAAATGTATACGTCTACGTTACCTCGTAATCTTGAAGCTCTTCCTCGGTAAATTGGCTCTTGCCCTGACCCATTTTAGAGAAGGAATCAAGCAGGAATGATTCCCAGTTTCTGAATAAAGTTATTTATGTGAACAAATATATATTTGTGGTAAATAAGCGTACCCCAATCGTAAACAAACCACCCACTCACCATCAGGCACAAGAAACTTCGAATAGGGTTCAGTTTTACGTAGAAAGTGCTGCCACCTAACGATATTGCGGTATCATTATTTTCGTATTCCTTTTCAAGCAGGTTTCGTTTTCTTTTATCCCAACACAACTTAATCCATCGTCACAATTCGTTCCGTGAAAATAAACGTTAAGTCGGAATGGTGTCGTGTGACGTTTATTTTCGACTGTTTGATCTTTGAAATCTTTTCTGTTACTTTACTTTCTTTGCCATCCGCTCTGCGTATGCCTTAAAGTAATCGTGTTAATTTGTGAATTATCGTTTTGTTTTCAGTTATTTCTTGTTACATTTGTTAATTTTGTTATAAGTAGTTATATTAGTTTGTTGTTGTTTTCGTTTAAGTTTTTTGTTTGTTGCTTTCTTGTTAAAGTTTTTTGTTTGTTGTTTTCTTGTTAACGTTTGCGAAAATGCCAGGCAGAAAACGATATTGTGTTTTTGGATGCGCGGAATTAGGTAAGTAATATTTTATTCATGATACACTCCCTGTTCACAACGCAGCTTTCTTTATTAAAAATACAGGGTATTCGGCACATGGAGGTAAGATTTTCCTAAGTTATCCAAAATCTGCCCTTCGAAATCCAAGTCAACGTGTGTGTGCTTCAAAAATACTCATTTATTATTACAAATAACACCACGAAATTAACACGCGGGCCTTTTATAACAAAAATAATAATACGATAACATCTTTACTTCTAAATTCAATTAAAAAAAAGTTACAGCTATTGAGAGCTTCGTTTTGTGTTAAAATGCTATTTGGTTTATCACGTTTTTAACAACAGGCTATTTTCATACATTTTAGTCAGAAGAGTAAAGAAACTCGTACTTGAACAAAAGTAGGGATTTCTACGTAACACAGCGAGTGTGAGTATGAAAATTTTTCCAGTCCCTTTTTGACACGTGTGAATTATCTCTGGTTTCTGTGGGGTTGGGTTTGTCAACGCTGACGTGATGCTGCTAAATTATGCACGTAAAATCACACACAAAAAAGTTATGGGGCTTCGATAGGCAGATTTTGGATAATTTAGGAAAATCTTACCTCCATAACCGTAACTCTTAGGACCCAGGTTCCAAGAGCGAAGATGTAGCAGATGACCCTACCGACGCCTCAAATAAATTTGACGGAACACCCTGTAGATAATCGACAGAACTTTAACACAAATCACGACCGCGAGCCCCGGTCTATAGGTACCTACGATGTAAATATCAGCCACTAGCTGTGCCCCGCGGTGTTACCCACTCATCCCACGGGAACACTATATTTATTCGGGATGAAAAGTATCCTATTTCCTTTCCCGGGCCTCAAACTATCTCCATACCAAATTTCATCTAAATCGGTTCAGCGGTTTAAGCGTGAAGAGGTAACAGACAGACAGACAGAGAGATATGTACACAAGCACTTAGCTATTGTATTATTGATGACCAGTTCGGCTCAGTGGTAGTGAACCTGCCTGCGATGCTGACGGTCCTGGGTTTACTTACACTATTTATAACTCAAGAACGGCTGAACTGATTTGGCTGAAAATTGGTGGGGAGGTAGCTTAGAACTAGGAGAAGGACATAGGATACTTTTTATCACGTTGCCGCGGGATTAATAGTAAAAGCTATCTCTACATTTATCGACTTTCAGGCGGTACAAAGTTCGCCGGGTCAGCTAGTTAAATATATTGTCGTCTGGCACTCATAACACAAGCCTTATTCAATTTACCATGAGACTAGTTTAATTTGTATAAAATTGACCTCTAAAAAAAATACTATACACAGGAAAGATGACTAAATTCTCAAATCTGTATGACTCACATACGGTTTTTCCCATGTTAATGTTAACGGCTATGAGTGTAGCACTATGAAACTGTCAGTTGCGGAAACGTTTTGAACACATATATATATATATTAAACCAAGTCGTCATTTAATTATTCACTGTATGTTTTACAGGTGCCTATATGCACAGTTTTCCTCATCCTGAGAGGAAGTCAGATTTATTTAAAAACTGGGTGACAATCGTCGGGGACAAACTAACAGAGACTGATCCTTGGAAAATATATAAAAACAAGAAGATATGCGACCATCATTTCCGGCCGGATCAAAAAGTTTCATGTCATCGATTGATTTATATGGCTGTACCATCTGTAAATTTAACCGGTGAGTTCACTGATAATTAAGGCAATATTTGTGTGATGGTCCGTGAGTCTTGGATAGTGAAATATTATCCCCCAATATTTATTAAATATTTATTAATAATAATAAAAAAAATTATAACTAGCCATTTAAATGGTTTTTCAGGAATATCTATATGCCCTCGTGTCTCAATGCAGCTGGAACATAACTACTGTATGCCAACTATTTGTGAAGATCTTAATAGTTTGTCAGAACTAAATACTACATCAACAAGGACTGATGTGACAACAAATGAAGGTATTTTTTTGCATTTTAATATGAAATTGTTAATGTTTTGATTTTACTTTTAGCATTAAATCCATTTTTGGTATTGAACCAGTAGGGTTGATATATCTATCTTGAGCCTGTAAAGACTTATTCGAATTGATATAAGAAGGATAAGATTGTCTCAATACTTTTTTTCGGAAGACAACAATAAAAATAGAACACATCTTATCATAGTCTATGAATTGTTTGTATATTAAATAGGAAAATAAAATAGTGTTTTTTTATGAAATATACAATACAGTAACTCTTTATTGCACACCACACAAAACAGAGTACAGAAAACAATACATACAAGGAGAGGTAAACAACTTCTTATCGCTAAACAGCAATCTCTTCCAGACAACCTTTAGAAATATAATATGTAGAATGAACTTTTACCACAAGACTAGGTAATTTGATAGTATTGTAGAAATGAAATAGGCTAGTTGACTCATGTCAAATTGTAATAAACTAATGTTTATTCCGTATAGTATTGAGCAAAGCCAACCTAAATATGTATATATTTTTTATTTCATAAAAGTGAAAGAAGACTGAAAAAATTTAATTTGAAAATATGGTTTTTAATCTATATTTTGAAATGCTCAAAACGCTGTCCGCCATTTCCGCTTATGATAGTGACGTCATCGGTCTTTTAAACAAAATTGAAAGTCTACTTTGACGACTTCGAATAGTGCCGTCCCTCTCGATCTCCTGGCAAAGTATATTGAAGTGAGCGGATTAGCAGTATACGACGAATTTCGAATATTTACATGTAATTCTACGTCACGTCACAGATTAGCAAAAGGCAAAAATGGCGGGCTGCGTTTTTGACGGTTCATGAAATTTTTGAATTTTCAATTGATGATAACATTTAGCTTTCTAGCTTTCACAAAAATATGTATTTTTTTTTAGAGCTAGTGAGATCATTATTAGCCACTTAATTGCCTTGAATTTTGAGTTGGACTCTATTTATATAATAAAATAAGAGCGGTGACAGGTACCAAAAGCAATTGAGTGGTTAACCATTTCAAATATATTTCAAAACTGGGTTAACTAGCCTATTTAATGGATTTCTCTCTATTTCAGCATTGAAGGAGTGCCCGTATCCCAGTGATAACCCCTCTACATCTAAAACTGCTTCAGATGCTGGTAATTTCTTTTACTTTGTTATTTACTCGTCTGAAACCATATGCTAAAGCGAATACTTGCTGTTAAAATATATCCACAAATTATCATCAACTTTAATTAAATTCTTTTATTTCAGCATTGGAGGAGCGCCTTCATCTCAGTGATCAACCAACTACATCTACAATTTATACAGATGATGGTAATTTTTATTATTTTTGCTTTGTCATTTATGCGTCTGCAACCATGAATACCATACAGGACAGAATGTACAGAATCCTCATATTTTACTAAGTGTTCTAACCATAAATTAAATAGTCATCCATACTAATATTATAAATATGGTATGGAAATAGTTAGAATGCCAGGAGGGCTATGTGCAGCATATTCAGTGATACTTGCCTATGAAGCTGATGGACCTGGGTTTTATTCCCGTTAAGGGCATATATTTGTAAATATGATGTGACCTCCTCTACTATAAATAGAATCATTTAAGACATATTATTTACTCACACAAATTACGAATAAATTATTTATATTTTAATTAAAATAGTATTATTTATACTTACAGATCTGAAATCAGCTGAGCATATTCATAAAAAATACAAAACAGCTCGAAAAGAAATAAGAAAATTACGAACAAGTTTGGTAAAATCAAAAAAGAAAGAAAAAAGTTTTAAAGCACGACTTGCCAAAGCTAACAGCCTTTTGAAAGGAGGTGATTCCTTGGAAAGGGTCACCAAGAATATGACGAGATCAGGTAGAATTTTCACTGGGATTCAGTACCGCCAAGCACTAAAAAAGCCTAAAGGAAGACGATACACCACCGAGGAAAAAATTTTGGCTTTATCTATATATAAGAAAAGCCCAAAATGCTACAGCTTGTTATACAAGTATTTTAGGCTGCCATCTTCAAAATCTTTAAAGAATCTTTTAAGTGACATAAATATATGTCCAGGAATAAATAATAAAATATTTGAAAAATTAAAAGAAACCGTAGATAGCCTCGATCATCAAGACCGGTTATGCACGCTGATATTTGATGAAATGTTCCTGACACCAAATATAGCATACAATTCTGCTAGTGACGAATTGAAAGGGTTTGTTAGTCACAATGATACGTTGAAAATAGCTAACCATGCTCTTGTTTTTATGATAAAAGGAATAAGGAAAAAATTTAAGCAACCTGTGGCTTATCATTTTACCCAAAACATGGACACACAAGAGTTGAAGAAATTAATTCAAGAGGTGATAAAACACGTCCAACAAACGGGATTGACCGTAATTTGTACAGTGTGTGATCAGGGAGCGAGCAACAGAAGTGCAATCAATAGTCTTGTAAGAGACACTAAAGAAAAATATTTAAAAAACGGCAAAGAATGGCGCCAAGAATTTTTTGAAATTAATGGCCAACAAATTATACCCTTGTATGATGTACCACATCTCCTCAAAGGGCTGAGAAATAATCTGTTAACAAAAGATTTAATATATAAAGACGAGAATAACAAGGAGAAAAGAATAAAATGGGATTTTTTCCAAATGTTGTATCAAGCTGATAAGACACGCGGAGAGCTCAGGTAAGAGTAATATTTTGAAATTTAATATTAGTTTAATTTTGGGGCGAAACACTTTTTTAATGGAATAAAATAACCAAACGAGAACACACTCCGCCTGCTGGCAAGTTGGTGTTATCTAAACATTGCAAATTAAATGTAATTTCAATATTGCTAATGTTTTGTCAACACTGCGGACTACTATGGAATGCCTGGAACTTATATTTGTTATAATTACAGGTGCCTACACAAGCTGACAGAGGAACACGTAAATCCAAGAAAAATTAAGAAAATGAGGGTTAAAGTGGCTGCCCAAATACTTAGCCATAGTGTTGCTGTAACTACAGACCATTTTATAGCAAGAGGTTTATTACCAGAGGAGTGCCGACAACTCGTGCAGCCTGTATTATTAATAGATAAATTATTCGACAGTTTAAACGCCGGCACTTTTCACGTTCCAAACGGAAAAATTTACAGAGGAGCCGTGAGGAAAAACTCGCCTCATCATAAAGTTTGGAGGGACGCAATCAGTTTCTTCAAAAACGTTAAGTATATTTCAAAAAAAAGGGTCGGTGATAAGGTCCGATTAATAGAATCTTCGATACCTTCAACAATAAACTTTGTTAAAACAATAGAAGGGATGCAGGCTATCTGGAAAATTTTAAATGAAAAATACTGTTTTGACTCTATGTTAACAAGAAACTTTAATCAGGACCCAGTCGAAAACTTTTTCGGAAATATTAGAAGTTTAGGAGTAAGGAATATTTCACCAAACAGCTGTGCATTTGAAGGTGCTTACAAATCACTTCTTCTTAATAATTTTAGCTCACACCATGCTATCAATGCGAATTGCGAGGAAGATTTTAATGCGTGTTTGCAAACACTGGATTTTTTTTTGAAAAATAAAGAGAAGCGGCAGCACCAAAATGCGAATGAGAAATCGCCCATCGAAATTAGTGACGAAGTCTATGAATTACTGACAAATGTACCTGCTGCTGCTGCTCCCTCTCAGACTCGATATGTTTGCGGCTGGGTCCTGACTAAATGCTTAAAAAAAATTGTTAAAACATGTAGAGTATGTAGACAAACTTTACTGTCGAATAAAGGAAACGAAAACAATGGTTACATAGAGGCAAAAGAATATAACATAAATAAGCCAGGGCTCTGCTACCCTTCAGATGAACTAGGAAGCTGTTTTAAACAAATACAGGATATCACAGTTAAATATTTAAAGACAAATTTAACACAAAGAAATTTACGAGAGAATATAATGTTCTTAACAAATTCATTTGTTCCCTTTCCATGTAATTGTACAGAACACAGGGAAACACTACAGAATTATTATACAAAAACTACGATAAATATTTTAATATTTAGCTGGTGTCGATCAATTAATCGGATTTTATCAGGAAAAATGACCAATGACGTCCCCGATGACCCAATTAAAACAAGTGCCGAAAGGTACTATTTAACTCATAAAAATAGAAAATAAGTATTATGTATATTTGTGATTTATGCACTTAAGAGAAGTCTCCATATCGCGCTTCTACGCAAAAGACCCCGCAGCAAACTTAGGGAAAAAGTGGTTTCAGTCAAATCGCACTAAATTTTAGTATGATGTAGATTCAACTCTCCTGATTATTATTTTATAAGGGCACAACTCTCTCAGATGTATACTTTCTGAGTTTTTTTTTGTGCGATTTAAACATATATATATATATACTGGCCAAAACAAAATGGGGGTACTTAAGTATTTTGATAGTAACGTGAAAATTGTATCTGATTAGATATATTTTTTAATAAGCAACAGCCTAAAACAAGGCTTTTGTTTTTGTTTAGGCTAATAAACGTTAAAATATATTATATTATTAATACGTTTGTTAATTACTAAATGAAGAAATAAATCAATATTAATGCACTTCATTTTATTACTTTCCTATCCAAAATATACTATCTACTGGGGTATTTTAATCTTCCCATATCAATTTCCTCGTCATAAAAAAATAAATAACCATTGGATAACTATTTTTTCATAACGACGTAGAAATTACCACGGGAGGATTAAAATACGGCAGTAGATAGTACTGTATTAAAACTAATATTTTTGCTATAAACACGCTATAGGTATGTATGTATACATATAGGGAAATTAGTACACCCATAATCCGCTTGGGGCGCTTGAGTTAATGTGTATCCAAGTTTTCACGCGAGATGGCTCTCTTTACCTGACATATTTATTATACTCTTTGCTCACCATTGCACTGACTGTTCTCTAGATTATCTGTCAATGTCACTGACAAGTGACAGCTGAATTATGTTGCTATTGTAATAAAAATAAATTCCTTAATAATGACAAAATCAGGTACTAATAGTATCAATAATACGACAAGGATGACTATATTACTTTTTCTTTCCTCAGTTCCAATTATTTTTCAGTGTTTAAGATAATATTCATTCTTATATTATGATGCTTTTGTGAAAACATGCATCACTTATGATGCATGTTTTCACAGAAGCATCATAATATAAGAATGAATATATCTTAAACACTCATCTCATCAGTAACAATTGTCAAGCTTCAATCAATATTAATTGAGGTTTTTAATCACTACAGAAAAAAAACAATTTTGCGTTTTTGACTTAAACTGGCCACGTTTTTACAATGACAGTTGACACTTCAGTCGATTGCTGCGTTTTGTTTTTAAATGCGTTTTGTTCTTTAATTATTTGATTAATACAACTTGATCCCCGCTCCTGCCTAGAAAGTTATGTTAAACAAAATGAAGCCCATGTGAACATAGGTTTGATAAATAAATAGGAAACATGTGATTAATACTTAATAAAAATTGATTGCTACCAATCGGTGCAAGATCGAGGAAAATGGCGAAAACTCGTGTCAGAGGCCAAGACCCGCTTTGGGTCGCTGAGCCACTGAGTAGTGATAGGAAACAAAAAGAAAATATATATACAGTCCGTAAACAGTTTTTATAATAAATAATATTTATAGGTATCCAAATATCTTAAATTCCGTTTAGAGATCTCATAATACTGGTGCAATCTAGTGTTAAGTGAAAATTTTACATGCCGATACACAAATAGATTTATGGTTAGTTGTATAAGTACAAATTTCTATATGATAAATACAAAGTTATATATTTTAATAAGTTTGATGCAAAGTATTACACACAATGGCACCCCAAGATACAGGCATAGCCTAGTTTGGGGGCCTCTGTTATTTCGTCCTACAATACACTTTTTTGAAGCAATTGAGAAATGTACTGTACTACTGCAGTACATTTCTCAATTGTCATAAATTCATAAATTTATAAAGCTAGCCTCCAGCAGCGTAGTGGTTTCTCTCTTATATCACAAGACAAAATTTGTCTACAGCGTTTATGCTGGCGGCAAGCTAAATCTTGTCCTATCTTTGGTTGTATTACGTGTTTTGTGTAACTCTGAAAATAATAAAGAATTATTATTATTATTATTATTATCTGTTTTTTTTTCGAGTAAAGGTACCTGGTACATATATTGTATACATATATTGTACTTCGTCAGTGTTACACTAACTGCACCACATAATGTACATTATTAGTAATTGCATAGTTTTACCATACCTGCAAACTAGCAAAATAACAGGTCAAAACAATCATCAGATCAACTTGCACAATAGTTGTCATGTTGTCATCAATCATCATTAGAGAGACCCATCTCTTTTGTTGCATGTTTCTCAATTACATCATGAATTACTGCTAACATCAGTCAAGTTTTGCTTTTCTATTTTGCTAACCGTGTACTGTGGTATATTTCTTAAAAAACACTAATTCTGAATACTTATAGCTGATATGAGATGATACAAAAGTATTTTTTTCTAAGCCGGAGCAGTTTTGTTTTAAGTATTCATTCCTCTGGTACAAAAGGTATTCAGAAGTCGTGTCATAGGCAAAGTGGTGGGAATAAGATTGTATGGACGCTATATCACTGTTATCTATGTAAACTATAATGGAATACACACAAATTTATAGATCCTACTGAACATATATATTTAGTGAAGTAGATAACTAGTATGTTGTGTTTACTAATAGCAGCAACATCTCTAATCATAACAACAAGTGCCAACACGCAATGCTCCAGTGAATCTGTTCCTCTTGTTCCCAAATACTACAAAATGGAGAAATGCCATAGATCCAAACTTGGCATCGCCGGAAAAGCCAACTACACCTCTTTAGCCAGCTGCCAGCGGCTTGGCATCGAGAAAAAGGCACTGGCATTAAACTTCGTCCCGCCCGAAGCACTGAAAGAGGCAAGGAAGTGGAAGAAAAGCGAGGAAAACGGTACCGAACCCCTAGAGTATACTTGTGAAGTGCTGAAGTGTGCTGAAGTTGACGGTGGTTTGTCTTTGGTCAACGACTCGAGATATGATTATTATAGTATCTACGCTAAACCAATACGTAAGTTTACTTATTTATTAAATGTCTGTTTACTTATTTAAAAAGTCAGTACATACTGATCACGAGATCTTTGCATACATTTAATGTCTACCTAAAGTAAAGGTAGACATAAGTATCTCTATCTTTAGGTAGACTGTAGACATTAAATGTGTGAACAATTTTGCAGAAAATTAAATAATCACGATTTTTGTTCTAGTCAACACTGATTCGTAAGACTCGAACCATCAAATCACGACTTTTATAACCATTGCCCATCTAAGTATGCAATTGCCAAACCTTTTCAATTGCAGTGAGAGGGTAAAAACAGATTCACAACTTATTCGTGATTCATGTTTTATAGATACCTGGCCCTCTCGCTCTTCTGCGATTGAGAACTTCTCCAATTTTATCCAAACCGGAATCCCGATCTAAAAAGGGTTGGACTGTACGTATGCTTAATTTGAAGCTAATGTCTCTTATAGCTAGCCTATAGGTATAATAGCGGGATTTGGTGAAAATTTACAGTCAGCAACAAAAGTTGCTACGCACAAAAATTGATTAAAATTTTGACTTTATTATCAAGATGTTGTACAGATCATTGTCAGTGTTCTATTCTGCTTATGTTAGCTACTTCTGCTGTTAACTTTACATCATCATATAGATTATAATCTACAATATGTATTTCAGTGCACGTTAACTCGACATGCATCCCAGCTACAGGCATGTTCTTCCTGACTCCGTCTAAGTTGAACTACACTCAAGCACGCGCCGCGTGTAGAAACATGAGTGGGTTACTAGCGGACACAGCGAGTGAGCAGCGCACAGATGCGCTCGCACAGCTTTTGGGCGGCGCCGGCGTCGATGCGGCGTTCGTGGGGCTGCGGCGGATTAATGGGAGCACGTTTAAAGGAGCTAACGGTAAATATAGTTAGTTCTCATAATATTGCTAAGATATCGGAAGACAGCAGCTATCAGCCTATCACAATAGGAGTGAAGTTGCGTCGGTAAGGCCAAATGGCATCATAGTAAATAAATATAAATAAATACACAGCGAACGAGCAGCGGACAGATGCGCTCGCGCAACTGGTTGAAAAAATCAATGGCTCTCTCATCAGGTTCAGTAGTCCAATAGGTAAGACGCTCGTGTTGGCCCGGAAAGCCGTTGGAAGCCAGTTCGAACCCTGACTGAATCATTTTTTTTACGTTTATTCTTTCTCTTTATGCTCTTCATTATTTAACAGGGGTACATCGGTTAAACAATTAACACAATAGACTGTAAAAAGTATGAGCAGTTTAGCCTGATCACTATAATTATGGTTTTGTAGGAGATTCGCTGGACTGTACGACATACCGCGCCTGGGCACCGGGGCACCCTCGGCGCCAACGAGAGAAGTTTGACTGCGTGCTGGTCACGCGTCAAAAGACCTGGCGCTCTACATCCTGTAAGAAGAAGTACCCAGCGCTGTGCGAGATGAACCCTGGGGGGCCTTATAAGAGGGGCTCTATTTTTGCCTCGTTGAAACCACCTAACAGTGAGTCATATAAAATCTAAAGATCGCCACTAAAATGAAATGAAATAATTTATTGAGTAAGTAGGCCATAAGGGCACTTTGACAACTCAGATTATGAATGTACCGGCAATTCCCAAGGAGACCGCTGTTGAGAAGAAAGCCGAAAGAAACTCAACACTGATGGCGACGATGCTTCTACAGGTGTTCCATCTATCATCATTTGTTTCTGCATCGTCATTTCTGATTTGATTACCTAAATAAATTATAGGCATATCTTCTTAGTTCTCTATCCTTAGCTATTGTGAAATACTATGATTCTACTCTTGCCTCCATTAACTCCACTTAAAATACATACAAGTACAGGTCAAAAACGTCGGGCGGCCATTACAGCAGGGAGCGTTGAAGGTACCTAACAGTGGAACGTATGGATCTGTAGACTCAAACCTATTGCTTTATAATCTTAATAAAACTATCGTGAGACATTATTTAATTATTGTACTAAGCGGTTTACAGTTTACACTCACGTGAAATTGTCAGGAGCAGCCCGACATGTTTCGAACTCGTCTGGAGCTCTTCATCAGGGACAGCTACCCGTGCACCGTCGCTGCAACTTAAGTGACAATGTTGCCGCGACTTCTGTAGTTATCTGCCATAATAATATACTATGCGTACTGACTGAGTGGCTTAAACTTATCTTTACAACCACCTAACTTAAAACAATATTATTTTTACATACTTACCTAGCGCGGTGAATTCGTGAATGTTCCAGATCGCAGGTGTTTGTGGTCCGAATTGAAGGCTTTACGAATTTGGCAGGGCAGAAAACCCCACTTACGGCCTAGGGATATGTCATATAACATGTTTTGTTTATTTAGAAAAAAAATATTTTTCAGATACGGAGACGGCATCCGCACAGAATGAAGATTGAAGAATTAGTAGGAACAGGAACTATGTTATGTAATGAATACTGTATTTTCGTTTTTTTTATTATTATTCTAAATACAGATAATGAAGACGATCTACTTTACAGTGAGTTTTATTGTTGAGAAACATAAGGCTCTACGTTACACTGCCATCCCAAATAATATAATTATAGCAAAAATAAAAAAAAGAATGCTTTGAGTGGGAAAACCGGGTGGTAAAACCTATATTACGCCCTAGGGCGGTAAGCCGTATAGTACGCCCCAGGGCGGTGAGTCTTATATTACGCCCTAGGGCGGTAAGTAATTTTGTTATTGACTACTACTACTTTTGTTTTATTTCCTTTGGAAAGTGTGATGAAAATCGTTGTACGTGACTCTGGTGGCAAGCAATTTCAAACTCGTGTCATTAAAGTTAATTCTAATAGACACTCGTTTGTAATTCCCCGTTTACCACTATTCTCGCCTTGTACGGCCATCGCATCAGCAACCCAACCCGAGTGATCGTTTTTTCGACTTGGTCGAGGGCTGCCGTGCTCCGCGATAATATATATATTTTTTTTACTGTTCATATAATTTTCTCAATTATAATACTTACTACTTACTTAAATAAGTCGAGGAGCACGGCAGTCTGGGAAAAAATATATTCACACAAGGTTAACACTCGCTGAGGGGTTGATTAGAAATATTTATCGAAAATGTATACTTAGTTCAAAGAGTTTGCATTAAAACGACGTATAGATTTTTCCTTACTGGCCAGTAACCGTAATATTTCGAAAACCGTCACTAATCTAGACGTTACCTATTTCAAAAGCTTGTCAAATGTATTGGAAATGACATTTTACTTTAACAACTTTATTGGACATTATTAATTATTATTATTGGTTTACAATTGTATTCGTTATTGTGATTTTTAGTTTGTAGACAAAATGGGTTGTTTTTATTCTAGGAAAGTCAATGAGGTATGTGCATTTTTTATTATATAAGTATGGTATTTACACTGATATGAATATGGTATCAGATTAGCTAGTAGATTTTTTGAATCAAAGTTTTGCCCAAGATTACCTAAGTGATCTTATTAGTGCAATGCAATATTGCGGTATGTAATAATCTTAGAATGAATACGCCTAGAAACCGAAGTTCGCGTTTGAAAGTGAAGCCAGTTTTGGTTAGCCACTGGCTAAGTTTCGTCCGTGTGAGCATCTGTCACAACGTCAATGTCACAAGCAAAACGTCCTTATGATTGGTTCGTAGACACACACATAAGACCAGAAGCGACTTAACCAAAACTATTGTTTGAAGACTCGTTTTAGGCATACTTATTCTAAGGTGAATATCTATTAGTGACATGGCGTCAAACAATACTCTGGTAAGCCGGGGTAGATTTCAATAGAGAGTGGTGTTCAATCGTCCTGAAGTGGGCAAGCCGGTGGGAAACGTGTTGTATGTACGGTACGCCACTACTGATATCTATAGTGTCGACCGAAACTCAATAGGCCCTAAAGGGTAAGCTAACGTCATAAAAAATATAATTTAAATTTACATTAGTCCGCTAGAATTGTGATAGTACCTAGCTTCCAGCTTAGCACTGTAGCATGCTTGCCTATAAAATCTGTACTTACTGCTATTTTATGTCACTTTGTTACGCAAGGCTATGTGTGTATACCTACTGTAGAAGCACGCGCGTAGCCAAATTTTTATATCGGGAGAGGGGTTCTAGGAAATGAAGCAATAGCCACGCCGTGACCGGCGACCATCCGAGCTGATTATGATTACGGACGTGGGTCCTGATGTGGCTGGCAAAGCAGAACTTACTCTTAATCACCCTTGTCCCTTGTATTTTTATATGGCTCCGCTAGGAATTAGCTGGAACTAGCCTGAATGGAGGTTAAGAGTCATATTTTGCGGAAGGTTTGAACCCCCAAAGCCTCTTTCTATGCCCGCGTGCGTAAGTGAATCATGTAAAAGAGGTAGTATACCACATAGCACACGGACTTATACAGCCCTTAAACGGCTTATTTCAGCTTTGTAAGGCTGTATAAACTCGTAATATACAGCATAATAGTCCCAGCTACTTGGGATTATTGTTATTTTACCCGTTACCTAACTTAACAGATACGTTCCCTAATACAGGAGGACAATGTATACGACATGACGCGAATCCGGAACCTCCCAGTAATTTTCGTGAACGGCGTCCCCGGCGCCGGGAACCAAACGGTGGCGCAGACCATCTCCAGCATCACCGGGTACACCGTCATCAGGCCAGGAGATCTGGTGCGCGCTGAGGCCGCGAAGGACACGGCGAGAGGCCGGCTTATTGCTGACCGGTTGAACGCGCAGGATGAAGTGCCAGAGGTATTCATATATAAAAAAACGACAGGTCAGGTGACCTGGTGCGCGCCATGAACAGCTCTTATTACTTCATTATATAATGTGTCAACGGTTTTCAACTACTCTTGAGGCATCATCGAGCCATCCATCAGATCTCAGCGAGAGCTCAGCCATCGAGGGTGTTCTTAAATGGCATCCTTATGCAGTTATTTTCTTGAAGAATATCTTCTGAAAACTTAAATGATTATGGGAAAATATCGTAACGTTACATTCTTGACTTTTTTTCCTAACTTAAAGTTGTGTCCCACTTCTGGGCAAAGGCCTCCCCATTCTTGCACCACTCGTCTCTATTAGCTGCATGCTCGATTTACTCATTATCATTACTAAATGCATCCAACTCATCCTGCAATCTTCTTGCCGCCTGTCTCTGCTCCGGTAGGCTTGCGGTGTCAATTCGGTGATTATTCTGGCCCACCGTTACGGATGCATGCGGCAGACATTTTGTCCAGGCCAGTCCCACTTCAGCTTTGCGGTCTTGGCACCTACGTCTACAACGCGTGTTTTGGAACGCAGTTCGGTGTTTCATCTACATGCTGCGTTTCATCGCTCTCTGGCAAACTGAAATGAAATGAAATGAAATGAAATGAAATGAAATGAAATAATTTATTCAGTAAGTAGGCCACAAGGGCACTTTTACAAGTCAGATTGTGAGTCTACCGGCATTTCGCAAGAGGAGACCGCTGTTGAGAAGAAAGCCGAAAGAAACTCAACAGTAAGTCATTTTTTCGTAAATTATACTTAAAAACGAATACAATTATATTATAACTAGGTAATTGAAACATATATGTTAGAGGAGATGTACAAGTTTCTCCAAATCAATGTTTACACTAAAAATTATATAAAATAAAGTGATTTTTTTCAGAGATGTAAAAGGTCTCTAGGCGTCACGACACGCAATATAAATTGGTATAATTAATTAATGAAATAATTCAATTCCGTTGAGATGTATAACGTCTCAAGGGGTCAAAATCAATAACTGATGCAACAAAATAATTAAGTACTTAATTTAGATTTCTTAGAGATGTACATGGTCTCTAGGCGTCACAACATGCAAAACAACATAAATTAATTTAAATCCTTAGAAAAGTTAAGGACTGAATAAGAAACTAACTATACAAAAGAAAAAATAAACAAATAAATAATTAAACTAAATTTCTTAGAGATGTATATGGTCTCTAGGCGTGTCACAGTTTACAAAATAAAAAAATATAAATAATAAATATATGATAATAGTTAAATTCCTCAGAGATGTATAAGGTCTCTGAGCTTCATTGTACAGTACACTAAGTTTATTAGAGATGTATACAGTCTCTAAGTAAAAAAAAATAACTTCAATCGAGTACATGATGAAGTCTCTCACGTCAGTTCATTAAACACTGGAAAGCAGTTACTACACAACTAATTTGGCCCTTGCTAGTATGAACAGACCGAACTTTGAGCTTTGAGCCGACGAACCAGAGACGAACTTTGAGCTTGACTTACCGCAACCTAAATATTTCATTACAGCAACTAACAGTAGACCTGATCAAAGAAGAGATGCTGATGCAGCAGGACGCGAAGGGTTTCATCCTGGTGGGCTTCCCCAAGAGCCCGCGCATGTCTAGCATGTTCCACCGGCAGGTCAAGTGGCCGGAGAAGATCGTGGCGCTAGAAGTAGATGATGAGGTATGCGTCACACAAGGGAAATTTTTGTGAGAAGGAAATTAAGTTAGTGGCCTTTTATTAACGTTGGGGAAATGCGTTGATGCATCCCGTCTAGTTGGGGATCTAGAAAGGGTACGAGGGACTAACCTAGAACGAACGAACTACCGTCTAAAACCACCAACGAACCTGCCGACTCCACCTTTAATAGGAGCGTCGAAATCGCTTAAAGCATTCAACCGGCGGTGCTCCGGTGGGAAGTTAGTGGTTATAGACAGACCACGCTAACTCTTTCAAGCAAATGAACTGTCAAACCATACAAAGTGAGTCAGTTTGTATGGTTTGACAGTTCATTAGCACTTAAATTCGACGACGCGTTTGGCTCGGTTTGTAGACACCTGCCTACTGAGTCGGCGGTCCCGGGTTCGAATCCCGGCCGGGGCAAATATTATTTTGTGCAAATATTTGTTCTTGGGTCATGGATGTTATCTATATATGTATTTATATATTATGTATATCGTCGTCTAGTACCCATAGTACAAGCTTTGCTTAGTTTGGGACTAGGTCGATTTGTGTATGATTGTCCCTTAATATATATATATATTTTTTAAATGATTGTTGCTCACACTTACGAACCCTACCTATAATGTTCTCTAAGTAATATAAAAAAACCAGTCAAGTGCGAGTCAGACTCGCGCACCGAGGGTTCCGTACAAATACTTTCCATCCTTAAGTGGTTAAGTTAAGTTTGCACCTGGTATGTATAGCGCTCCATACAAATGAGGTGCAAATTTAACGCAACCAACCCCGTTTGTTGTATGGGAGCCCCCCCTTAAATATTTATTTTATTTTATTTTTAGTATTTGTTGTTATAGCGGCAATAGAAATACATCATCTGTGAAAATTTCAACTGTCTATCTATCACCGTTCTTGAGATACAGCCTGGTGACAGACGGACGGATGGACAGCGAAGTCTTAGTAATAGGGTCCCGTTTTTACCCTTTGGGTACGGAACCCTAAAAATGGTTCTTTAACTTAAACTTTGTCTCCATTAAACAGGTGGCAGCGACCAGACTTCAGAACAAATTGTCGGAGCTGGGCAGACCAGAATCTGAGATCAACGCCGCAAGGCAGATAGTCAAAGATGCGGCGCACAAAGTCAAGAACGTACACAAACGGCTGGGAGGTCACGTTGTTACGGTAAAGCTAAGTCTCCTCTATTAGAGTGCGTCTTCACTGAAGCGGAGTGGAGACGCACCCTTAGGCTGCCTTTCCACTGGAGACGAGCTGTGTAGAATGGACCAATCACATTGCTCAGATTTATATGCACTTTTTTGGGTTTCACAAAGACGCAATCTGATTGGTTCAATTTCTCCGCTCCAATAATGGACAGTCAGGTATATGATACCTCACACACAACTCCACTTATTCCCAAATTGAGACATTAAATCAAAATGACATTATAAAGATCCGAATAGCTTGCGGGCATCTCTGGCTGGAGAAGGGTTAAAGAACAAATTCCTTAACGATGCGGTTGGCGCAGTTTGTAGCAGCTGCGCCTACCGAGGCGTATTTAGGGGGGCGGCCGGGTGGGTCGTGTCCACCCCAATATGGTCTAGTGCCCAAGGATGTTGGGTTCCCTTATGAGCAGCTCACCAAACTCTCAATTCACCACATTCTCAGTTCACCTAATTCTCATCTCATCATGCTCTCAGCTGACCACATTCTCATCCCGTCACATGATCAGTTCACCAAATTCTCATCTCACCACACTCGCAGCCCACCACACTCTCATCTCACCACATTATTAGCCTACCAAATTATCATCTCATTATACTCACCGCCCACCATACTCTCATCTCGTATTTCAACTTACAAGATATAATTAGATATGTTATCTTAAATATGTTATCGGTCACTGAGCTAAGCCGGGGACGGACGGACGGACGGACATGGCGAAACTATTAGGGTTCCTAGTGACTACGGAACCCTAATGAGGCTTCTTTTCACACTGTTAAATGGAATAAATGATGATGACTATACATTTACGATTTGGTAAGCTGCGAGCATAGTGAGATGATAATATGGTGAGCTGAGAATATGGTGAGATGAGGGTTTGGTGAGCTCAGCACGTGACGAGATGAGAGTACGGTTGGCTGCTAGTATGGTGAGATGATAATTTGGTAAGCTAAGAATGTGGTGAGATGAGAGTGTGGTGGGCTGCGAGTGTGGTGAGATGAGAATTTGGTGAACTGAGCATGTGACGGGATGAGAATGTGGTCAGCTGAGAGCATGGTGAGATGAGAATTAGGTGAACTGAGAATGTGGTGAATTGAGAGTTTGGTGAGTTGCTCATAAGGGGTTGGGTTACCGGTAGAAATCCATGGCTTAGAAATCCATGGCTGAAATTTTCGGCGGTATGGCGGCCATTTAGAACCGTCGGAAAAGTATGGCATGGTAATTTACGTAAATGGCTGCACGACGATAATTAACTGTAGTAAGTCACACCGGAGAAGTATGGCATGACACTACCGCCTACATGTTTTTTGTGGGCTATCGGAAAATACAAAAAATTTTGTGGTACAAATCGTTTGACACTCGTAATTTATCCGACGAGTTCGACTAACGCCCACGCGATTGGGCCGCCAGTACCAGCGCTATGACCATCATTTTCTTTTTGTCATTGCGTCACTAAGACCCCTGAAGAACCGACATACTGTTACAAATGACCAAGAAAATTGTGTCACTATCTCCCGGTCTAATACGTAAGTTAAGTCTAGTACCTTACACCAATGAATGAGTACCTAGGCGTTCCTGGGTTCGATTCCCTGGCAAGGGCAAATATTTGTGTGAACTCAAATATTTGTTCCTGGGTCATGATCATGAAAGATATCTATATTTTAATTTGTATGTTATTATATTGTCGCCTACCCATCCATAGTACAAGTTCACTTAGTTTGGGACTAGGTCGATTTGTGAAAGATTTATTTACTGCCAGGTGGCGTGGCCTAGGAACAAATTTGCATAACGATGAACGCACATATGCATCGCTTAGTAGAGTTGTTAGTCCGCTGTTTTCTAACATAATTGTGCGCATCGGGTTACAAGCATGAAATTTCTACCACAGATAGTGTTGCACGGTGATTATTTTCAGATGTGGAGGGAAGTCAGATTCGTCCCCTGTAAGCGGAGAGCTTAACATCAACATTTTTTTCAAGGTACTTTTTGTATCAGATGTGCCCAATATGTATACATTTTTTTAAATAACATTAAATTTGCTGTTTATTTATATTTTTTTAAATTGTAAATATTCAGAATCGATAACTAATCAATCGTTCAGAATAAAAAAAAACTTGTTGTGATTTTTACCTTTTCGGCAATAAACCCAAATTTTTATATGAAACTATTCTTAAATAACATGAAAAATTAATAGCTCCCTCCGGCCGCGTACGTAACCGGAGTTTCGTAACCAGTTGCGATAGAAAACTTTTTCGGACTTGTTCGAAACCGGTTGCGAACTAAAACTATTTTGTTCTTATACGAAACCAGTTACGAACGAACACTTTTTGTTTTTGTACGAAACCTTTCGACCATTCATAGAACCAGCAAAGACGTTCATACTATAAAAGTTTTCTATAATCTTCATATACTCGGTATACACTTCTATGGGCTGCACAAATTGACCATGCAATTTGTGCAGCCCATGGAACTTAGTTTTGATATTTTAACCATAAATGTAATTTTAACTTTGTACCTTTCTCTCTCTAGGACCTTTTTGCTTGGAGATAAGGTTGCGAGCTCGTTCTAAAGTATTGTTTTACCGGTAAAGAAAGGGTAATTTATTTATTATGTATTAAAATGAAAACATAAAAAAGCGAAAAATCATATTTCGACATAGGTTCATATATTTTTTTTTACTCCTAACGACCTCAGGAATCCGCTGGTAAAATGATTTGGAATCCTCGTGAGAACCCTGTATAACGAGTATATGAAGAGTAGAGAAAACTTTTATAGTATGAACGTCTTTGCTGGTTCTATGAATGGTCGAAAGGTTTCGTACAAAAACAAAAAGTGTTCGTTCGTAACTGGTTTCGTATAAGAACAAAATAGTTTTAGTTCGCAACCGGTTTCGAACAAGTCCGTAAAAGTTTTCTATCGCAACTGGTTACGAAACTCCGGTTACGTACGCGGCCGAAGGGTAATAGCTGATATCTATTTTACACGAAAACGATGTCGCACAAGCCCTAATAGCCTTCACTGATCAGTAATAAAAAAAAGAAAAAACTCCTCTTCACCCCGCTCTCGCACCACACAGGGGACGAATCTGACTTCCCTCCACATCTGAAAATAATCACCGTGGAACGTTCTATGTGTGGTAGAAATTTCATGCTTGTAACCCGATGCGCACAATTTCGCGGCTTAGCAACTCTACTAGCTGGCAGTGATTACGTTAAGTTTTCTAATAATACTTATGTCTTTGTCTAGGTGGACAGCAGCAGTAACCCCAAAGCTTTGGCGTCCACGCTCAAGGAGATCCTATCGGACATGCTAGATCAGACCCAGCAAGATGAAGCGCGGCAGACCCCAGGGTCGGATGAGGAGGTGGAGGTGTCCAGCGTGGCTCCGGTCGAGGTCGAGGTCAACAGCTGTTAGAGTATTTGGATTGTGGTTCTTAATTATATGGTTATATTACAAGATTTATCAGATGGTTTTTATTTACCAGTTGTGTAAAGCCCTAATCCTAGGGCTTCGCTGGTTTGAATCCCCACGCTACTGGCGTCGTCCTACATAATACCAAAAAATCGTTTAGGTTTACTTTGTCCATATTCCCATATTGACAACGTTCCTATTTCGTCCACAATCCCATTTCGTCCACATTCAATTCTCAAATCGTCCCGTCTGAACTGGGAATCTGGACAAGATGAAGTGGACGGACTATTTTCACGAGAACGATTTTTCCTCAGATTTTTCTTCGAAAAATCATTTATAAATATAAACGCCATGACGCCATGCCAAAGATTATGCAAAGATTACATTACTGAAGGGCGAAGGGCTTACTCCGATGTTTGAAATTCGACCGCCGTATAGTGCAGTCCCACTCACCCAAATATTGTTTGACAGGATATCGAGAGAGACGGCACTATACAACGGTCGAATTTCAAACATCGGAGTAGACCTTACAGAAGTTCATCTTATTTTGAAAAGTAGGTTTCGTCTATCCTTTATCGTTTCTTTTCGCTGTCTATGGTCTGTCCAGAACTAAGCCAGAACTCTATAATCAAATTATATCGAACTGGCACAAGTGCAAAACGACCTTAAATTTACAAATATACGGTCGTTTGTAACTTGTTCTAAATTGACTTGATTTGACATATTATTCATCTGTGGATTCGATCCTAGAAATCCAAAGACGTAACATATTTTATTTAAAAATCATTGTAGAAATCGGATTGACAGACAAAAAATTGAATATCCTTACAACGTCGGATTTACCTCTAATGTACTATTGTACTTTATTGTTCTGAGTTGCTTTACTTTAATTCCTTACCTTCCTGGATATAAATACAGCACATTTCGGTAAACCATGTCTGGGATGGCCTGCAAGCGTTGTGAGGAGATAATTGAGGATCCTCCACCGTGTTTCAAAATGTGTCAGTCTCAGGCAATCCAGGTACACGACACGATATCTCAAAGAAAGTTCTTAATCTTATTAAAACTTTTGTGAGACATATTTAATTTATCTTCACCCATCTTGTTAAATTGTTATAAACAAACAGATATTTTAGGTTAGGACCTATGTTACTTGGCAGCGACCAAAATCAGAGATGTAATTTCATAACAGTACCATAGCCCCTGCGAGGTCACCATAACAGTACCAATTTTGTTCCCCTGCTCCGCGGACTGACTGGCAGGACTGAGTGTTTCATATTTTCATACATGAAAATCTATGATAGTGACGATGAATATCTGTGTATATAAAGTACCTAGTGTATTATGCAACTACACATACATTATTGTCTGGAACGGCCGGACATGATTCGAACTCGTATGGAGCTTTTCATAAGGGACTGCTACACGTACACCGGCGCGGCAACTTTGTCACTGAAACGTGTCGAAACAGTCGAATGCAGCCTTAGTATATTGCTGTATCAGTCTATATCTACCTCTGCGCACGTCCATTTCTCGTGTATCCACAGGTCCCCATCAACAGACCGATTATGTGGGTACTTGGCGGCCCCGGTTGCGGCAAGGGCACCCAATGCGACAGGATCGTCGCCAAGTATGGGTACACGCACTTGTCCACCGGGGACTTGCTGCGTGATGAGGTGAAAAGCGGCTCCGAACGCGGCAAACATGCGGCTACTTTCATGCTGAAGGGTAAGTGCCTACAGACCTGGCATCTACTGTGCTGTACTGTACTGCCTCCAGAACAGTCACTACCACATTATTTATTCGTATGGCATATTATGTACAGTCGTTCATATACTATTATAAGTTAATTTTAATTGCGGCTCCACACTACTCGCGAAGATGGCCGAGGTTGGGCGAATATGATAGTGTAGAGGGGAACTTCGCTGCGGAGACCCATACTTCGGTCAACTTCGCCTCGCCCAACTTCGGTCACGGTCGTGAGTAGTGTGAAGCTAGGGTAAGATCTTTTATCGAATGGATTGCGTCGTTTCCGATGACAAGCAATTCCGCAGCGTCGCCGTTATGCTCGGTGAGTGGACAGTCGCGGATGATGTGCCCGATGTTTTGGACTGCGGCTCCAAATTCGCACGCTGGCGAGTTTCAGCCACATCTGTAGAGGAAGTCTCGGGATAGCCCACTCTCAGTTCTGAGCCTGTTAAGCTGGCACCACATTGTCGGTGCTAGACAGTGCAAGGTCATGGTAACTTGGAGTCAAGGCGTAGAGTACCGCCACCAGCACTCAACTAATTTTTGGACATTTCCAGTAAATTGCGACAATGTGATAGGCAATCCTCCAAGAATTCGTTCTAAAACTATTTACTTAGGTACAGCTAATTCGTCTACAATGCTTTCAGCTAAGCGATGGCATATAAAACTTAATACTTAGTGCCCTTTTTAATAGGTACCGCCATTTGCTTCAAGAGGCCAGTATAGAGGCATTAGTACCCTTGGTTCCAGGTGACCTGGTCCCCACCGAGATCGTGTTGAATCTGTTGAAGCGCGCAATCGAAGCCAATCTCGCTACCTCCAAAGGCTTCCTCATCGATGGATACCCGCGCGAGAAGTCCCAGGGCAAGATGTTCGAGGAGCTTATTGCTCCTTGCACTGTGAGTACAATCATGATTAGTAAGTAAACAAACCATAAAAAAGAAAGAAACAAAAAATCTGCATTTGTCGCATCACCTCATTTTGAGAGCACTAGCCTAACTGCCTCAGCTACTATGGGAATCCAGGGAATCCTTGATGTCAACATCTCGAGTGAGGTCCAAATCCGCGGCCATTTAGAGGGTAAGGCTGAATTAGCCTCCAAGAAGCTCAGCGTGCTCAACAGATCAAAACAGTATTTCACTCCGGCCTGTCGCCCACAGCTTTTATAAGGCGCAGGTTCGCCTACATATGGAATACTGTTCTCATCTGTGGGCTGGGGCGCCCAAGTACTAGCTTCTCCCTATAGACCGCATTCAATGGAGAGCGACTCGTATCGTCGGCTGCCAGCGACTTTCAGATCGGCTTGACTCCTTGGCGCTGCGTAGAGATACAGCCTCTCTCTGCATCTTTTATCGCCTATACAACGGAGAGTACTCCGAGGAATTGTTCAGATTGATCCCTGCCGCATCTTTCCACCATCGTTCTACGCGACAATTCTTACATCCTCACCCCTTAGATAGTGGCAGTCCACAAAAATGTGCGTTTTTCTAGAAATTCCCTGCCTCGCACCTCGCACGACTGCATTGTGGAATAAATGGTCGAGCAACCTTTCGAATATAAGGAAAAATTCGAAAGGTTGCATGGGACTTAGGGTGGCGGAAAGGTTCTTCCACCAGGTACATTTAAATTTTTCTTGAGTTTTGATCTTTTTATCAATGATTTTATATTTTTTTATGTCGATTTTCTTAATTTCAGTTGATACTCTACTTTGAGGCGACACCAACCACGCTGCTGAAGCGTCTTCGTGGCCGCGCACTTACCTCGACCCGACTCGATGACAACGAAGATACCATTAAGATGAGGGTGAAGACTTTCATGGATAACAACGACCAGGTGATACCGCAATACCCTGACAAGCTGAGGAGGGTGAGTTCTGAGCATCTGTGTAACACTTCCAAGTGATCTTCTCCTTTTAGGTGACATAACGCACGCTGACGAAGGTTTCTTATCGGTGGGGCGACTACCTCGGTCCAGAGGTGTGAAGAGGGTGAGTTCTGGGCATCTGTGTAACACTTTCAGAAGATCATCTCCTTTTAACCGACATAAGTAACACACGCTGACGAAGGTTTTTCTCGGTCGGGCGACTACCTCAACCCTAATACTGAAGAGGGTGAGTTCTTAGCATCTCTGTAGTACTTTCATCTCTGCTTAGAAGCCACATTTGATACGGGGAGCGTCTTTTAGGCCGGTTTGACGACTACGAGTCATCAGGATGCAATACATGATTATTCAATCTGTTATGATTATGGTCATGCGAGAGGTGCAATAATTGTATTATCTACACCCAATAAAAATATATCTTTTTGACTTGATAAGTTGATAACGTCTTATAAATCGAACGCCGGCTGCACGCACGATAAAGCATGATTCATTGTCACGTTCCGCCCGAGCCACCCTGAGCCGAGCGTGCAAGCGAGACCGCGGAACAAGCGCTAGACTAGATAGGCACGATCGGCCTAAGCCTTCGGTTTGTGACGTATCTCTCTTCCACTCCATCGGCCGGCATACGTTATCATCACGTAAAATTATCGTAAACCGACTTTACAGACAACCAACTTCACTACTCCAGCTGCGTTTTTACAAGCTTTTATTTTTAACTTGCATTGTATGTTTAAAGTATGTTTGTTCGGGTGAAATCTTGCAACTCAATTTTGAAGCAGATATCGTCAACCGATTGAGCTGAAATTTTGCATACTTACTTAACTTTGATGACAATACAATAATATGGTACCATGGGGCTGATCTGATGATGGAGCCGGAAGGCCATAGGAACTCTATAATAGAAAAAGCAATCCTACCGAGCTTGGGCTCTTTAGAATCATCTCAGTGAGCATTTGATGGATATCCAAAGAAAAATACAGTCGGCTATAAAAGATTGCCACTAAAATGTCATTTTTGACAGAAACTTATTATGTTTGCAGATAAATGCGGAGCGCGGCGTGGAAGAGATTTTCGCCGATGTGCAGGACATACTGGACGCTTTCGTGACGGCCAGCGCCCTCAATATCGCTGCCCATTAATGTTAAACGCCTTATTAAAATACGTTTGTGAACTGCTACTACCTTTTTTACTCCGAAAATGCATTGGCTTTAAATGCATAGTTATGCTAAGTTCTAATCCCTGCCAGGGTTATTTATAAGATGAGTAGGTTACTCGCACATAACACCAAGCCTTGATTATTTGAGGATTTTGTCCACATAGATTACATAACATGAATAACCGCAACTATGGAGGGTTTTTTTCTTTTTAGGGTTCAATGGGTACGCCCAAAGGGTAAAAACGGGACCCTATTACTGAGACTTCGCTGTCCGTCCGTCCGTCCGTCTGTCACCAGGCTGTATCTCAAGAACGGTGATAGCTAGACAGTTGACATTTTCACAGATGATGTATTTCTATTGCCGCTATAACAACAAATACTAAAAATAAAATAACATAAATATTTAAGGGGGGCTCCCATACAACAAACTTGTTACGTATATATTATGGTACGGAACCCTTCATGCGCGAGTCGGACTCGCACTTGCCCAATTTTTTTATGTCATAGGGGGCAAACGAGCAAACGGATCGCTTGATCGAAAGCAAGATAAAAGTTTGTATGGGTAAATGTGAACTAAAACTGCAAGTACTAGATTGTTGGTTCAGTGAACCTGTGTTGATTACTCTTTGGTTAATATTGCCATACTTAGTTTTTAATTTTTATGTGTTTCACAGTTCATTTGCTTGGAATGGAAGAGGTTATTGTGGTCCGACTGTAAAATGTTCAACTCGAAATTGTTATCACCTATTGCGGATGGCATTAGAACTATTATTAACTGCTTACCGCTGGGCACTTTCAAATATTCTCCTATATAACATTCTCACCCCCCATAACCACAACCCATGGAAGAAAGAGACTAATGGAAGTGGCAAGTAGGCGTTCCCATGTTTCCAAGCATACCTATGTGCCGTGGCACCTCTCCGTCGTCAATCGCTAGTCAAACGCAGACTAGATTTGACGTGTGAAATTCCACACGACCTAGAATCAAGCTACATGACCTATAACGAACAGACTGACCTAAAAACGACGTTGTCAAGCTAGGTACACGTCCGCTGGTTCGAGTGCCCGTGCACGCCAGCTCACACACGCTAGGCGCTGGGGCAGTGCGCGGCCTACAGCCCAGCACCACGATGTCGGTTACAGCCGTAAGGCTAACGAGCAAGCCATAAATTACGATTACGATTACGTGTGAAATTTTCAATAAAAAATAATTATTTTAAATTGATCATGCCGTATTGTGCAGTAATAAGCTGCCGAACTTCAACCCCTGGCAAAAACTGTCTCTGAAGGAGGCATTTCCTATCATCGCTAAGTATTATTTAAATAATAATTAAATTTTTCTTTTTCTTCATTTGGTTGATCGTTATTTGAGTTATCACGTTAGTAGAATACAACTTTATTCCTTAAGAATTACATACAGTTCATTATCGTTTGTTATCTATATCATGTAATAGTGTGACGTGTAACGATTTGCCTTTATTTGTATGAGTTTGGCGACAGCGGTTTTCGTACGATTTAACCTACATGCCAATTCCATACCAACCTTATGCTGTTCGTGTTACACTGAGGAAACTAACCTTGAAACCAACCAAAAAGCACTATTAACCTTTGACAGTTCTGTCAAATGTCCACAGAGGTATATTTTTATCTCAGAATAATAGTGCTTTAGTTATTATTCTGAGATTTTTATTTACCATGGCGCCGTCAAGTTGAAGTCATGCCGAAACCCACCCCAAACTTTACTAACCAAATCTGTTCATAAATTGGTTAAACAATATCATGTAGTCTTCAGTAAAACGCAAAATGTCTATCCGCAAAACTCTTTAACACCATCCTGACGCAAACTCATTAAAGCCATCGATAAAAATGAATGACCAAGAACCATGCTGGCCTTGCGAAAAGCAAGAAATCGAGAAACTTCCTCCGTGTCCTCTCCAGTGCGGCTCAAAGAGATGCAATGCATTCAAGCGGTCTTTCGATGGCAAGCTTGTGATATGGGTTATCGGAGGCCCTGGCTCTGGAAAGAGCACCCAATGCAGTAAGATCGCTGCTAAGTATGGATTCGTTGTGCTGAGCGTCAGAAACCTGATTCAGCAGGAGGTGAACTCTCAGTCGGTTCGTGGGAAGTGCTTAGCTAAGACTATGCAACGAGGTTAGTCTACCGTCTTTATATATGTTTTTTTTATACAACGGGCACAAACAAGCGTGCAGCCCGTCTGATGGTAGGCCTATGGCTGCTTGCAACTTCAGCGGATTCGCATTAGGCTAATTTCCAAGCCTCGTTAGGCATCGCATTCATTAGGTTAATTCGCATGCGTGTTGCTAACCTTTAAACATTTGGTCATTCCTTTTTTGAAGAACTCCAACTGTAGTCCCCTGGAATGACCTCAGCATGTTTAGCACTAATATTAAATAAATAAATATCGGAAACAAACCAACCTAGTCCCAAATTAAGCTCAGATAACCTTGCAGATTAAATTAATTATTATTGATTAGATTAACTTGGTCCGGTTTAACCCCTCTAAGACACAAGTTTGCGCGTTCACCGCTAAGAAAACTCCGTTTACTGTGGCCCCGCAATTCCAGAACACATCCCTATTGGGATCCTTGGGGTTGACATCACCAGTGACGTTCAGTTCCGAAGTCATTTAGAGGATACGGCAAAGCTGGCATCTAAAAAGCTTGGTGTACTGCACAGAGCGAAGCGGTACTTCACTCCTGGTCAAAGGCTACTGCTGTACAAAGCGTAAGTCCGACCCCACATGGAGTACTGTAGCCACCTCTGGGCAGGAGCGCCCGCATACCAGCTTAGCCCTTTTGACTCGGTACAAAGACGTGCTGTGCGAATTGTTGACAATCCTAAACTCACAGACGGAATCGAGCCTTTAAGTCCGAGGAGAGACTTTGCCTCCTTGTGCGTGTTCTACCGTATTTATAATGGGATGTGTTCTGAGGAATTGTTTGACATGATGCCCACGGCTACCTTCTACCACCGCACTGCTCGCCATCGGCAGGGTGTTCATCCTCACATGCTAGAGCCTAAATGGTCGAGAACTGTCCGGTTCCAGAGGAACTTCCTACCGCGAACGCTTCGCATGTGGAATGAGCTCCCTGCCGAGGTTTTCCCCGGGGGCTACAGTATGCGGTTCTTCAAGAGGGGAGTAAATAGGTTCTTAAAGGGTCGGCAACGCGCGCGTGATGCTCCTGGCGTTGCAAGCGTTCATAGGCGGCGGTAACTGCTTAACATCAGGCGGGCCGCATGCTTGTTTGCCACCGTCGTAGTATAAAATATATATATACATATATATATATATTCAGTAATTAATATTATTAAAACTATCGTGAGACATCTTTAATAATTGTTAAAATTGGGCAAGTGGGAGTCCGACTCGCGCATGAAGGGTTCCATACTATAATCTATAACAAGTTTGTTGTATTGGAGCCCCCTTAAATATTAATTTTATTTTATTTTTAGTATTTGTTGTTATAGCGGAAATGGAAATACATCATCTGTGAAAATTTCGCTATCACCGTTCTTGAGATACAGCCTGGCCCCTAAATAGTGAAATCACCACGGCTACAAGGTGATAGACGGACGGACGGACAGCGAAGTCTCAGTAATAGGGTCCCGTTTTTACCCTTTGGGTACGGAACCCTGAAAACGGTTTAAACTCACGTAAAAATTGTCAGAATCGGCCCGACATGTTTCGAAATCACAAGGCAATTTTTACGTGAGTTTAAACCGTTTTTATAATTATTCAGTTATTCATCACACACACATTTGTCCTTGCCTCATTGTGGAGAACTTTGGATCCGCCTTTGTCCAGCAGTGGACGTCTATCGGCTATGACGATGATGACGAATTTCAGGTGAGAAGGTGCCCACTGACCTCGTCGTTGATCTGCTGAAGACCGCCATCTTCCAAAACCTGGAGCAATTCAAAGGTTTCGTCGTCGACGGCTACCCGAGGGACAAGAGACAGGGCAACATTTTTGAGAAGCAAATTACGCCTTGCTCAGTAGGTACCTTTCTATAGCTAAGTAGTCTAAGTAAATTAGCTTGAGGGAGTTCAATTGTTTAAGTTTCAGGAGAAATCCGCAAACACATTTACAGAACCACAAGAACGTTCACTTTATGAGTGCGAGAAATACGACCTATAGCCGAGAAAAGCGGGACATCCGAACATGCGGAATTTGGAATTTGTACAAAATAATGTTTGGCTAAGCTGAATTGGAAAAGCTTCGTTCGCTCGGTCAATTTGACGCAAAGCTCGAAAATAGCTGATGGCGGAAAAATATACGAAATTCTTTATCCTTGACGCTACCCGGCAAATTTCACTTTTTTTTTATTGTTTTCTAGTGGTTCCTCTTCGTGCATTTCCCGTGAAAAGTAAACGCAATCCAGCTTAGTATTTGGTCTTTATTTCTGTCTAATAGAATGTCTAAAAACCTCTTATAATAGGAGAAATCTGAACACCCATTATGGAGCATTCCACAGAAAATGGTAATTTTAAGGGCAAAAAATATAGGTAGTCCAATAAATATTTCTTTGATGCAGAAGTATTCTTAAGACACTAAAGTTATCTCTTTTGAATATTATTTTGATAAAAAACAAGCTAACAGAACATTTTCCCTTTCAAAAACAAGTCCCGTTATTGTTTCTAACACTCTATCTATTGTTGATAATATTTAACCGATGTTTCCTAAACAATTTAATTGGCTACAACAATTTTCTACATATCTGTTGCTGATAATATTCAAAAATTTCATCCCTGGGAAGCTGTAAAAGCTATACCAGGAATATCGAAATTTCATGACGTATTTGTCAATGGCAGTGAAATAAAATGCAAAATACACTCTTGGGGAGACGATAATGTTAAGTTTTTCAGTTTAAAGTAGATATAACTTTGTTATAAAAAAACCGGCCAAGAGCATGTCGGGCCACGCTCAGTGTAGGGTTCCGTAGTTGCTCATCCTTCACAATAAACTGCTGTTTTAAGCCCGAGTTTTAAGTTAAGAAAGATTTTAAGCTCTATAAAAAGGTCGTAAACTCCCTAGAAACTGTAATCACTTATTACCTTCTGAAAGTCAACTTACGCCCTTTAAAAGAAAAAATATGAAATTTGGCGATAACTCAAAAACGGCTCGACCGATTTTGTTCAATATAGTTTTCATTGAAAGTACTTATAAGGCCTCATTTACATGATTTTTTTATTTTACCGTTCTGTCGGCGTTATACATACACATACTCATACCAAATTTCAGCTTTCTAGTACGAATGATCACGGAGCTAAGCCGCGGCCGGACGGACGGACATGGCGAAACTATAAGGGTTCCTAGTTGACTACGGAACCCTAAAAACTACATTTCGTACAATTCCGTACAAACATTTTATGTCCCGTACAAACGGTTGAGATTTAATGTTTTTCTTGTTATTAAATAAATATTTCATCACATATTTTTCGTATCATCTATCTATATACTCGTATATAAAAGAAGAAGTCCTTAATGACTCATCAGCGTTTTTAAAAATTTCACCCCTAAGGGGGTTAAAAAGGGGTGCAATTTTTCTATGGGAGAAACTTTATTTTTTGAACTAGAGACTTGAAACTTTGTAGAAAGCTTACTTAATCAAATACAAAAAAAGTTATTTCAGCGTTTTGGAAAATTTCACCTCTAAGGGGGTTAAAAAGGTGTGCAAAGTTTGTATGGGGAACACCGCTAATCTTCTATATATATGTATAAAAGAAGAAGTCCTTAATGACTCATCAACGCACAGCCAAAACTACTAATGTAAGAGAGTTGATTTTTGCACAGTAGGTTACTTTTATAACGTGGGCTAGAGATAAGAAGCGATTTTGAAAAATTCAATCCCTAAGGGTGTTAAAAAGGGGTGCAAAGTTTGTATGGGGGAAACTTTTTTTTTGAGCTAGAGACTTGAAACTTTGTAAAAAGATTACTTATTAAAAAACACAAAAAATGATTTCAGCGTTTTTAAAAATTTCACCCCTAAGGGGGTTAAAAAGGGGTGCAATTTTTCTATGGGAGAAACTTTATTTTTTGAACTAGAGACTTGAAACTTTGTAGAAAGCTTACTTAATCAAATACAAAAAAAGTTATTTCAGCGTTTTGGAAAATTTCACCTCTAAGGGGGTTAAAAAGGTGTGCAAAGTTTGTATGGGGAACACCGCTAATCTTCTATATATATGTATAAAAGAAGAAGTCCTTAATGACTCATCAACGCACAGCCAAAACTACTAATGTAAGAGAGTTGATTTTTGCACAGTAGGTTACTTTTATAACGTGGGCTAGAGATAAGAAGCGATTTTGAAAAATTCAATCCCTAAGGGTGTTAAAAAGGGGTGCAAAGTTTGTATGGGGGAAACTTTATTTTTTGAACTAGAGACTTGAAACTTTGTAGAAAGCTTACTTAATAAAATACAAAAAAAGTGATTTCAGCGTTTTGGAAAATTTCACCTCTAAGGGGGTGAATTAACTAAGAATAATATTCCTTACCTACCTATTTTAATATCTTTGTCATCATCAAAAATCTACGCGGACGAAGTCGCGGGCGGCCGCTAGTCTATATATATAAATCAAGAAGTCCTGACTGACTCATCAACGCACAGCCGAAACTACTAATGTTAGAGAGTTGATTTTTGCACAGTAGGTTACTTTTATAACGTGGGCTAGAGATAAGAAGGGATTTTTGGAAATACAATACAATACAATACAATACAAGTACTCTTTATTGCACACCTCATAAAATATACAGGAGAAATACAATGCAAGAAATTACAATTAGAGGTAAACAACAGGCGGTCTTATCGCTAAAGAGCGATCTCTTCCAGACAACCTTTGGGTAGAGGAGAACTTGAAAAAAATAAGATTTTGTTATTAGGCGGTGCAAAAATCGGAAAATAATAATAATATATACATAAAAAACAAATAAATACATAAATATAATAAACAATAAATACATACATACATTCAGCCAACAGGTAAATAGGACCATTTGAATAAAATACGAATTATGAAAGGGATAGATAATGTTCTTTCAGTTGAGTTTTGAAAGAAACTAGAGATTTAGCGCGCCTTAAGCTCACAGGCAAGGAGTTCCACAAACAGACAGCTTTAAAAGTAAACGAATTATTATAAAAATTTACCAAAAATAAAGAAATACCTCCCCTAAGAGGGTTAAATAGGGGTGCAAAGTTCGTATGGGGTAAACTTTTTTTTGGAGTTAGAGACTTGAAACTTTGTAGAATGATTACTTATTCAAAAACACAAAAAATACTTTCAGCGTTTTAGAAAATTTCACCCCTAAGGGGGTTAAAAAGGGGTGCAATGTTTATATAAAAATGTTTTTCTTTATAATTTTGTAGTTCACAGTGCCTTGGTTTAATTACTGTAATGCTGTGTAACTAATAAATAAAATAAATAAAATAAATAAAATAAATAAAATAAATAAAATAAATAAAATAAATAAAATAAATAAAATAAATAAAATAAATAAAATAAATAAAATAAATAAAATAAATAAAATAAATAAAATAAATAAAATAAATAAAATAAATAAAATAAATAAAATAAATAAAATAAATAAAATAAATAAAATAAATAAAATAAATAAAATAAATAAAATAAATAAAATAAATAAAATAAATAAAATAAATAAAATAAATAAAATAAATAAAATAAATAAAATAAATAAAATAAATAAAATAAATAAAATAAATAAAATAAATAAAATAAATAAAATAAATAAAATAAATAAAATAAATAAAATAAATAAAATAAATAAAATAAATAAAATAAATAAAATAAATAAAATAAATAAAATAAATAAAATAAATAAAATAAATAAAGTAAATAAAGTAAATAAAGTAAATAAAGTAAATAAAGTAAATAAAATAAATAAAATAAATAAAATAAATAAAATAAATAAAATAAATAAAATAAATAAAATAAATAAAATAAATAAAATAAATAAAATAAATAAAATAAATAAAATAAATAAAATAAATAAAATAAATAAAATAAATAAAATAAATAAAATAAATAAAATAAATAAAATAAATAAAATAAATAAAATAAATAAAATAAATAAAATAAATAAAATAAATAAAATAAATAAAATAAATAAAATAAATAAAATAAATAAAATAAATAAAATAAATAAAATAAATAAAATAAATAAAATAAATAAAATAAATAAAATAAATAAAATAAATAAAATAAATAAAATAAATAAAATAAATAAAATAAATAAAATAAATAAAATAAATAAAATAAATAAAATAAATAAAATAAATAAAATAAATAAAATAAATAAAATAAATAAAATAAATAAAATAAATAAAATAAATAAAATAAATAAAATAAATAAAATAAATAAAATAAATAAAATAAATAAAATAAATAAAATAAATAAAATAAATAAAATAAATAAAGTAAATAAAGTAAATAAAGTAAATAAAGTAAATAAAATAAATAAAATAAATAAAATAAATAAAATAAATAAAATAAATAAAATAAATAAAATAAATAAAATAAATAAAATAAATAAAATAAATAAAATAAATAAAATAAATAAAATAAATAAAATAAATAAAATAAATAAAATAAATAAAATAAATAAAATAAATAAAATAAATAAAATAAATAAAATAAATAAAATAAATAAAATAAATAAAATAAATAAAATAAATAAAATAAATAAAATAAATAAAATAAATAAAATAAATAAAATAAATAAAATAAATAAAATAAATAAAATAAATAAAATAAATAAAATAAATAAAATAAATAAAATAAATAAAATAAATAAAATAAATAAAATAAATAAAATAAATAAAATAAATAAAATAAATAAAATAAATAAAATAAATAAAATAAATAAAATAAATAAAATAAATAAAATAAATAAAATAAATAAAATAAATAAAATAAATAAAATAAATAAAATAAATAAAATAAATAAAATAAATAAAATAAATAAAATAAATAAGATAAATAAGATAAATAAGATAAATAAGATAAATAAGATAAATAAGATAAATAAGATAAATAAGATAAATAAGATAAATAAGATAAATAAGATAAATAAGATAAATAAGATAAATAAGATAAATAAGATAAATAAGATAAATAAGATAAATAAGATAAATAAGATAAATAAGATAAATAAGATAAATAAGATAAATAAGATAAATAAGATAAATAAGATAAATAAGATAAATAAGATAAATAAGATAAATAAGATAAATAAGATAAATAAGATAAATAAGATAAATAAGATAAATAAGATAAATAAGATAAATAAGATAAATAAGATAAATAAGATAAATAAGATAAATAAGATAAATAAGATAAATAAGATAAATAAGATAAATAAGATAAATAAGATAAATAAGATAAATAAGATAAATAAAATAAATAAAATAAATAAAATAAATAAAATAAATAAAATAAATAAAATAAATAAAATAAATAAATAAATATGGGAGAAACTTTATTTTTTGAACTAGAGACTTAAAACTTTGTAGATAGCTTACTTAATCAAATACAAAAAAAGTAATTTCAGTGTTTTGGAAAATTTCACCTCTAGGGGGGTTAAAAAGGGATGCAAAGTTTGTATGGGGAACACCGCTAATGTTGTTTATAAAGAAGTGTTACGCTAATGTTATCAGTTTATATTTTTTTTATTTCGTGTCTTCTACCCAGTGACTACGTATTTTTTTTAAAACGAACTTACACCCCCTTTTCTATGGTTGACTGTCAACAATATTTTCTTAGTGCTGTCTCTTATTAATTGTGTTCCAAACTTTATGTGTTCCTATATTTAGTGAGTTGTCTATCAGCACATGAATAATCTATAATTTATATACCTATTCTTACTTTATTTAGTTTCTTGAGAAATATAGAGAACTGTAGCACTAGAATAGGTATGTATATTGAATCACTCTTCAAACAATAATACTAGCCTGTACACCAAAATAGTAATCGCATCATTAAATTCGCTTTTGTGCATTTAGTTTTTTAATAGTCACATTTCAGCATTTCCTTCAAACACTAGCCTTTTTAATAACTGGGGTACCTTCTAGACCATTTAGAAACATTTTGGCCAGCCTCGGGAACTCCGCCACACCACTCTTTTCGTTTAATAGCCAGGCCGGCGTGTACAAATACCAGTGCTGCCTTCTTATGAAAAGAGGTCATTATTTATTATTGTTTTGAAATAAAGTTTATTATTTATTTTGCGCGATGTTTGCGCATGCGCGCACGGACGGGTTTAGTAGTTTAGTAGTTGCATCGCTCATGCGAAGAGTGAATGGGAGTACCAACACCATCCTGAAGGTCATTAGCGAGAAGCCAGACTGCCCCATTCAGAGACACTGGGCATGAGTTCATACACATGTGCCTGGTGTCCCAGAAGGTGGCAGATATCTAAATTAAGTTATGGTTAATTATCTCTTACCTACTAACATAGTTTTTCATAAGTACAATATACTAACATAAATATGGACGCTGTCTGAAATAAAACTATTTTATTTATTTATTTTATTTATTATTGTTGAAAGAGATACTCTTCATTAAACTGCCTCCATATCTCGATTTCCAGTGCTGAGTTTAAGATTGTTTTAACAGCCTTACGATATTTAATTTTTTTTTTAAATCTCACTCATAATAACTAAGATCCCCATTTTCTAACTCCAAATCCATGCGTCGCTCTATATCTTGCGGAGTAGGTACTTTTTGCCAAAGATTAAAAGCATCAGGTAACTGACGGAATAAAATATTAAGCATCCTGCAAACAATTCCCGTAATCTAATTGGAAAGTCTTCTAAAATTCTTTAACAATTGCATATCAGTGTCTGCCACTGTTTGCAATGTAATATGTCTAGACCATTTTAACTAAGAATAAAATTCACTTACCTATTTTAATATCTTTGTCATCATCAAAAATCTACGCGGACGAAGTCGCGGGCGGCCGCTAGTCTAACATGTATGCATGTGTCTATAGTAGGTATATTTTTTGTTTATTCATTAAATACTCCAGTTTCACTAAAACATAGACAAGATTGAACAAAACTGGAAACACGGTAGACTAGGCATGTCCTTGTCCCGTACAAACGCTACTATATTTTGGATTTACTTATAAATGTCTTACCTACTTTCTAGAAAAATAAATAACGGTGTAGTAGGTATACATCCCTTAGCCCTTTATTAATATTTTTGTAAGTTGTGTAGGATAACACTCGGTTTGCTACATACTTTTTATTTTATCTTCATAAATGCGTACGATTTGTCCCGTACGAACTGTGGAATGCTCTTTATGTTGACTGTTATCACGTCTGCTGGTTTTTCAATAGATTTTATACTTTTTGACCAAACGATGTTACTCAAATTTGCGCGCGTACTCGGCCTCCAAAATTGCGATAGTACGGCAAAGATGCGTAAGATGGCGCTGCATACTTGACACCGTATAAACCGTTAAATTGTACGAGAACACCCAAGGTCATTGTGACGGGGTGAGCAGACCCTTAGTATCCTTATTTTACACGTATTGCCTAGCCCGTGACCAAAGTCGGTAATGATTCCAGCTGATCCTTTACCTCGAAGTGTGTACCGGTGAGCTTCACAAGCGCCTGGGCGTTGCTGCTGTCAACCAGTACCAACAAGACCTCAAGATCTTCCACGAGAACACTGAACTGGTACTAGCACAGTACTCGGACAAGTTGTATTCGGTAAGTGATATTCTAGGTAGTGCTTTCCCTCAAAGTATCGTCAGATGGGGTTAGGCGCTGCCCCAGACGAGAAGTACCAACAAGACCTCAAGATCTTCCACGAGAACACTGAACTGGTACTAGCACAGTACTCGGACAAGTTGTATTCGGTAAGTGATATTCTAGGTAGTGCTTTCCCTCAAAGTATCGTCAGATGGGGTTAGGCGCTGCCGCAGACGAGAAGTACCAACAAGACCTCAAGATCTTCCACGAGAACACTGAACTGGTACTAGCACAGTACTCGGACAAGTTGTATTCGGTAAGTGATATTCTAGGTAGTGCTTTCCCTTAAAGTATCGTCAGATTCGCTTCACATGGGGTTAGGCGCTGCCGCAGACGAGAAGTACCAACAAGACCTCAAGATGGGCGCCTGTCGTATCGCATAACTTTTTTGTCCTAAAAATGTTTGGCCGAGAATTTAAGGCATACTGTTGAATGGCATACTACTCGTTTGTCCTAATCATTTTTGCGCATACTCATTTAAAGTCCTAAAGCAAGTTTATCCTAATATTGATAACTCTAAAATCGAATTACCTAAAGCATAATATTCCTAACATGAATTGCCCTAAGAATTATTTTGCCTATTATTAAATTGGCTAAAATTACAGCACCTAAACTAAACTATGGATAGGCGTGAAGTCAGAATCGTTACGTATTCTACCTTCAGGCAGGTCAGATTTTGGTTAGGTTAGGTACGACGACGAGCGAAGCGAGGAGGAGTGTTAGGTAGAACTGTGACCCTAACGAGCGAGCGAAATTATATTAAAATTTAGCAGTCAGTAGGTTAGGTTAAAGACCGAAAACTGTAGGTAAGGTTAGATTTGTTTTATGACCATGGATAGCGGAGCGTCAGAATGCTTGCTTGCGTGGAGGTATATTCAAATTTAGCAGTTAGTAGGTTAGGTTAAATACCGAAAACTGTAGGTTAGGGTAGGTTTGTTTTATGACCATGGATAGCGGAGCGAGCGAAGCGAGTGGAGCGTCAGAATGTTTGCTTGCTGCATGGAGGTATATTACAATTTAGCAGTTAGTAGGTTAGGTTAAAGACCGAAAACTGTAGGTCAGGTTAGGTTTGTTTTATGACCATGGATAGCGGAGCGTCAGAATGCTTGCTTAAAAATCTTCGAGATTTAGGTTTAATGAAATGTAGTCAAAATATTTTTAGCACATTAAATATTAGGAACATTACAATTAATGTTATTAAAAATAATGTTATTTTGTTAAATTAATGTTATTTTTACGTGAGTTTATACCGTTTTTATAATTAGTTAACATTACAATTATGTACATCAATCATTCGATAGTTGAATTTTAGCCACATCAAACGATAGGATGCATACAAATAATATTGGACAAACGATAATAGGAGCAACAATTTCGGACAATCAAAAATATGCGGAACAAAGTGTATGCCATACGTTATTAGGACAAAAGACGTTATGCGACACGACGATAGGACTAATAATTGTATGCCATCCGATATAGACCCCCTCAAGATCTTCCACACAACACTGGGCTCGGTAAGTGATATTCTAGGTGGTCCTTTCCCTCAAAGTACTGTCAGATGCGCTCCACATGAGCTTAGGTCTGCCGCAGTCGAGCAGTACAAACAAGACCTTGAAGATCTTCTACGATAACATTGAGCTGGTACTATCCTAATACTCGTACAAGTTTTATTTATTATGTTAGTGAAAGTAGTGACAGGAATTTCACCGACAATGTTTATTTTATAATATTTAAATTAAAATGTTTTCGAGACGGCTCGTACCTATATATAGGGAATTTTACTTTATTTGAAGATTTAAAAATATAAAAAAACCGGTCAAGTGCGAGTCGGACTCGCGCACCGAGGGTTCCGTACAAACACTTTCCATCCTTAAATGGTTAAGTTAAGTTTGCACCTGGTATGTATAGCGCTGGATACAAATGAGGTGCAAAGTTAACGCAACCAATCCCTTTGTTGTATGGGAGCCCCCCTTAAATATTTATTTTATTTTATTTTTAGTATTTGCTGTTATAGCGGCAATAGAAATACATCATTTGTAAAAAAAATCAACTGTCTAGCTATCACCGTTCTTGAGATACAGCCTGGTGACAGACGGACGGACGGACGGACTGACGGACAGCGACGTCTCAGTAATAGGGTCCCGTTTTTACCCTTTGGGTACGGAACCCTAAAAAAAATAATTATTTAAGATGATAGTAGGTATCAGATATAACTAGTGACCGACCGAAGTTTCGGTTTCGGTTTCGGTTTCGGCCAGTTTCGGCCTAAAAATCATGTTTCGGCCAAAGGTTCGGTTTCGGCCAAAAAAACGGCCGAATCTTTCGGCTGCGCCGAAAATTATAACATACTGTAATGTCGGGTCGCGTTCGGCTAACGTCGGGTGCGCTAGGCAGTCGGCACGGCTGGCAACATGGCATCGCTCGCCTGACTCCGCCGGCCACTGAATCACTTTGCTCAGAGAGGTGACGTTTGTGTTTGTTCCCCGAATAATGTTAACTGACCGAGCGAGCAAAGCATTTCAGCGTGGCCCAAAATTATTTCGTATGCCCGGATGTTTGGATGTCCATGCGCTTACCGGCTGTTGTCTTGCCTTAATGTCGAATTTCTCAACCGATTCTCATGAAATTTTGTGGATATGTTTGATAAGTATTTTAGTACTTTTTTGTCGATTCATTTTTTCGAAATTTTCAAAATGGCGGTTTAAAATTTACATTAACTATAAATTAACTTAATTTAGTTATTGTTATGAATTTATCAACTCATAGTGCAATTTTTAACGCAAATTTTCTTAATTTACAAACAAATTGACCGCGATATTGGTTATTTAGGGTAAAGGTTAGGAGGTTTACTTATCTCATAAAATGACTTTAGGATTCGTCATTGTTGTGTGTATGTCATGAAATGAGTACCTACGTTTGAATTAGCGTTAAGAGGCTGCCTGATTGCAACTATGTATAAAAATTAAAACTTGATCAATTATTTTGTTACTAAATTGTTTTGTTTAATTTTATACCATCTACAATTACAGATCGCTGCCTCAGTACAGTATTACAGCTGATAATGCTTTTCACTTTTTGGGTTATTTAATTTAGACCCAGTGTCAATGGTAAAATATAACTTCAACAAAAGTGAAACGTGAGTTTGTTGTGTAATTGCTGAAATTTGTATTTTTTTTTTACTTTGTCTACCCCTAGCCCACCTCACTCTATTATCCATCTGCACTTTTAAAAAAAATCTCTAATCGACAAAAATAACCTAAGTATATACTTATCAAACCTACTCACAAAATTTCATGAGCAGCGGTTGAGAAATACGACCTCCAGGCGAGAACAGAAAAGCATCCAATCGTCTGTACATACGAAAGAATTTTGCACAAAACTTTGAAACACTTAGCTCCATCGGTCAGCGAAATTTTTCATTAAATTCATTACAAGATCTAGAAAGAACGGCCCGCTGACATTTTAAACAACATTTTAATCACGTTTTTAAAAGGTTCGGTTTCGGTTTCGGCCGAAACTGTAATCAGAACCGAACCTTCGGTTTCGGTTTCGGTTTCGGCAGAAAAACGTGTTTCGGTCGGACACTAGATATAACCTATTTATTTAAGATTCATTTCATTCAAGATTTTTGGGTAAGGCTCGGGAGGGGTTCATTTGCTCGTTCCCTAGTTTTACGAAATTAAGACGAATATAATCTTATTTTTGGATTACATCACAATTTGCAACAAGCGCTTTGTTATGAGCTCACCAATTAACGCTTTTTTGTGTGTTAAATGTTATTTATTCGTAAAACACTCGTTCAACACTCTCTTGAGCCATAAATGGCGCCGATTAAAGGTCTCGGCATGTGACAAAAGTTTTGGAAAAAGAAAATACAACAATGAACGCGTTGCAATTCAAAACATGAGTACTAGAAAGTGCCAGTGCCACATATAATATTGTTTCTCCATACTCGAGTACAAAATATCCTATAACCGTCGTATGAGAGTGCTCTGCCAAAGTTTGCATGAACCAAAAATCATGATGAACTGAAATAGTCAGCACTCGTTTTTTGATAAATATCCTCAATAAAATAAACATTGACACAAAGGTAAATAAAATTATGAAAGAGAAATGTTATATGATCCACTGTTATGAAAGCAGGACTCAAACCTGCATAAAACGCACATCCTAGTGTAAGTATGGCTAAGGCTCACAAGGATTATCACATATGACGCAGAGGGCGCTACAGTAGCGTAGAATTATGGAATCAAAGATTTGGTATGATTGACATAACGATGTAATAGCTCAGTTGAGAGAGCACTACGCCGGAAATGTAGAGTCGCAGGTTCCAGTCCTGCTTACATTACAGTGGATCACATTACATAATTTACCTGTGTCAATATTTATAAAAATAAAAATGTAGTGCTATTTCCACATTAAAACAGATTCGATAAAAAGATTCTATTAAGAAACGTTACATGTAGGTACAGTACAGACATTGAATATTTACATTTTAAATTACACAGGTAAACGGCGAAAAACCAGTGGATGAGGTATTTACAGCCATAACTAAGATCCTGGACCCGCTAGTCGCTGAAAAACCAGAACCACCCGGTCCGGTGTTCACCGGCGAGATACTTCTCTGATTTGTCCATCGCAGTTTAGTTATCCAATAAAAGGTACATACAAGTTTTTTTTTATATTCCGACGGTGGCACCAAGCATGCGGCCCGCCTGATTTTAAGCAGTTACCGCCGCCTATGGACGCTTGCGTCGCCAGATGCATCACACTCGCGTTACCTAACCTTTAAGAACCTATATACTACCCTCTTGAAGAACCGCATGCTAACCGCATGCCTCCGGGGAAAACCTCATCAGAGAGCTCATTCCACATGCGGAGCATTCGTTTATTTACGAGTAAGTACTCATTTACTTTCACGTTTGGGATAAAACGTATGCCTAACGCCTAGCCTATGTGTTAATCCAGGGTATCAGCTACTTCTATATCGATTTATCAAAATTGGTCCAGCCGTTAGAGCGAGAAGAAATTGGTATCTAACAAATATACAAAACACACAATTCTCACATACTTTTCTTTATAATATTAGTGTGATACACAAAAGTACAAATGGTGGACTTAATCTCTTATGGCATTTTCTACCATTCAGCCATTAGGGCAACTAAAAACATTTTGTAGTTAAGATATGGTGCAGGGATTTATATAAGGTGCTAACAAATTAGATGCCATGCCAATATTTTTACAGCTGATAGTACACGCCTTTGGGATTGGGAGTATAAATCATTTACTACAGTGGACCAATCACATTCCACAGATTAAAAGTTCTAATCTTCTTTCATTTTCTCCGTCCCGCTTCAGTGGACGGGCAACCTAAAGCTTTGATGTGGACAGGACCATCAAATTACTCGTGCAAACCGCTACTTGTGACCTTGCAGGAATGTCAAACTTAGAGCATAGGTACTCCAAGCGATGTTTCAAGGCGAAACAATATCTCCATAACGTCTCGTCGTCCAGGGCAAAGTAAAAGGAACCAGATCACGTGGAAGATCCATGCGATGGACCGACCAGATCAAATCGGCCGTGGGCGGACATGAGTGCACCAGAATATCTGTGAATCGCGAGAACTGGCGTAATATAATAATCATACAGCGAACAGTATGTGCCTATAATAGTACTAGCAGTTGATCACGAACACTGTAAAGAGTGAAAGGACAAAAAAAAGAAGAAGAACTCAAAGCGACGATTCGTTGTCCGAAATAAAAAGAAACTAACAGAATAAAAACATATTTATTAACCAACAAACGTATAATTAAGGGCGTATGTACAGAGGGGTCCGGGGGTCCGTTACGCTTTCACAATGGCGTCCAGGATGCTCTCCACCTCGGCGAAGATCTCGTCCACGCCGCGCTCGGCGTCTATCTGCAGAAATAGAAACAATAAAAGTTAACATTTGTGTATAATTTTAAGATGATCACACGAAGTGCGGAACCTGGCTTTGGCAAACGAGCAAACGGATCGCCTGATGGAATGATGATTACCGTCGCCCACAGACACCTGCAACACCAGAGGAGTCTCAAGTCTCCGTGTGTCTGAAGTCGCCTAGACTATACTAGATGTGCTAGATAGATAGACAACAACCCCCCAACACCTTACCACCGTCAGCTTGCCAGGGTATTGCACCAGCACTTGGTCGTTATTCTCAAGAACCTTTATTTCATCCTGACCTGTTCTCAGCGTGTTTGAAGTCGCCTAAAGGATCCTCTAGATGTGCTAGATAGATAGAGAACGTACGCTGTTCATCTTGCCAGGGTATTGCGCCAACACTAGATCGTTAATTCTCAAGGAAGTTCTTCAGCTTGAGTTTTATGTTCTCAGCGTGTCTGAAGTCGCCTAAATGATCGCCTAGATGTGCTAGATAGATAGACAACTTACCCTCTTCAGCTTGTCGGGGTATTGCGCCAGCACCTGGTCGTTGTTCTCGAGGAACGTCTTCAGCCTCAGTTTGATGGTCTCCTCGTTGTCGTCAGCGCGACCCGAGCTCACCGCGCGCCCGAGGAGACGCTTCGTCAGCGTGTCTGAGGTGGCTTCAAAGTAGAGGATCACCTGGAAGTGGAAAATAAGAAGGTAATTTTTATAGGAAGGGCCAAACCATATTTTACTATGCCCTTGCTGATTTTGGCTATCAAGTGGTTGCCAAGGAAAAGCGTAATCAAACGTTAATGGAGCATTGTTAAAATGAGCCTTACACAAGGACTGAGCATTGGATTGGATGGTACTCGTATCTTTACAAAAATCTTTCTTATCTGAATTTAACGTTCATGGACTCTTGAAAGTGCTGCTTTAGTCATACAGGTGCACTGAGCGAGTCATGCATGCATAGTGTGGTTTTCTTGTGTAATCGCCCTAGTCCTGTTTATAAAATACTTTCTAGGATTCAGCGCGGGATCGATCCCACCCTAAGCCCGCCACTGCGAACCAGATAGAAAACACCAAAATTTTTAACAGTGTGAATAAACTCACAGAGCGGTTTGAACGCGATGCCCTGGTTCTTCTCGCGCGGGTAGCCATCGATGAGGAAGCTCAGCTTGGAGGCGACATTTGCGGTCTTCAGCAGCTCCAACACCAGCTCGTTAGGGTCTACTCACAGAGCAAGGAGCGATGGTCTGCTCGAAGGCGATGCCCTGGCTCTTCTCGCGCGGGTAGCCGTCGATGAGGAAGCCTTTGGAGTCAGCCATGGCTGCCTCGATGGCACTCTTCAGCAGATCCAGCACCAGCTCGTTGGGGACCAGTTCACCTGGAACCAGTTGTATTAAGGTTAAGATTGCGAAGTCTCGTATTGGAACATAATGCGTAGTCATTAAGAAAATACTTTCTAAGTATAACAAGCAAGTGTACACGTGCATAAGTGTAAATGTGCAATGATAAGGGTCAGATTAAGACCATAAAAATACAACACAACCTAATAATCTAGCATGAGCATATAGACAATAATCAGTCTATGAATGGTGGTGTATGCGTTACCGCTCATACTGATATGCAAATTCTTCACTGTGGTACATCGCGTATATGATACGATCTATATGAGTACTATGCGTCGCTGAGTACTTAGCGATGTTTCGGTTATTTACTCGAATTTGGGTTGACACTAGGTACTTATGTACGAGGTGCGTGATCCAGACTTGCCCGGGCATGGGCTCACAGGTTCCACAGTATGACCGCCCGTAAATCTCTCATTTTCCTCTCTAACTCACTTCTCTTCATTATGGCCGCGCTCGGAGCCACTCTTCACTTCTGCTCGCGTCAGTCTGTAGTGGACCAGTGGATGAACCCGTACTTTGCGATAATCTTGTCCAAGTGTGGGTTGACACTATGGTGGAACAACCACCTCTCTCCATGATGGCAGTGAGGTTCGCTCGATGCCGCTCTTCACTTCTGCTCGCGGCAAGTCTGCGGTGGACCAGTGGAATCTTGTGCAAGTGTGGGTAACACTATGGTGGAACAATTCTGAAGACACTCACCTCTCTCCATGATGGCAGTGAGATTCTTGCCACGCTCGGAGCCGCTCTTCACTTCAGCTCGCAGCAGATCGCCGGTGGACAGATGGGTGAAGCCATACTTGGCGATGATCTTGTCGCATTGCGTGCCTTTGCCTGAGCCAGGACCGCCCAGCACCCACACTATCGGTTTGTTGATGGGGGCCTGTGGACATTCGAACAACGAACACTGTTAAAATGAAGACGGGAAATATGTGGGAAATTAAAATAATTATCGACAAGGTTTCTGGACAAGCTCTAAGGCTGCCGATACCGATACTACCTACTGTTAAAGCTACCCCACTAATCGATCGCTTAGTGTGGTAACACCCTAAGAAATATTCATGTACATATTTTTTGGGTACAAATAGAATATCTGCTCTGACCTGAGTGACTGAACTGACGAGGTAATGCCAGAATAAGATACGTGGGCGAGCTGCGCTGCGGCTGATTTTCCGTTTAGACTAGAGATCTTACAATAAGAATGTGTTTTCGTTTTCTATACATATTCTAAACATATGATTTTGCCTACCGATCATGAATTCATGACCATACTTATGTTGTTTGTCTTTTTAAATATTGCCATTTCTGATAAAAGATGTAGTGCTTGTAGGTGTATAGCTTTCACATATGTTTTCTGCAATGTTAAATTGGAATTTGGCATAACTGTTTGCCAAATTGCATCTAAATCCGTTCAACTAATATTTACGTTCCATTCAGTAACCGAATATTTTCTGAAACTTCTAGAATCAAACTTTAAAAAGCAGTGAAGTCTCGTAGTGAAGAACAATCGTGGGTATGAATACTTCTACGCTTTCCGTATGAAGTAAAAAGAAAACAGTAGTTGCTGATGCTGATTGACATCATCGTTTCGACATCCATTTTAGTTGCTGGCGCTTTCTCGATTATAATTAAAAAAAAAACATTTAGAACTGAAACTTATAGATCAATTATAGATAGTGGTAGGTAGAGGTACCTTATTTTTTTTTGATTTAGAACAGCATAGGGCAAAACATGGTCGTGAATTGTCGGTATCCTGCTCACAACGGTTACAACACAGCTTAGACATTACTTTCCGAAATGGACATTATACGTGACTTATGATGATAGTGATAATTATATCTAGTAGGTTAAGCCGTTGACGTAATACCCTAAACTTTACTTATATTATTTAAATAACACAATTCTTACTTGACAACCTTGGGGGACTTACAATAATAAATAATACACGATATCAATCTTTAAAATTATTTCATATAAAAGTGTGAAAATTGTAAAATAGAGAAAAAAAGAATTTACTTAAAATTATAGGAGCGTCGTTAATTTTTACGATTCAGTACCAAAAATCTGTACCTCGAGTCCTGACTCTGTACAGTGTACACCTGCCTGTCCGTCTGTAAAAGCGTTCAGGGATTACTTAATCGGCTATTTGTAGAATGGTTATGAGATTTATAAGCGTGGTAAGCTAACCTAAGTTCGAAAAATTTAAAAACATACATTTTCATGTAAAATACCAATGTTAGTTGATCAAGTAGAGTTGGGCATGAAAGAGCTTAAGTTACATATTTCGAAGAAATTTTTAATTTTGATATTGTGACTCATTACGAAATAAAATGTAGAAAAAATACCTTCGCCCCGGAGTTCCAAAAACGGAAAATTGAATTTTTCACTTGTTATAATTGATATAGACAAAAAATTATAAAATTCGAGGCTAGCCCAGTCTCGCGGCTCATTAGAACCGATTCTTCAGATCCAACGTCAGCGGAACTGTCATTAAAAAAGTTGGCTGTCAGAGCGAGGCCGCAGTTCCGCTCATTAGTGCCATCGCACCGTCATTGTGTGCTCGTCTAGGAACTGCGGTCATTGTCAGTGCGTTCCTGAAATAGACCAGCCGATTTGTTTCGCTCGATCCATGACAGTAGGAACTGATTTATCACTATCTCTACGTAGTATAAAACAAAGTCGCAACCTGCTGTCTGTTTGTCCCTATGTATGCTTAAATCTTTAAAACTATGCAATGGATTTTGATGCGTTTTTTTAATAGATAGAGTGATTCAAGAGGAAGATTTATATGTATAATACATGCATAATTTATCAGCATTGCACCCGTGCGAAGCCGGGGCTGGCCGCTAGTCACTTATATATCACGTGATAAAAGCAACGATATCAGTCATAAGCCTGATGGACACTAGATGTCGATAAACATACTTTTCAGATAAATATATACTTAATAACAAATAACATCCATGGCCCAGGCACAGATATTCGAGCTCAGTTCGAGTTATTGAAGATCTGAAGTGTGTTATCAAGGTTCATACTGATTCTAGTGACAACAGACAGGTTCACCTGTAGAAGAGGGACATTAGGGTTCAGTGGCGAGGCAGGCTAATCATTTAACTGAGACCCCAGCTCCGCTCATTAGTGCAATCCCACTGTCATGGTGTGCTCGTCTTGGAAACTGCGGTCATTGTCAGTGCGCTACTGAAATAGACCGGGGATTTGTTTCACTCACTCTATTATTGTGGAAACTGTTTTATTGATGGTCTGAAGTTTCGTAACCTTTTTAACGCCACAGTTTATCCTGACATCGGAAAATAGCTACGTGGACGCCAACGTCACCAAATGACGTTCAAATTTAAATGATCAAAAACTTCATAACATCAGGGACACGGTGAATTACGGTATTTTATGTCAGCTCAAATCGGCAACTCTTTATGAAATGTCAACAAGAGCATGTCGGGCCACGCTCAGTGTTAGGGTTCCGTAGTTGCTCATCCTTCACAAGAGACGGCGGTTTACAGCCCGAGGTTTAAGTTACGAGAAAGATATCAGGTTCTATAAAAAGGTCGTAAACGCCAAAGTAACTGTAATTACTTATTACCTTCTGGAAGAAATTATAAAATTTTGCGATAACTCAAAAACGGATAAACCGATTTTGATCAATATAGTTTTCATTGAAAGTACTTATAAGGCCTCATTTTTATGAATGTTTCCATATTTTTTTGACCCATGGTTGAAAAGTTAGAGTATTTTTTTTATTTTCGGAGCGAATATTTACAAAACTACTGACTTTATCAAAAAGTACCCTATTATTTTTAACAGACCTATTCAACGACACCCCACACACTAGGGTTGAAACAAAAAAAAATTCACCCCCACTTTAGGTGTTCGAGAGGTACCCGCAAAAAATTTTTTTTAGTTTTTATTTTACCGTTTTGTCGGCGTGATACATACACATACCAAATTTCAGCTTTCTAGTACTAATGATCACGGAGCTAAGCCGCGGACGGACGGACAGACGGACATGGCGAAACTATAAGGGTTCCTAGTTGACTACGGAACCCTAAAAATCTATCAGTATGAAGTTCCTTCCTATGAAGATACTGACTTGTGACGTCATAAAAGTTAGTAGTCAAACACGTCTTCTTTTTAGTTTTGTCCAATTAAAAATAGTATTACGTCCAAAAATTGGTAGTTAGTTTATTTGATTCCGTGTATTTTTGAATGCGTGTTTAGTGGTTCAAACGATAGAATTTATTTTTACCATAGTCAACCGTATTGCTCCTGAAATAGACCAGACGATTTGTTTTACTCGCTCAATTACTGTGGGAATGGTTTGATTGAGCAAGCTTTGACCAGAGCTGAGGTTTTAATGTTCTCAAAAGGTTTACCGATACTGATTCTAGTGACAGCAGTTTCTTCTGTAGGAGATGAACTCTTGGGTTCAAAAGGTTTTATTTTTTTTACTGAAACTGCATTTCATCTCATTCCCTCCGCGTTGTTTTTAGTCTCGTTCAGTCGTACGCTCCTGAAATAGACCGGACGATTTGTTTCGCGGCGCGATTACTGTGGGAATGGTTTTATTGGACAAGGTCTGAACGGTCTGGACAACTACTTAGTTAAACCATTGATACAAAGATCAAAGCTCAGAGAAAAATTGAAATGCGTTACCTGGTGGAACCGGTACCTCTGGATTGCCGGACCAGACTATTTAGTTACTGCTGTTGGATTGGAGCTCAGAGATTAAGTGGCAGGATGGTTGGCTGAGTGTTCGTGCATGGTTAGAGTCGCGTGGAGGTAAGGCAAGGATAGCTGACCTCCATGTCCCATTCCTCCTACTTTTACGCTCTTTTACCACATACGAGAAGTCAGTTAAACGATGTTTCCATTGAAATCTATTCTCGCTGGCTCACCTATTACCATACCCCGTGATTTTCGGTGCACGGATGAAAACTCCTGGATATGTCTATTACACATGAGTATATCTACTTCTCCAATGAAACGCGTATACAGTTCGACCAAAAAGATTAGAAATTAAAAAGTGGCAATACTGTAGTGTCGTCCCCATTTTCTTAGATTGATTAGAAAGGGACGACACTATAGTATTGCCACTTTTTAATTTCTACTCTTTTTGGTTGAACTGTAACTTCTGACTTGACACTTCTTTTTTTTATTGTGGCATCGCGTGCCCCTGTCGGTGAATAGGTACGTGTAAATGTTGTGCATCTATGATATAATCAAAAGTCGCATTTGCCTCCATAGACGCAATAAGCTCTATAGACGCAATAGCCCCAGCGGGCATATTTTGACGCGACTTCGCTTGTCGCGCGAGTTAGCGTCACCTGTCTTGCTCGCACAGTATTGACAGGGAAGTAAACAGGTAGTATTTCTCGCGCGACAAAGAGTCGCGTGTCTGGTTATGCCTTGGCTGCAGCCCGCCTAGCAGAACTACGCTTCGCGAGTATTGTCGCGCGACATAGCATCGCCCGTCACTCTCTCTCAGTACAGCGAAGAAAGAGACAGGTAATGTCTAATGCATATGCATCGCATGCCACAGTTGTGCTAGAGGTGCAGATGACCTTCCCTTTTTCAAATAAAAAAATTGGGCAAGTGCGAGTCCAACTCCCGCATGAAGGGTTCCGTACCATAATCTATAACAAGTTTGTTGTATGGGGGCCCCCCTTAAATATTTATTATATTTTTAGTATTTGTTGTTATAGCGGCAATAGAAATACATCATCTGTGAAAATTTCAACTGTCTAGCTATCACCGTTCTTGAGATACAGCCTGGTGACAGACGGACGGACAGCGAAGTCTCAGTAATAGGGTCCCGTTTATATCCTTTGGGTACGGAACCCTAAAAAGTACGCGTTTTAGTTTCCTTTACTATACTCGTACCTACTGTCACAGCTGCTATGTACAATGCACATAGCATGTTAATAATCATTTGTTACCGAGTCATCCCGAAATAACCCAACCGCTCGCTCGCCAGATATCATCATTCTTCTGTAGGTATACCACATTTCCAAGGCGATGGTATAAATTGTGCGTAGCATAATGTTTACTTTGTTGCGAGCCATTTGATTTGATATAATACGTGAGGTATGATACTAAATACAAGAATAGCCATAGCCATGCGATATACGAGTAGGTAAGTAGGTGTATGTATATAAATATGACCTATTAGCTGCGCAGCGCGGTGTTAGGCGCTCATCCCACGGGAACACTACGTTTTTCGGGATAAAAAGTAGCCTATATGTTAATCTAGGGTGTCAGCTACCAACATACTAAAAGTTGACAAAATTGGTCCAGCCGTTTGAACGTGAAGAAGTAACAAACATGTACACATAAACACACCCACAAAACTTTCGCCTTTATAATATTATAGTGGGATTTTATTTGTCTATTCGGTTTTCCAAAAAATTATAAATGCTTGAAATATGGGGGTTGAAAAAGCAAAAAAGCAAATGTATGCATATCGAAACAAAATAACGAATACCTAAGTTTCTATAAAACGACGCAATCGATAACATCGGTCACTAACCACAGTTAACTGCTTTAATTTTTCAGAAGTTGGACGTAGATTGCTACTCACTGATTCTATGAAGGATATAATTAATATCGATCCAACGAAGAACTACATTATGTAGACTTCTTTAATGACGAGTAGGTACGGCGAGCGGAGCTTGGTATAATAACTTTTATAATACCAAATAGATTCTTAATTTATTTATCAATCGACGTCAAACGGAGTAGGTTCTCAGTTCGTCGGGGATTTTTTAAATGTACCTACCTACAATGAGCTGCAGAATTGCATTTTGTGCACGCCATAGTACTTAATGCTCCCCGATTTCACGGAAACGGTTGGACCGATTTGGAATATTCTTTATTTGTTTAAAAGAGCATGCTGTATAGTTGGTCCCATTGACATATAATAACGTAACTTCGCGGTGTTGACGTCACTTACTTTTTGTCAAAAATTGATTGTTTTTATGTTTTCCAAACACGGTTGAAATTGTATTCTTGCGCTTCTTACCAGACATACGAAAGATTTTTTGGCCAAGCTGAAACGGAGAAACTTTGCTCGTCGGTCAAGCAATCTGTGGTTCTGTTAGCATGTGGACGATTTCCAATAAAAATATTTACACGAACGACTTACAAACCGATTGGCCTTGCGACGCGTTTCTCGGTTTATTTTTGTTTGCCTAGGAATAATAGATTGACAAAGAAATTGTTATGGGGTTACTAAACGGCACATTTTACTGCAATTTGTGGCCGGTATGACTAAGTCCATCTCTGACACCCTACGCCAGAGCAAGATGCAAAAAAATGGCTGGCTACTAAATGCGGCAAAACATGGCCCGTTTCGAAGTCCCTTTAAACATTCTTGCTAGAGTTGGTAGAGAAGAGATATGGTTCACTTCTTCTGAGGAGTAAAATAGAATGCTTTACTTTAATCATCATCATCTTGCCTTAATAATGATTGGGAATTGTATTGAATACACGAGGGTGACGCTGAAAGTCTTTACGGCTGGGCGCTCCCGACTTTATTCTTTTTATTTTCCTCATCTCTCTTATACCTTCTTCAATTTCATGTACCTATGTTAGGGAAAAAGTAAGTTCAAAATTGAAACACTGCTTAAAAACAGATTTCCAATCTGTCATTTTTTAAACTCGGATGAGAAGGCGCAAGCGCAAGGGATGATGTATACATTCCGTGTTCGATAATTAGTAAGAAAGGTTGATGTATTTTTGAAATCACAATTGACTGTCTAATATTTACAGGTACCTTGTAACGGGATTCCGGATTTTCCACATCAAGCCACACTCTTATCACAAAAATCAGCACACAAAACACTTCCCACCTCACGCTGCCGCTGTCTACTCGAGTTTTCATTTAACACATTAAACAACCGAATTGCCAAGTCCACTGATTATAAAACGACTGTTTGTATATAGTGCGCCTTCGTGTCACGTTGGGGTTATAACGAACACTTTTCATTTAACATATTAACCAACCGAATTCTAAGTCCTTTGATTGTAAATCGTTTGTTTATATAGTGCGACTTTCTATCGTGTTTGGGTTATAACGAAGGGCGGGCCGAAAGTTCTGTAAATAAACAGTTTTTGTGCCAATTGGCAGACGTACCGACGGGATACAAGCACGTTCACTACTGGATTATTTTGGAGAAAATCGGAAAGTGTAGGAAGGACCTTGGTTAAGAAGTATTTGGAAGGTGATATTGTCGAAATAACATCGAGATCAGTGGCATAAAGATGAGTGACTGTTGAGGTGCGCGTAGTCATTCAAAACGTTTATATATATAGTAGGTAATTAAGAAAGTATTTCTTCTGAAGATATCAATTTGATTGGACCATCAGTTTGACTTTATTTTTAGTTGAAAATGTGCTGTTTTATTTCAACAGAACGGATCTGCTCGTCATGGGTATATTGAGTCTGCATCTGCACGTCGTGTTGTACATGTTCTTTGGTATTTAATATATATTTCAAAAATATATAAGTACACACGTGTGTGCTTGGAGTTCTCCTAAAAATAAATTCAAAAATACACATGTGTGTATGTTTGGAGTTTTCCTAAAAATAAAGGGTAAATAACCAAATAATACTTAAGAATCGGGATTCTTAAGTATTATTTGGTATTATTCACTTTTCACAATATAAGCCAACTAAATAATTCCTTATATTCTACATTTGTATCTTATGCATTCAAATTATTTGGATCTGCAGTTAGTATTTATTTCGGCGGTCCCGGGTTCGAATCCCGGCCAGGGCAAATATTTGTGTTTTGAACTCGAATGTTTGTGCTTGGGTCATGGTTGTTCTATGTATTTAAGTAGGTTATATATTTATCTATATAAGCATAGATCAAACATTATACATTACAATTCCTTACTCTATGATATAAGTACGTATATCGTCGTCTAGTGCCCATAACACACGCCTTCTTGAGCTTTATTTGGGACTAGATCGATTTGTGTGAGGTTGTCCGATATTTATTATTTTATTATTATCATTTAAGAATTTTACTTGCTTACGAGTTGACTGCTTATTTATTATGTGAAATCGGTTATAAAATTAAATTATTATTGGAGTTGTATGATGCAATCTTATCAGATCACACGCAATAAGTGCCTAACCTACATGCAATCTTAGATTACGGGGATTGAAAGAAAGTACAGTACCACCTTTAAATCCTTAAAATATACGTACTGATGTTTTAATTTTTTTTTTATATCAACTAGTGACAACAAATGACTGGCATATGGATTATGGATTTATGGATAGAGTTGGCAGTGGCACTTATTTATATTGAAGTTTAGGTAGGTATAACGCGACTTAGTCCTTCTGCGAATTAAGTGCAGGGTTCAAGAAGGACTATGACTCGTGAGAATAAAATTATATTTTATTTTTTTGTTAATTTACCTATGACCTATTTTTGTTTAGCACTTTTGTTTAATCATGTTATCCTTGAATTTCGAAAACTGATATTGAAGTCAAATCACACACTGCATACATACACTGCATCAGACAAAAGCAATAACATTTTTTTGTATTGTGCATGATCGGCTCTCCTGATGATGAATCGCGTACCGATTCGAAACATATCGAGTCATATTCGACTTCTACGACGTGAGTAAATGGACATGAAACGTAGCTGACTGTAGATTTAGCATTCAATTGCATTCTGTAGGTATCAGAACGCGTGTGATAGGTACTGATATGCTAATGACTTCGACTTTGGAATTATAATGACATCCAAATTAATGCAACAGCTGATTATAACACCTATCTTGACTGTTCAATAATTAATTAAAATTTAATCTTGTACGTAATAGCCCGTTCTTATTATGTTTATTTAAACATATTTGTGGTGAGGATCAAACCTTTTTAACAAATAAATCAAGTTCCATAATAAGACAGTTCAAGCTATAAGTAACATAAGTTAACATCTAGATCGATTCAAAAATGATGAAATTCAGACATAAAAATTATACACATGGATTTGAGAAACTCCTCTTTTTTAATACGATTGAAGTTAGTCACGGTCAAATTCAGCGACTGAACAATTGCGGATCGCTAAAATCCAGGTTGAACCTATATGTAGGTTGTTAGGTCACTGCCACGTGTGAGCTACAATGTACTAGGCTTTTCTTAAAGGTAGGACAATGCGGCATTGCCTACGTCACTAATGATACCCCGGGGGTTTAGGTGCACGTATGATTTGACAACAAAACTTAATTGATTCCTTTGTGTAACGATAGTTACCCATATCTTTTGTATGAGTAACTTTCGTAACACAAAATAAGCGATCGTAATTTTGTTTTTATTAAGACTTTAACTATGTAATTTTTTTTAATGACTCCCTAGTGTGATACGTACACCGAAACCCCAAGTTATGCTTATGAGTTTCCATTAACTATAAAAAGGGTTCACTAATAATAATGATATTATTTAGAAGAAGAAATATTTTCCACCGAATCTTTAATTTCGCAGAAATGTTCCGTAGAAAGCATTTTTCTCTGAAACCTTCAACTAATTTTGCGATTGTTTCTAAACAAACCTAAGCTAACCTAGGCAATCGGATGATATTTGCAAGAATTATAAACAATGTATTACTATGGAAGAATGAAAATTCTGCGAAGTGAAAATTCGGCGAAATGAAATAATTCTGCGAAAAGGCAGTATACCCAATAAAAATAGCGCCACATTTCATTGAATAATTAAATATGTAGTCGTCAAGTTCTCTGAATCGCGACTTTACAATGTTATTTGAAATTTAAGGAAGTACCTAAGAGTAAATAACAAACTTTTTTTGACCCATAAGGGGCTAAGGGGAGTATAACTGGCTACAAGAAACAGACGACAAATGTGCATTTGTATAGAAAAATGAGCACTGAGTATTTTCTCGTAAGATAGAATTATATTTAGATGCACAATCGTCCTAATTTATTTTGTCAATCGATCTTCATTATAAAACGAATGTGGTTCACGGCAGTCATTAATTACTAATAAGTTGTCACCCAATCAGGTGAGCTCAAGGGCCAATTAACTAAAAGCCGTGCGAATATAAGTAATCATTAAAGCTTGTGTGTTTCAGTAATTTATTTCTTAGTTATTAAAATAATAACAATTAAATATATTGTTAAAATAGGGGTTTACCTAATTGAATTCAGTATCACTTCAAACGCATATAAAAGGCCATTTATTCAATAATCGAAGGCCAAGGCAATAATTTATCCGGAGAAAATGGAAATATTAAACAAATCACGATAACTCGTCAAGTAGAATAATCACACAAAAACGTACAAGGTAATCTAGCCTCAATGCCTGACTGTTGTACAGTTTTAAAAATAAAATGTAGTTGTCCAACGATTATCCTCGGTTTCATTTTATTTTAATCATTAGCATACCTACTCGTTACGTCACACTAGCCGCTGAAAATCTTGAAATCCACCGTTACACAATCTTATATATTCTCGCTACAGAAAAACCTTGTCCAACCACATTAAAATGGCACTTTAACTTATGGCCTTGCTCTGAATCACTTTTTTAAATTATAAAAAAAAAACTTACCATATTTTCGAATTCGGCGCGCTACCGGCAAGATAGCGTCACTGTCACGTCCGATCGCCGCGAGCTATGCGGGGCGACTGCGGTAGACACGACTCGGTCAAGGCCATGGAAATTGTGCCAAACAACCAATAAGCTGAGTCTGACAGCGCGGGAAATGCTGAAAAGCCCGCCCTTCGAACACTGAGGTATTGTCATGATTCATGATCTTTCTTTCGGTAGAGCTGGCCTTATCTTTTTTTTTTTTATTAAAGGATGTAACGTTGTGTGCCAAACAGCCGAGTTTAATAGCGGGGGAAACGTTGGAAACTTCTCTTCGATGTTTTTCGGTAGAGTTGGAACTTTTTTTTATTAAAGGATGAATGCTGTGTGCCAAAGAGCCCATAACCTGAGTCTGACAGGCCTTTTCCCACTAAAAAGCCCGCCCCTCGAACACTATGCTTTGAGGTCTTGTCATGTTTTATGTATTTTTTCTATTCTAGAACTTAGATTTTTAATAATAAATAACTGCATATGTAAACGTAATAACCCCGCTTCAAAATTCTGTAATTCAGAGCATCAGTAGGTACCTAACACTCGCACTCATGTGCACATCGAAAAATAAAATTAAAAATTTAAAAAAATCGTTCGGGGGACCGCTAAGTACCTAACCTAAGTGAAATGAAATATATTTTTCAACGCAAAATTGTAAGTATGCATTTATTTAGGGCTTCCCACTTTACGATTTTAAGTACATTGCATTTCATTTACTTAGCGGTCCCCCGACGCAACGAAGCTTGGATTCTTTTTCTACTGTTCATTGTAAAGGCACATTTCATAGATTTTATTTCTTTCTTTTTACAGGTTGTCATGTCGGGGGTTTTTTAAATTTTTAATTTTATTTTTATTTCATATTTTTTAAACAAACAGAAGTTTTTTCCCGGATTTTTCTACATTTAACACTTTTTTGGTTTTACACTGTTTAAGGCCCATAGTTTCCAGTCTTTCCTCGAGCTTGATCCTTGACTATGTGTACGACAACAGGATCCCAAGCCAGTGGTAACGAAAGCCGTCTTCTCTAAGATTGAAATTAGGGAAATATATTTTGATTTAAATAGCCTTAAGCAACATTTTGGGAACAAATCGTTAGTTACATCAGTTAATGCTTATAATGACAAAATGGCTAAATTATTAGCCAAGACAATCAAAATATTTACTTTAAATGCACTGGATGAGTTGAAAGAACCTGCTACTTATGGCCTAAAACAGAACCAGGTTTCCATTCTACAGGACCCAAATTGTACGGGTGGCTTACTTAGCTCCATAAGACCTAATCATCGATAACCCACACCATGGGATAAACCGTAAAATAAATTATATCCCCAGTATTTTACGTGTAGGCCAAGTACTTAAAAAAAGTTTTTAAAAAATTATTCTACCACTATGTCTCTGAGCTAAGCCGTAGATAGACGGACGGACGGACATGGTGAAACTATAAGGGTTCCTTGTTGACTACAGAATCCTAAAGAGCTGTTATTCACTTAGGCGAGTACTTTTGCTAAAGCTTACGTGTCCTTTAGTCGCGTTAAAATCTTGCAAGGTGTTGCTATTTGTGACCTCAATCAAAGGAACCTGTTCAATAGTCCTAATGATAAATCATCAATCAAAGGAACCTGTTCAATAGTCAAAATTTTAAAAATTTAAATGTAATTTATGACGATGAAACTATTGAAGAAGTACGCCATACAAAATTTCTAGGTATAACAATTGACTGTCACTGTAGTTGGCAAAAACATCTAGATAACACCTGTTCCAAAGTAAACAGTTTCGTATATGCACTTAGAAGAATAGCGCAAACTTTTTCTGTACAAGCTGCTCTAATTGCCTACAATGGGTACGTAAATTCTACTTTACGATATGGTGTAGTTCTATGGGGTAATTGCAAAGACATAAGCAGAATATTTATTGTACAAAAACGCTGCATTAGAGCCATATTCGGCATTAGTCAAACAGAGTCGTGTCGTCAGTATTTCATAGATAACTGCATTCTTACTGTTCCATGTCTGTACATTATGGAGACTTCTGCATTTGTTCATAAATACAAATATCAATTTACAGAGGTACAGCAGCTCAGCTCACGAGAAGTCCGATCTCAATATAGACACAAACTGTACAAGCCCGCTACAAAACTGGCACTAACTTCAAAAAAATCTTATAACATGTGTATCTCAATTTATAATAAAATTCCCGATGATTTTAAATTAAAAAACATATGTAATTAAAGGTTGTCTGGAAGAGATCGCTCTTTAGCGATAAGACCGCCTGTTGTTTACCTCTAATTGTAATTTCTTGCATTGTATTTCTCCTGTATATTTTATGAGGTGTGCAATAAAGAGTACTTGTATTGTATTGTATTGTAATTTTAAACAATCTATTAAGACATGGCTTGCAAAGAAATGCTATTACTGTATCAATGATTTCTTTAATGATGATTGCTAACTACTTATTATTAATTATGAATATTATGTTAACCGTGACAATTCGAGACTCTGCACTCTGACATCTAATTTAGAAAAGTAGTAGCTTATTGTAATAGTTTAAGATAGAAGATAGTAAATTATATATATGCCACCATGTATGTACGCCTGTAAAGGTAGGGTCTGGTGATTCCGTGTTATGTAACTCAACCTGCAAATGTAACCCATCTCCCACATACATCGAATAAATCATTCAAATCATCATTCATTCATTCATTCAAATGACATTTCAGCTTTAGCAGAATTGCAAAACTTAGAAACAGTGACCCAGTATTGTGACAGAAATTAAAAAGGTTTTCTGAGACTCGGCTTAATATCGACTGTACTTTCTTACACAAACGTTAATTGCTCGTTAAGGACAATCAGACGAGCCCAAACACTATGGGTTTATTCTGTGCTGTTAAGGAGTTCCTACGGCCATCTTCAGCTGCATGGTACCAAATTATTGTACTGTCAAAATTTTATTAAATTGTTGATTATGCTAATAAAACTTAGCATTTAACCAACATTTTAAATTCTTGGCTTAGATCCTTTCACAACTAGATGGCAGGGCAGTATTTACCCCTAGGCTCGGGCCTAGGGGCCCAGCTAGTCTAGGGACCCAGTCCCAGACGCAGGACTTGTACTATAATAATGTTCTCCTTATAGGGGAGGGGGCCCCAAATGCCCTCTTAGTCCAGTCCTGCTAGATGATTATCATGAGATCTTCACTTAGTGAGTGATAAGGAGAATGCTAATAAAACTTAAAATTTAACCAAAATTTGGAATCCTTGGCTTTAATGTTGGCTGAGATCCATTAACAACTACCTGGTCATCACGAGTCCTTCATTTAGTAGGTGATATAGAAAATGCTAATAATACTTAACATTTAACCAAAATTTGGAATCCTTGGCTTCAATGTTGGCTGAGATCCATTAACAACTACCTGGTCATCACGAGTCCTTCATTTAGTGAGTGATATAGAAAATGCCAATAATACTTAACATTTAACCAAAATTTTAAATCCTTAGCTTCAATATTGGCTGAGATCCATTAATAACTACCTGGTCATCATGAGATCCTCATTTAGTGAGTGATATAGAAAATGCTAATAATACTTAACATTTAACCAAAATTTGGAATCCTTGGCTTCAATATTGGCTGAGATCCATTAACAACTACCTGGTCATCATGAGACCTTCATTTAGTAGGTGATATAGAAAATGCTAATAATACTTAACATTTAACCAAAATTTGGAATCCTTGGCTTCAATGTTGGCTGAGATCCATTAACAACTACCTGGTCATCACGAGTCCTTCATTTAGTGAGTGATATAGAAAATGCCAATAATACTTAACATTTAACCAAAATTTTAAATCCTTAGCTTCAATATTGGCTGAGATCCATTAACAACTACCTGGTCATCATGAGATCCTCATTTAGTGAGTGATATAGAAAATGCTAATAATACTTAACATTTAACCAAAATTTGGAATCCTTGGCTTCAATATTGGCTGAGATCTTGTCACTTGTTCCAATGAAAGCTGAATATCTTGGAAACTACTGGTCCTACTTCCACCAAACATAGCTAAGAACCATCTCGACGGAAAAGTCTTTCGATTAAAAAAAACCGCACTTAATTTGGTCCATCCGCTTGGGCGCTACGATGCCACAGACAGACACACAGATACACAGATACACATGTTAAACTTATAACACCCCTCTTTTTTTCGTCGGGGGTTAATAACACCCCTCTTTTTTTCGTCGGGGGTTAAAAACGACAAATGCTTAAAAGTTCGTCATTTATTTATCTATCGCGTCACAAGTAGTCATGATGTTTTTTTTTTAAGATGTCAAACGATGCTTTTTCTGTTGGGATTAAATTTCTATACTTACGTTTAGTGCTCTAAGAGTCAGAAATTACCGATAAAGTTCGACATACCTACGGAGCGCTGAAAACGCTCCATACAAATGGCTACTATACTGACATGATCATCACGTAAAGGTGTCATTTTACGTAGAAGAACTATGGGCTCCACAAATGCATGTCCCATTTATAAATGAATTCATACATAAATGGGCCATGCAATTCTGGAGCTCATTGTACATATATAGCAGTTGGAGTAGGTACATAGTTGTCATGTACCTACTATGTACTAGGGTAGTTGGCCCATTTTTTATATCGGTCGATTTTCGAACGTCGTAAGTAGTCCTTCTGTTTATTTACGTAGGTACTCGGGTGTTCTACGTTACGCCACAAATAAGCATAAAAGGCAAAAATGGCGGACGGCGTTTTAAGCATTTCAAAATACAGAATGAAAACCATATTTTAAAATTCAATTTTTTCAGCCATCTTCTACTTTTATGAACTGAAAAGTATGTATTAAGAGATCACTCTTTAGCGATAAAACCGCCTGTTGTTTACCTCTCATTGTAATTTCTTGCATTGTATTTCTCCTGTATGTTTTATGAGGTGTGCAATAAAGAGTACTTGTATTGTATTGGTTTGTATTTAGGTTTCCTATGCTAAATGCTAAATACTACACGAAATAAATATTAGTTTCATACAATTTAATACGACTCAACTAGCCTATTATTGATTCTGATTCTTCTTCATGTAGGTATTTAAAGTACAGTACGTTGTATATTTCAACAAGAGCCATTATCCCTATCCAGAAAGATGAGTTTTAATAAAACTTCAAAGTACATAAAAAAGTGCTCATATATTTCATATTCTTAGGTAAATAATTCTAACACAAAAGTGTTTAAGTTCTAAATAAACGGCACTTTGACTTCACAGTGCTTTATAAAATAATTGCACTCGAGATAAAAAATCTGGAAATAATATATACTTAAAAATGTATTTAATCTTCAGTAGGTAACTGAAACAATTACTTTTTTATTTGTCAAGTATCCTAAGTAAAGAAAATTATATCTTAACTTTTTATTTCAAATAAAATGACATAATAATAATTTCTTAGTAGTTCTTGAATCTCCACTTCATAAGCATACCTGTGCTAACTCGGGGCACGCTCTAGGGATTTGATATCGATAAAAAAGGCGTCGATATACTCGTATATTAATACATGTCTCATTGAAAGTTCTCTATTACTATAAGACGGTGCGATATCATGTCTGAAGAAGTGGATATTTTCATCTAGACGGCAATCTTTAATACCTACCGATGAATATAGAAAAAATATTGATTGTATACTTACTATGAAAATTATTTAAAATAAACACACGTTTTAATTTGTTGATTGTTTTCATTCTGAAAAGAAGAGATTTTTTTTTTATGTTGATAACATTTAGATGTTGACAAGAACATCGATATATTTATTTGTCGATAAAATATTTTGCTACAATACTTTAGTATGAGTGCCCCGAGTCAGCATAATGTTCATAAGTACCTAATAGCACATTACATAATTAGGGCGGTGAATTGATGAATGTCCCAGATAGCAGATGGTTATGTCTCGAACCGAAAATGAGAGCCATAAATATGTGATCGGGGTCTTTACGAATTACCGCCCGTGGTTTGCCTAAACTTTTACGTCTTGCCTTGGCCAGGAAGCGAGATTATCTCCCCAGAAAATCCCACTTACGGCCTAGACGTAAAAATTGTTAAACATTTCTTTCATCGAATAGATTTACAGGATATACTGATTTCTCTTAGTAAAAATAATAATAAAAGGAAATCACAGCAATTAAATAATTGCACACACCTTTAGTAATAATGACTTAGATACATTATTAAGATGCGACATAGTCGCGTTCATAATAGTGTTTATTTAATGACCTCAACGTTTCAGACGTAACATCGCGTTCAAAACGTTCAGGTAATGAAATAAACACAATAAACACATTTTTTAACGCGATTACGTCCTGTTTTGTTATAATGATGTGTAATATCGTGTAAGTTTAAATTATTATAATAACTAAGGGTGTAGGCAGACGGGTGTAATTCTAGTCGCGTAATTTCGGTCGCGCCATACTTAGTGTGACGTGATCACGTGACATGATGTATGTCGCGACCGAAATTACGCGACTTAAATTACGCTCGTCTGACTACACCCTTAGATACTTGTATAAAATAACGTGACTAACATATAATTTATTTTTTGTGCTAATGAAATCATCTCGCCATGGAGTATGACAGTGAGTACATTCAATTGTTTGGTTATATCGTAAAATATTCACTATGTTTTCATTGTCACAGCGTTTGTTAGAGCATTTCGATACATTTGTGTACGTTTCATATAAAATTAGTGCGTTTTAATTATAACTATGGAGTTCAACTAAGAATTAAGTTACGTTTTTGCTTTCAATTTGATTACTGGCTTACGATGTCAAATTGCATACTAAAATTGACCTAATTTTGATGATGACTGTACAATAATGAAATAAAAAGTGAACTGTTTTGTGTAACGTATTAACGTTACGCAATAGTTATTTTTTCTTGTTACATTCTAGAAAAGGACAAATAATCTTTATATTATGTATTTCAAAAATGGTAGTAGTTCCTAATTATATATGTGTCGGAGACGGTCATGAGTATGGAAGCTCAACGAAACCAGCGCGTCATTGGAAGGCGACAGTAGCGCCCCCTTGAACCTGTTTTGGCGCGCTAGACAGTCTTGGTGGTTAACTCAGCAAACGACCACACTTTACTTCACTTTGGGTCACCGTCGAGTGCACTACTGTCTTGGAACTGTCCCGTTTCGTTGTGCTATACAGTGAATTATTATAACTCAACAATACAGTGTTAATTTAATAAAGACTATTCTGTTCGAGGCTTCGATAACCTAGCTTACAGACCTCTATGCCAGGAACTGTTATTTTGGGCTTCATTGTATAAGGAATAAAATCAAGTTTATTGCATCAAGTGTTTCGTCTCGCTCGAACTACCTCCTCGTCTACAACTATGTCGGATAGCTCATCTAATGTGCCACACACCGCACGCACCCGGCCATCCGCCCCCTATCCCGACATATGAGTAATTTTCAGAAATATATTTATAAAATTGATTCGAGAGACACATCCAGGAAAAAATTAAGTCTCGATATTTTGACGACGCCGTGGTTGGCTCAGAAGGCAGGTGCAGACTTCTGAGCCGGCGATCCTGGGTTCGAATCCCGGCCACGGCAAATATTTGTGTGATGAACTCGAAATTTGTTCCTGGGTCATGAATGTTATCTATATATTATGGTATATCGTCGTCTAGTACCCATAGTACAAGCTTAGTTTGGGACTAGGTCGATTTGTGTAAGATTGTCCCTTAATATTGATTTATATTTGTATTTTATAACATTCTTAGTTGATCTACATAGCTTTCGTGATATCATTGTATCTAAACTATCTAAGTACTCTATTTTCTAATCTATATTGGCCCCTTGTGTACTTATCTACCTATGTACGTGATTATACCTAGTTATTTTAATAGCAGTATATATACTATACCTCCATAATAAGCGTACAATACAATACGCACATATGAGTTTTGCAACATAGAAACATGGCCGCATAAAAATAAGGTAAAAAAAACTTATTAAGATGATTACTTTTATGACTTCAAATTTGGAGCATGGGAGTAAACCCTGTCGTCCAGCAATGGCTACCTATGTGTCAGAGTTGGGCAATCAACAACAAATCATAATTTTAAATGACGCACCGCAAGAATGAATCAACTGACCGTCATTCAAGAATAGGTTATTTTGAATGGCGAGTTTATTAACAATAAATCAAAGCAGAAGAAATTGAGTGAAACTAATTTAATCGTCATTCAATAAAATCAATCTGTGATTGATTATTTGAAATAAAATTGTTTGATTATAATATATTTTTAAAACCTTCTTCAAAAAGAGGAAGTTCTCAATTGGGCTGTACGATTTTTACATCTTCGTCTTTTATAAACCGACATGGAAACTTATTTTTATGTTTGAAATTTTAAAAGAGGGCCCTCCAGGATGGTCCCATATCATTTTGGTGAAATATTGACTACGAGATACACGAGGAATCGAAGAAACTTCAAATATTATAGGCATACATTTATAATGTCGATTTATCTTTAAGGATCGAGTTGTTCTTGCGAAATCTTCAGAAGGCGTTTCTAGGACCACCTTTTCATGGCGTCGTAGGTACTCATCCATCTTTCCAATCACTCCACTGCCGAACTTGTGATGACAAACCCCCGTTTAATTTCGACTTTATAACTAAAGTAGAATGCATAAAAAAATACTTATAAAAAACAATCACTCTTAATCAAGATAATCGCCATTCAAATAAAACGTTATTTTAAATGGACCTCTAACAAACGAACTCAATCAACGCGTTACCGGTAATAGAATGACGTATTCTTGATTTATTATATTTCACACTATTCAGAATGACGCGCTCTAGAATAAATCATATTTGAAATGTTTTGAGTGTGAATGACGTCCGTCCGTTCATTCTTATTCTCAATCAAAATGAAATTTGCCCAACTCTGCTATGTGTTTATAATTGTTAGCAAAATTTAGCGGAGACAGGAGTTTTGAAGCAGGTTAGTTGAAACAACAACAATTTCTGGGTATCTATACCCGTTCCATTAGCGAACCGGCAGCAACACTCTTTAGACCCCACTGCCCTTGCTTCGCTAATGGAATGGATGGAGCTCCGAGAAATTTATGTTGTTTCAACTCACCCCTGTTTCGCCTGCCTAGTAAAAATTCATTATGAATAAATAACATATATGCCTTTTAGGGAAATATAAATATCTACATCGTATACCTAAAGAAGGTGCCTGCAAAATCACATAGGAGGCACGTTCATTTTTAAGTTTATCTCTAACTAGTTAATATTAATGTAGACCAAATCATAGTTTTTATTTTATTTTATTCTCATAGATTCCTTTTCCGTAAATTATGAAATTTGTTGAATCATTTTCCTTAGATAACTGAGTATTTAGGCTATAGAGATGGCAAATACGGACTTCTAAATGATTTTTAAATGAATGCCATGAGACGTCATTTTTTCTAATGGTCTTGGGTGTATTTTTGTATGTTTTTGGGGTACAAATAAAAAAAATGTACATTTTGAAATCTGCATTCAAAAATCCTAAAAAATTACTCCCAGGACGTTGCTCAAACCTCCACCATCTGAACATCCACAATAAATGCTATTTCTGGAATTTACTACATACGTCCCCAAAAACCTAGATATACCCAAGACGTTTTATTTAGAAAAATAAAGTCATTTTCAAGTCCAAAATCGATAATAAGTATTTAGTTATATTAAGTCACTGGCAAATAAATTTGTTCGTGTATTAGTTCAACGATCTTTATCGTCTGTAGCCTCTTTAAACGTTTAACTATGATAACTTATGTTCTTTACATTAAGGGTGAAGCCAGACGAGCGTAATTTGAGTCGCGTAATTTCAGTCGCACCATACTTAGGGTGACGTGATCACGTGACATAATGTATGGCGCGACCGAAATTACGCGACTCAAATTATGCTCATATGGCTTCGCCCTAATTTTTTTAAGTGTAAAACTAATTATTTAAAGCCTTAACCCGAATTTAATCCCTTACAGTTATTATACCTACAAATGTCTACTTATTTAAATACTAAAAAATAGATTTTGCACTAAGGCACTTATGTATAATAGTAGATAGTGTGCGTTTTGCTTACATACTATAAGTATAAAAGAATTAGTACTATTAGATAATGGTCCACAATTTACACTTACCTACATAGACAACATGATACATAGACAGCTAAAAGTAAATAACACGATCATATATATCATATATACTTAACTGAAATGTATAATACATTATAAACCGGAACACGCGAAAATTCCAAAGTTTAATTTATCCTAAACCATCATTATTTCGAATTTTTATATGTAATATTGTATAATTAGGTTAAATTAGGGTTAAATACGATATAAAAATAAAATTATACAATACATATATTATAGTAGTTACCTACACCTAATTGTACCATATTTTAAAGCAAATAAAGAATATTTCATTTCATATTTCATTTAATTTAATTTCATTTCATTTCATTTACATATAAATATATTATATGTATATATATATATATATATATATTTATATAATATATTATCAATCAACAGAACATGGTTTTCGGAATAGTGCTATCCGAAAAGATAAATGAAACCTGGAATTTTTGCAGTGTACCCAATTTAACACCTAATTAATTAAGTAACCTTATCACTCTTATCAGTTTGACTTATATATTTTAATCTTCCTTTATATTAATAACAAATTCGATGAAATTGTGAGAACTAATAAGTTATAATAACAACACAAACACATAAAGTATAACCGAGAGTAAAGAAAATGGGTTCCTTTGTTTTGAGTCTCCAAGCAAAGCGCCCTCGTTTCCTTTACTTTTGACTATATATCTACATAAAGTACGTCACACACGGGGATCTTAAGATATATTTTACGGTATAGTTTGCAATTGCATACTTTCTATATAAACTCCTGTGAATCTCAAACATATACAAAAGCATAATGAAATGGGTTTACTCATCCTTGAACTCAGTAAGGGACGTAGTCGTAGTAGTGAGTGTTGTGTGCAATGCAACCCGACAATACGGTATTTGATGACAACTCAAAGCTACTCTTTATGAAACGTCAAAAACGTGTTGGTATGAAGTTTTTATGAAGATACTGGCTTGTTGACGTCATAAATCAGTAGTCAAAATCAAAACACGTCTTCTTTTTAATTTTTTTCCAATTAAAAAAAAAATAGTATAATGTCCAATAATAAGTGGTAGTTTATTTAGCTTCGTGTATTTTTATTTTTAAGTGTGTTTAGTGGTTTCAATGATACAATTTATTTTTCACTATATGTATTCAAATACCTTTTTGACATACAATACAATACAATACAACAATACTTTATTGCACACCAAAAAAGTTTACAAAAGGAAACAAGATAAATACAATTTATAAATAACGGTAGACAACAGGCGGTCTTATCGCTAAAGAGCGATCTCTTCCAGACAACCTTTGGGCAGTGAAATTGATGAAAATTTTAACTTAATACAGAGTAGGTGCAGCTAAAGGCGAAGGGAGCACATAACTAGATACTAACAGAAAACAAGTACGCATATGGGTAAAAATACACATACATAAATAGATATACATAAACTTACACATACATACATATATATATACAATAATATAAATAGACACTAGACATATATAAGAATCTTATATAACACAACGCAATACAATCAATTTTATTGTTCGAGAGATAGGTAATGTTCTTTAATCTTATTCTTAAATATAGACAGGGAATTAGCACTTCGCAATTCAACTGGGAGCGAGTTCCATAGCAGAACGGCTTGGACAGTAAAAGAATTGGAATAAAATTTAGAATGTGCGGGGGGAACAGTTAAAAGGAAATTTTTAGCGCACCTTGCAGACGAGAAATAACTAAAACGCTCTTTAAGGTACTGTGGAGTTGCTGGGATAAAGAGTATGCCAAATAGAAGAGTTAGAATGTGAGAGTTACGCCTATGACGAATAGGGAGCCACTTGAGTTGAGATCGGAAACTAGAGATATGATCATATTTGCGTAACCCAAATATGAATCGTATAGAGATATTTTGAATGCGCTCAAGCTTATTAAGTTGCTCTTAGTTGACATAGTGTGTGATGAGGGTAGATTGTTGTCGGTGTCGGCATCTAGCAGTTCAATTGGCCGCCGCCGCGACAGATCGGCACTACTGAGAATGAATCGCGAACCGATTCCATACATGTCGAGCAATATTCGACTTATACGACGTGAGTAAACCCGTTTCATGTTTCATATGCTTTTGGATAGTTTGCGTACTATAGAATCCACACACACACACACCTATATAATACCTACCTATACAGGGTAAATCCCATGTCGAAAACAGAAATATGTGTTTCTTACTTTTTAACTTTAGTTTAAACATGTGGACGTGACAATACGCAAAAATATGTAAATGTTTTTGTTCGGTAATTAAAAAATAATAATTGACTGGGTCTCATGGTAATCCTAATTGCTACGTTTAACTGTCAAAGACCGTACAGACAGACCAAGTCATGTCGAATTGGGTGACCATAAGGTTGGTGTTTTGCTATTTGCAATGAATTTACCTTAAAATACTGCGATAGAAACAAAAAAATCTGTGGATTCATCCTGTATATTTTATTATAGCTTTTATATTATATTCCCGTGTGTGACGGTCTTCATGAACTCAAAATAACGATGCCTTTTAAAACTAATTTACCTTAAATTTAGTAAAATCTTTAAAAATCCAACTTAAATACCTTAAACTTACTTCTAATACATATTCGGCACTTCACCTCTCACGAGTTCTGCACTGGTATTATATACCTTATTACCTAGGTCCTAGGATATAGTACTGAGATTCTACATGTGTGTGTTCAGGGTCATCACCTCCCCGGTGCTGTTCTCGTAGAGTCGTTTTACGTCTTCGTGGGTCATTTGGGATACGGTCGGTATTTTTGCTACGTTGTTCATCATTGGTTTCACCTGTGGAATGTAGAAATGAAATCTAAATCATTATCAAAGATTACAGGTTTTCTTTAAAAAAAAATGGATAAATAAAAAACATAACTTCGATGATGCATCCACAGCGAGCGCACTCGCATGATATGCAATGGTTGACTGGTAGAGAATGCCCTATGGCATTAAGTCCGCCTTTTGTACGATAAGTTCTTTCTTTTGTGCATTAAAGATTAAATAAATAAATATATTACATTTGCTCGTAACTATTATTTTATTTATTTATCGATAAGTACCTACCCTCTTTTCTTTTTTTTTGCAAAACCTGACATAGCCGTACTCATAGAACATTCCAGAACAAATGGCGTACCCGTAGTCAAAAGTTAATACACGATTAAATATTTACAATGAACAGAAAAATTCAACGGTTCAGGCAGGATTCGAACCTGCGTCTCTAACGGCTTTCCGGGCCAACGCGGGCGTCCTGCCAACTGGACCACCGAAGCTGATGCCAGAGCCATTGAATTTTTCAATCAGTTGCTTACATGCCTTAGGGTGGCATCTTTACGGTACTATGTGATTTGTGAACGTTAGCAGACGTCACTGCTTTAATAAAAACTCGTACCCGATTCATTATAAGGAGGATCCCACTGTACACGTGCCCCTTTTGCAGGGTTTCGTTAACAAAGCCGTTGACTTAGCCCCACTCATACAACATTGTGTCAGAACAAATATTTTAATGGTTCAGGTGGGGATCGAATCCGCGGCTTTTCAGGCCAGCCCGACTTAGCTATTGGACCACTGAACCGAGGAGCGAGCCGTTACTGTTAAAAAAAAATAGGCACCTTATTATTGGCCATGCCGATGAATCCGTTCGCCAGGTTCCCGTTGGGCAGGGTTCCGTTGTGCACGTTCCCGTTTCGTAGGTTTCCGTTGGCGAAGCCGTTTGCTAGGCCGCCGCCCATGCGTGACATGGCGTGCGTGAACTGCTGCATTGATGACACGTCTACGAAAAAGGATAAATCGGTGTAATTTGGTGATATTCAAACCTTTTTAGGCAAATGTGGTCTTACCTGAGGAATACCTTAAACCCAACATTATATTAGATATGAGTCGACCTGCAATTGGCTGGGTACAATTGTTCGAAGACCATTAAAGTCAGGGTCAAGTATTCAAGGTTATAATTTCTCTTCTACCATGGTTTTTCAAAATAAACTTTTTAATTGTCAATGTGACATTCGCAATGGTGTTAGCTGAAGGGACTTATGTCTTCGAGGAGTATATCTGCATCCACATCACTAAATCTGGCAAAGTTGAACGCTTGGATCTGGCTAGAGACAACTTAAGGCCGCTAGAAGAAGTAGGTAAACTATTATCGGAATTGAATCACTTTAGATTGCTGGGTCGTCGATGTTAACCTTTAATTTGGTAAAGTGAGTACCTGATCGCGGCGTAGGAGGCAATTCCGTCTGGTCCGGCATGTCCGCAATAGCCTCAGCTTTCTCCATCTCCTCTTGCACTACCCTCGTGAATTCTGTTTGGACATCAGAGGAGTCGGTATCTCCGTCCACCTGTGATAGTTTAATATTGCATTACGTCCTACATGTTAATAAAAAAATGCACTTAGGGAAAAATATATTTGAAAGGGTCAAGCTTATGTGTTGTGTTACCTATTTAAGTTAGAAGATATATTCCATCCAAGATCATGGCAAAGATTAGTCAACTTATAAAGGATTTGCTTAGTGGTTTTCTTTACACGTGGTTCAGTCTACTCTACTCTGACGGAAGCCATATATCTCATAGGTGCTGTTCTTCCAGGGTCATCAATCATCAATATGGTTAGACTGAGCTCTTTCAATATCTTATAGAAATGTAGGAGCGCGATGATAGGGGGTATTCAGAACGCTCTAGGAGCACCATGCGATGTGACCACTTGACCAAACTGGTAATCGTTACTTACAATTACGTTATTTACGATGACGCTAGTCACGGATCGTCAAAATGGGCTGTTTAAGTTTCCAGAACACCTTGAATAAATAATGCTCTAACAGAATCTTGAAACAGTCAGTAATATGAGCCATTGAAGCAATAAAGGACCACAATGTGGTGTTAGCAGAACTAAGGAAGAACTAACAATAACCAGACGATGTTGCTGGTCCAGAGTCTTCAGCATGGGCAGGCTGAGCTCTCGGAACACCTCAAGCCGGCGACGAAATGCGGCCACGGAGTCGTCGCGCCGCCCGCGCCCGAGCTGAAGTTTGGAGCAGTCCAGGAGAACCATGCGGGGTGATACACGGAACTGGAAACCGAGAGGGTCAAATAAGTACTAAGACCCTACCCAATTTAAAATTCTTAATCAATTTAAATTAAAATCAGTTTTTTTTATAGATACTGTACATTTGTTAAACTCACTTGAGCTTGAGAGATTCGTGTCAAAGTTTGGGCCAGAACGTTTATTTGACAGAAGCTGATTTATAGAGCTTAGGGACCTCTTACAACGACGATGATGGTGATAACTATATTACTTAGTATGATATTATAATGACCTTAACCCGATTAAACATAAGTGAAAATGAATAATTAACTATTGAGGGAAGATCGTACCTCTTTCTGGAAGTTTTCCATCTGCTCCATGTCCCTAGGATAGCCGTCTAGAAGCAGCCCTCTCCCACGGCCGGCTTCCACCACAGCAGTTCTAACGAGCTGCGTCACCAACTCTCGTGGAGCCAGCTCGCCGCCACTGATGGCTGTACGGGCTAGGGCTCCGTCGGAGGCGGGGCCGCCGCCGGCATCAGCAAGGGAGCGGAGGCGTTGGCCGAGGCTGAAACAAAATATTAAATTAATTATGACCTAACAAGTTACATAGACTTTAGCTTTGACCATCATACTAAGTTAGGAATAACAAAGACAATACAAGGGATTAAGTTAAATATATTTATTTTTGTAATGGAATTTTTATCTATAATGTTCCCTTTAGTGCCTCTATTGGTTTGTAATTTCTGAAATCGCCTGATTAAGTATTGTACATCAAAATTACGACAGATATTACTTATTACTTTCAGGATATTATGTCTTGATCGTGTTTGATCGTCAAATACAAGTACAATCAGGTCACGGCACCAAATTGTAGCATATTTACTAGATGCAAGTTGGTGTTAAAGTAACTCAGAAGTTTAGAGATACTATGGTGGGTAGACGACTAGGCGTATGTACCTGAAATGTGTCCATCCCGGGCGTAGCGACACGCACCGCTGACACAGCGCCGCCTTGTTGCTGCCGGGACCACCAACCACCCATAAAATAGCGGGTTTTATCGACGCACCACGTACTTTTATCACTTCAGCCTGTAACATCAGAAACATTTTCATTAGTATTCAATATAAAAAGTATAATATGTTACAAAGGTCAAGAGTCAAATGAAGCTGAGTTATTGCGCCGTAGCCATACAAAGCGTTTATATAGTAGGTACTTAAAAAAGTATTTCTCAGTGGTTATTGCCAGCCAAACATTTAGAAGTAGAAAAATAAGACGAAAGACGCAGAACAAGCATCAACAAAAGCTTGGACTAAAGAAGTTCCTTAGACCGCTAAGTTAAAAATCGTATAGGTACATACTCAAGCCCAATGACGGTTTTAGTAGTAGTTACTTTATCCTGGCTATTTTTAGATTTAAGAAAACACTAAGAATTACGAGCATGCAGAATTTTTAGACTTTCAATCATACCTAATAACCTTACTCAGTCACGACTGTAAGGAAGTGATAAATGACATGTATTGTTATACTGTCTGCAGACTTTTTCCAATAAAACCGAGCAACTTTAGCCTATTGTTACAAAAATTAGGACAGCCAGAAAAACGGCGCATAATGGTTTACTGACTCTGCTAATTTTAGACATTATAATATTTAATTATTTCATAGATTTTGTGAATCAATTAGGTTATTTCGCGGTTATTAGCGACAAGAGCTCGCTTAGTCGTCGGTTATAATATTTTTTTCGAAAATTAAACCGACAAGGTAAAATTTATATCTACGTAGAAAACCAGACCATCTAGCACAACTACGCTTCGCGAGTCGCAACTTGTCACGCGACATAGCATCGCCCGTCACTCTCTCCCAGTACAGCGAAGAAAGAGATAGGTTAATATTCCTCGTGCGAGAAAGAGTCGCATGTCACAGCTAGACAACAGAACTGTGTCACGCGACTCTCTCAATGTGCAGATTGAGTTGTTGCTGTGTTACTGTTATGGTACGAAACTCAGTGAGTCTTTATACAGTGCCCTTACCATGAGTTAACGTGACAACGTTGAACTGCAATTCTCCATACAAATCGTTTACGCAGTCGCTAGCGCGTACTGTCTGTGTCTGTCTGATGAAGTATCTTGGCTCTCTTTTGCGTAAAATATGCTGAGAAACTGAGAGCGGTTGAAAGTGTTGAAACGCTCGTAAAACTACCCACTTAGCATATTTTATGACCTGCGATCTGGGGCATTCACGAATTCACCGCCCGTGGTTTGTCTAATCTAATGTTTTAGTCTTGCGCTGGCCAGCCTCTCTAGCATAACTATGCTTCGCGACTCGCGACTCTTGGCGCGCGACTTAGCGTTACCTGTCACTCTCACATAGTACTGTACGCAGAAAGAGATAGGTACAGTAAACGGCGATAAAGTTTGCACATCGATCTTTGGAAAGAGGCAATCGGCTAATTTCGACTTCGTATAGCGATATCTGTGTCGCACGCACCATGACGTTTGTTTTGTCAGTCGTGGTTCAAATGCGAGAGAGTGCAGTCGCATATCCAAGTCAATATATATATAGAGTTGCTAAAACTTACACAAAATTAAATTTGTACTATGGCATTTATAGGGAAAAAAAAATGGTTGCCTGTAAAGTTGGTTTTACGGGCGAAGGAAGATTTTACGTGACAACGTCTTTTTCTCGGTAGTATATTTATTTGTATCATATCCATTCACTTTCTGATGATTTTACTTTCTGAACGCACCCATCACATGTGTCATTAATGTCATTATAGTGTCATTATTTTACATGTTTTAAATCTAAATATGCGATAATCAGACTATTATGCATGTATGTTGTCGATTCCAAACCCTTATTTAGTCTAGATCTACATGTAATTATTCTAAAAATACCGAACCGACGGAACAAACATCATATGTTTGACAGGTAAGTACGAACAGTTTGTATTTGTATGGGAATATAAAATTATCGTTTTTATTATTTTCGACTCATTTATTCAATATTTTCTCACCGTTTAAACCTTCCCTTGACTTCCACGAATAATTCAATACTAAAATTAGCCAAATCGGTTCAGCCGTTCTCGAGTTTTAGCGGGACAACCGGCCCTCGTACCTAACAGACGTGAGCGGGCGTTACACTTTTTCATGAGTGACTCCGAGCGCAACCTAATTTAAGACATTGTCACGTCAAAAGGTAAGCCGTTACTTTGCCAGTCACGCGAAATTATCTACAATGTTTATAAACATTTTGTAACTGAAGCCGACCAATTTAAAAAAACATGAGAATGTTAATTAAATGTTTGTAATTACACTTTTTGTCGATCTTTAAACCCACATTTAAGTATCCTAGTAGTATAACATCAGTTGCTAATGCTCATTCAACCCCTTTTAGGAATGTGGGCCTGAATATATATATATATATGTATAATTATTATTTTTCCCCAACAAGAACATTATAGCAATAACTATATATATTTACATCGAGTTTTACAGCTCTATATATTCCACGTGAAATCAAAACAAAACAACAATAAAGTACTTAGTTCTAAATTCAAATTCTGATGAACGATTAATCTAATAATTGCATTCGTTTGTATTCGGAAATGCGATGATTGCCGATGTGCATTCTTTATCGCCGTTTACTGTAATATATCTCGCGCGAGAAACAGTCGCGTGTCACAGTATGCTAGAGGGGAGGGGCTGGAAGTGAGATTTTCTCCCCGCGTAGCGAGCAGAAAACCCCACTTACGGCCTAGGGTGACGTAGATACTTTTACGTGCTTTTACTTCAAACTTTATTAACATAAGGGACGGTGGTTTTTAAATCCGGTAAACATCGATTTCGACAATGCCGTGAAAGTGTGAAGAAGCACGAGTAGGTCAAGGGATGGCCTCCAAACACCTATATCTTTGTTTCCAACCATTGTCTGTTACAAGGACTGCGTTGAAGGGTTTATTACATCAATTCGGAAACAAACCTTTCTTCATATATTTTTTTCGTTTTATAAAAACGTAGTGGAAACTGAAATTCCCATGCAAATTGTGGGACTTTATTTTACATTGAAAATGCTATCGATATTGAGTGGGATGATCCCGAAAATCCGTCAAGTTCTGGAAGAACAAAGATTCGGGTTTTTTTGAAGCCGCTCTCATGGCGTGTCATAAGACATTTATAACATACTTTTTATTTTAGAGCAGTAGAGTATTTAGAATCCACAAAATCTTTAAAAAACATGGCATGCCGGTGGGAATCGTATTCTATAAACGCCACACCATCCTCAACACTACGTAGGTGCGAATTTCATTTTTAGTGGCATAAAATTATTTTCTAAGTAATATATTTTTTGCTATAGCTAAGTATATATCAATGCGCCATTGTAAAAGCGGTCTCCCCTTGGGAAATAAAGGTAGAGAGAGACATGTACAAGCATTGTAATTGTAGCTTGCCTTACCGTCCGGCTTGACAACAGAATACGAGTAATGTTCATTTATTTATTTAATTAAATATGATTCTGTTAATATTCTTGAAATGTAATTTTATACCATTATAATAGGCTAGTAGACCCAGTATTAAAATATATTTGAAATGGTTAATAATGATCTTACTAGCTCTAAAAAAAAAAATCTTTCATTTTTGTGAAAGCTAGAAAGATAAATTTTATCAATTGAAAATTAGAAATTTCATGAACAGTCAAAAACGCCGTCCGCCATTTTTGCCTTTTGCTAATCTGTGGCGTGACGTACAATTACCTGTAAATATTCGAAATTCGACCGTCTTATAGTGCCATTCCGCTCACTCCAATATACTTTGACAGGAGATCGAGAGGGACGGCACTATTCGAAGTCGTCAAAGTAGACTTTCAGTTTTGTTTACATGCTCAATGACGTCACTATCATAAGCGAAAATGGCGGACAGCGTTTTAAGCATTTCAAAATACAGATTAAAAACCATATTTTCAAATTATTTTTTTCGGCCATCTTTCACTTTTATGAATTGATAAATATATATTTAGGTTTCCTTTGCTAAATACTATACGGAATAAACATTAGTATATTACAATTTGACATGAGTCAACTAGCCTATTATTGAGCCTTTTCTGCCAATGATGAAGATCTAAGAATCCACGCGAGCAATATAAAATTTAGACACATATAGGCCCTTGCGTCTATTGCAGACGAATTATGGTGTAGTGTTTGGGATACACCGTTTCTGGTGGCTAACTAAACCGATACGAGATCGACACATTTTACCGCAGGCCTGACAAGAGAAGTGTGCGACGGGTGGTACTGCGTCGCCTTGTCGACGTCTTTGTCTCTTGTCAGCGAGTGCCGCGAACCAGGTCTCATCACATAACTTGCGACCTTCAACAACGCATTTGCGCCACTCCGTCCGATTCTCCGCAAGCTTTTCCCATTTCTGGTGGTCAATATGGAAGGCGGCCATGTCCCTCTTTGCGCAATCTTTAAAGCGAAGCAATGGTCTGCCAACGTTTCTTCTTGCATTCGCCACCGCGCCAAGAAGAACACTACGAGGAAGACGAGAAGGTTCCATCCTGTACACATGCCCTAGCCAACGCAGACGTCTCTGTTTGAGAAACGCGGTCAAACTAGGCAGCTGTGTAATTTCTAGAACCCTTTCGTTTGTTACCCTGTCTTGCCACGATATGCCCAAGATCTTACGAAGGCAACGCATGTAAAAAGAGTTTAAACGCCGTTCTACTTTTGCATACGTTGTCCAGGTTTCAGCTCCGTACAAGAGTATGCTTAGAATGGACGCCTGAAAAATTAGCATTTTGGTATTTGTCGTGAGATGTTTGTTTTGCCATACTCTTATACTAAGCTTCCCGAACATGGCGGCCGCTTTTCCGATACGTATGTCGACCTCTGCATCGAGCGTGAGGTTGTTCGTTACGGTCGACCCTAGGTAGCAAAACCTGTCCACTACTTCTAACAGCGTGCCATTGAGCGAGATCATTGGGGCGACAGAGCTATTTTGTGCTAGCACAACGGTCTTTTTGGCGTTTATAGACATGGCAAACAGGGAACATGCCTGGGAGAATTGACTCACCATTGACTGGAGCTCTTGTTCCGAGTGAGCGACAAAGGCTGCATCATCGGCATATAAAAGGTTGTCGACGAAAAGATCCTGACGGTTTCTTTTAGATTTGAGGAGAGAGATGTTAAACATCTTTCCGTCGGTCCTCGTGTGCAGATGGATACCCTGTTGGTTATCGCGGAAAGCTGTACGTAATATAGGGGAAAAGTATATACCAAACAGGGTAGGCGCCAAGACACAGCCCTGTCGCACTCCTCTGGACACAAGGAAAGGCTCTGATGGTTTGCCATTAAAGACTACCGTGCCCTTCGTGTTATCGTGGAAAGATGCCACGAGGTGCAGAAATTTTGATGGACACCCAATGCTCTCGAGCGCTGTGTACAAACCCTTTCGGCTAACCGTATCGAAGGCCTTATTAAGGTCCACGAAAGCCACAACTAAGGGGGTATTTTGTTCACGACACTTCTCCTGTATTTGGCGAAGTGTGAAAATCATGTCTACTGTGGAACGCTCAGAGCGGAAGCCACATTGTGACTCAGGATAAATACGTCCTGCAAGCTTTTGTAGTCTTGACAACACGACTAGACCGAAAAGCTTGCCTACAATGCTCAGTAGGGAGATACCGCGGTAGTTGTTGCAGTCACCGCGGTCGCCTTTCCCTTTGTACAACGTGACGATGTTAGCGTCACGCATATCCTGAGGCACACTTCCTGCTTGCCAGCATTTGCACAGCAGATTGTACAAAATTGGTCGCACGCATTCGAGTTTTATTATCTCGGCTTGGGTGCCATCACCGCCGGGACTCTTTCCGCGCTTAAGCCGATTGACAGCCTTGGTGAACTCCTCTATAGACGGTAGATCATCTAGCTCGGTCATTTGTTCCAGTCTAGGCATGCCCTGCACAGCCTCCGGGTGTATGTCAACAGGACTCGAGTAGAGGTCGGTGTAATGCTCGACCCAACGGTCGAGTTGTCGTTTACTATCTAAAATGATAGTACCATTCGCGTCCTTAACAACAAAAATTTAGAACAAAGTAAAAATTAGATAAAAGTAAAAAAGACGGTACAGGAAAGCTCACCCAAACGCAATGTTGAATAAAACATAAGAAGAAGAAGAAGAAAAAAAGAAACACATAAAAGAAATATAAAGAAAATGAAAGCAGAGTTGTCTTTAATTTTCATTTTTGGATCCATGGATCAAATGAAGATGAAGCTTTAGAGGTAGAAGAAGACAGTTGAATAGAGATCACTCGCAGACTAACCTTGGGACTGACCACTCTCCGTATATTTCCGTTATTTATGGGAACTACCGGCGAAATTTCAGCTCTGGACATCTCAGCCGTCTGGGTGCCTGGTACCTCAACTCCCATCTAGTTAGCCAGGAATATCATGATCAGAAATAAGATTTGTAGAATTCAAAACCAATTTTGATAAAAAACAAAGTTTAAAAGCATCTAGGATGTAAGAAGTAGAAAAGAAAGCGGAGCCACACAATGCTACATTAAAAATAAGAAAGAAGGATAGCTTAGGGCACACGCACACTCGACCAACCTTTGGACTGACCATTCGCGGCACATCACCATTGCCTATGTGGGTCATCGGCAGGACTTCAGGTCTGGGTGCTTCGAATCTCTGGGCGCCTGGTACTGGGGCTCGTTCGATGCCCATCTAGCCAGGAATACCATATCAAAACTAAATAATATAATCGACCCCTATAGCTAATCAGGCACCAGCTATTAACCAATTTGTAGAAGAAAAAGGCAATTTAATAAGATTTGTCACCACGCGTGGTCAACTACCCACTATATTACCTGGTCTATTACTGGTACACTGATCCTAAAAAGGGTGATTAGATTTAACTTCCTAGTTTGGAACGTTCATTTCCTGGTATCCCTATTAAAGTAGTCCCTGCTAGACAACAGTGTCATCTGATCTCCTCCCTAATAGGCTGGGTACAATTCTTCGAAGGCTACTCAATTATATATGTTTTTCGAAAGTCATTGCTTTAAGGATCTACAGTCTGCAGGTAATTTTTTGTGCCATGGTTATAATTTTTTTTTTTTTAATTGACACATTAACAGTTCACAATAGTGTTTGCTGAAGGGACCGTTGACTTCGAGACGCAATAAAAAAATTGTCGATGATCGGCAAGATCGAATATGTGTATGAATTTTCTATTTTTTTTATGAGTAGAATTTATAGCCAATACTAACCTTCGGACTGACGATCCTTGCATCCCCATTCACAGGCATCACTGGCAACACTTCAGCCCTGACCCGCTCCCTGCCCGCCGGCGCGGGCTCCACGCCGACGATCTCGCCGGGGATGCCGCCGGCGCCGACGCCGACGCCGCTCACGCCGTTCATGGTGGACTGGTCTTCCACGGAGCCGAGGATCTGGAGCACTGCGGAGCGGAAGTCCTTGTAGACCTCTTCGGGGTTGCGTTCGCCGTTTACCTGGAGATAAAAATGGGTGAGTTTATAGTTGTTCTTATTCATTAAAGGGCAAATATCACTATTTTCAAAGTGTTTTCGAGTGGTTCCTCTTCGTGCAATAGTGCCGTGCCGTCTCTCTCAATCTCCTGTTGAGTGAGCGGGATGACAATAAATGACGGTCGACTTTCGAACATCGGAGTAGGCTTTCTGTTTATTTACTCGGTACTCTACGTCACGCCACAGATAAGCTAAAGGCAAAAATGGCGGTCGGCGTTTTTGGCTGTTCATGAAATATTAATTTTCAAAATATTTTCTTTTAGAGCTAGTAAGTAGTAAGATAATTATTAACTATTTCAAATATATTACAAAATGGGTCAACAAGCCTATTAATAGCAGCATAACCGATCACACGGTATCCAGGTCAGCCAGCCGTTCACCCAGCACTAACGAAAAATTCATAAGCCCGTGTTCTGAACCACGCCTCTGAATATCGAAAAGCCGATAATGTGTCATAGAAACTTGCCAATATAATTATTTCTACTGAGAAACGGACAGGACAAGAGGTATTAAAGACAGGTATCGTTATGAATATGATTTGATTTGTCTGTAATTATAGGAAATAAATAGTAAATAAAATACATGGTTAGTTATGGAAGAACTAGACCAGTTTTAATTATTTTTATATTTAAGAGGCCTTATTCCTTTTAAAATGCTGATTGTTTTAGATATTTTTCTCTATAATCAAACATATAAATGCTTCTTAACATATTATTGATGTTACTACCTAGAACAGGGCTATTGGGATTTATTGGTATATATTTGAAACCTACAGTTTGAATTTTTCATTGATAATTTTTGTTTCAAAAACTACTCGAAACTGACAAAATTCACGCGGAGAATTAGTTTTTTCAACTTATTTTCGACTGCACGCGATAAAAGCATGAAATCGCTATGTTACTACCTAGAACTCGGGGAAAAGTATTATTCACTTCAAAAAGTTGGTTGAAATTATCAATATATTGGTCATAATATGAAAAAAAAAAACACATTTTAAAAGGAATTAGGCATCTTAAGAGGCCTGAGAAAACTGGAGTAAGTATAATGTTTATAGTCTATGAAAGCATGGAGCTACTCCACATACCAGCACCTCTCGTGTGACTGAAATGAAAATGTAAATTCAGTCCTTTGTTTGTAAGTTAGTGCCGTTAGTCAGTATCCTTACCAGTCACTATTACCACTAGAGATGTGCCATATCCGAAAATTTCCGGACACTAACCTCATTTATAATGGGAAAAGAGGAAAGTTTCAGAAACGGTACATCACTACTTATCACCAGGTGGCCTGCATGTTCGTTACCTACTTCATACCATTCTAAACAACGATCTTGCCTACATCCAAGGGCCCGTCCCGGCCGACCCCCTCCTCCCCTTGGTGATGTTTGGTGATTTTAACGGTAAATAATTACACGTGATGTCTTCTCGGACCGCCCCTCCCTATCGTGATAATTCGTGATATTTTTCTGACCACCCTTATGTTTATGGGGTTAAACGATCACACGATTTCTGCTCGAGACCTAAAATCCCCTTCATGTTTCCTAATAAGTACACAATTTGCGTCATCAGAAAAATGTCTCCATCATCTCGTGAATTTACAATGCAGCTCGATACCTATCATCGTGAAAAACACAGTCCAAGAACTGCACGCCTCCCCATTACCCCCCTGTAACCTTCATAATATTTTATGAAGACCACGTACGATGGCAGCCATTAAAGATTTAGAGGGTATATCTTGACCAGCGGTGTAGTTTCCCACGAATCGGTTTTACAAGCTTTGTGTATGACTGGTGAGTAAATTATTGGATACCTTTTGTTATAAGGTGTAGCTATAAAGAGACGACTTATTTTTTGCAGGCTAAAATTGGATCAGAAAGTAGCGACGTGATATATGGTGTTCATTGCTAGTGAATACTTGACGACGCGATTGGCGCAGTGGTAGAAGTTGCCGACTGAGCCGGCGGTCCTGGGTTTGAATCCCGGCAAGGGCAAATATTTGTGTGATGAACTCCAATATAATTTACTGCTTCATGTTCTATCTATTTATTTAAGTAAATATATCGACGCGTAAGAATCAATATATTGTCTAAGTTACAAAAAAAAATTAGACTAATATGGCATTCTATTAGTTTTTTTCTGAACCTAACTGCATTAAAAGGTGAAAAACTTCAAAAATGTTAGACGGTATTGATTCTTAAGTGTCGATATAGTACCTAGAAACCGTAATCCAACCTAGTAGAGCTTAATTTGGGACTAGGTCAAGTGAGTGAGTTTGTCCGATATTTATTTATTTTATTATTACTAGAATGTCATCCAGAAAATTTGCGTTAAACCGCAGCTTGACCCTGATCCTGCTACAATATAATCAGACATGTCTTTACGTGTTACTGTTTTTTTCTGTTCTGTGACTTTAAACAGTAAACAAAAAAAAAAAAACAGTAAACAGGAGTTAAAATTTTCAATGTGTGTTTTGGCTACACAGGTTTCCTTAGAAATTGAGATCGAGTTAATCTGGGATGATTTTTATTGTATTAAACTTCTATAATTGCGAAGTATTAAGTACTCATGAATATATTAATCAAGAGCAATACCCGAGAATAATGTCAACAAACCTTAAGAAATCATTTCAGATCGTTGCCTTTAATACTCAATACTTTTGAAGCCACTTAATAATTTAACGAGCCAGGCTCGAATAGTATAGCGATGTATTTAATTACTGGTAGGTTATTTCTTTCCAGGTTATAATTTAAACGAATAATGTGGACAAATTAAAAGACTTACCTAAGTGTTCTTATTAAGTAAGAAAGTTCTGTTTTCTTTTGCTTATTTGAAGCGGGTTTTCAGACCGAAATACTTTACAAAAGAACACATAAAAATGTATAGATACAATGCGCTAAATCAACGAAATCTTTGGGATATCTCCTATTACAGCAATATCTCAGCTTGTATCAATCGAAATTGTAAATTCTAAGGAAATTTTGCTATTCAAACTGCATTATTAGGGGCGAATATTTGTTCCCAAATATCATGGATTATGTATTTATTTTATTTATTTATTTATTTTATCGTTCTAGTACCCATAGTACAAGCTTTGCTTAGTTTGGGAATAGGTCAATGTATATATAAAACTTTGAGATCTCAGATAGATACCAATAATCATCGGATTGAATTGAGGGCCTTTTTAGGGTTTCGTACCCAAAGGGTAAAAACGGGACCCTATTACTGAGACTTCGCTGTCCGTCCGTCCGTCTGTCACCAGGCTGTATCTCAAGGTCGGTGATAGCTAGACAGTTGAAATTTTCACAGATGATGTATCTATTGCCGCTATAACAACAAATACTAAAAATGAAATAAAATAAATATTTAAGGGGGGCTCCCATACAACAAACTTGTTATAGATTTTGGTATGAAACCCTTCATGCGCGAGTTGGACTCGCACTTGCCCAATTTTTTAAGAGGGCGCCAACGCGTTGGCTAGCTCTCTCTCTAACTGAGCGTAAGCGTGAGCGAGATGGAAATGCGTGCTCGAAAGCGCGGAAATCATGTTTTTTGAGTTGTGTCATAAACGTGTGCATTTTATATATTGAAAATAGTTTTACAGTTTTTGAGAACTTATAATTGTGCATCTATTAAGCTAAAAAACATTGTTAAAAACGGAAGGATCGTGAAGATCCAACCGAAAATATCTAAAAAAAGGGTTATGTTTGAGAGATAAAAGTATCGAGAAAATTATTACCAATCGTGTTTTCACGTTGACAAGATTGAAGAAAAACTGTTTAAGTTTCTTATTTTCAAGGGACAGATTTTTAATCACTATGGATGTTGAGATCTAGGATCATTCACCTGACGAATTTTGCATGGGTGGGCTCTTAACCCTAGACGAAAAAGAAGAGTGTTTAACATGTGTATCTATGTGACTGTCTATGGCATCGTAGCTCCGTAACGGATGGACTATACATTTAGTATTTTTTTTAATCGAAATACTTGTCCGTCGAGATGGTTCTTAGCTATGTTTGGTGGAAATAGAACCAACAGCTTTCAAGATATTCAGCTTTAATTGGAACACGTGTCGAGATCTCAGCCAATATTTATTTAAACTTTATTGCACAAAATACAGAAGTAAAAGTACAAATAGTGGACTTATTGCCATGAGCTAGAATATTGAAGGTAAGAATTCCAAATTTTGTAGTTATGTTCAGTTTTAGTAGCATTTTCTATATCAGTAACGACTGGACGACAGGAGAACGCTCCTGCGTTTCATACCACATTTCAGATGTAAGTAATCCTTAAAATTAAAACCCTTAAAATAACCGTATACTTTTATTATGGAAATTTATTAGTGCCACCAGCTGTAGGAATGTACGATGTCTTGAAAGCTTACCGTGAATTTATATTACGAGTACTTACCGTTCATTGATGGGTTACTCTCAATATTTCATATGCATATGCATAGCTACAGTTAATTACTTATATAAGTACGAGTAGCAGTGGCGGGGCGTCGATAGAACCCAATTCCCACCGGCTTGCCTATTGCAAGACATTTTGAACGTGTACACCCTTGTACATACATTCTTAAAAAAAATTGGGCAAGTGCGAGTCCGACTCGCGCATGAAGGGTTCCGTACCATAAAACAAGTTTGTTGTATGGGAGCATTGGGAGCCCCCCTTAAATATTTATTTTATTTTATTTTTAGTATTTGTTGTTATAGCGGCAACATAGAAATACATCATCTGTGAAAATTTCAACTTTAGCTAGCACCTTTCTAAAGATACAGCCTGGTGACCGTCCGTCCGTCCGTCTGACAGCGAAGTCTTAGTAATAGGGTCCCGTTTTTACCCTTTGGGTACGAAACCCTAAAAACTAAGCCAAACCTGCTCCACTTTACCCAAGAATACTTTTGACGACACACCTCTGACAAGTAGAGACGATTGATTGAATGAGTCTCATGATGACCAGCTGCTTGAGTCTGGATGTTTTAAATTTTAAATTTAGGTTATTTCCGAGTAAATCTCAAACGCGCTCACATTTGTTATCGCATGTAAACAGCTCGGCGGACATGGGTGACATTGTACGTTGACCGTCAATCGATCGGGTTGCTTTATTGAAGCCCTTCGGCCGCGTCACCCTATGACGCCATAGCTAGAACGGCGTATGTGCTATGGAGATTTTAATGCGGTTATGCCGTTTAGGATTAGAGAAGCGTGGCCACTAGAAGACAAGAATCTCATACGGGCAGAAAACGCGCTCTTCGTTTGTTCTTTCATCGTTGAAGAAGGACTGGGATTATTCTTGGATACCTACCCTCAGTTAGCTCGTCTGCCACCATGACCACTCTACAACCAGAACGTGGTATGTGCAATGGAGATCTTATGCGCTTGAGCCGTTCTGGATTGCATAAGCGTGGCATTTAAGATTCTACCTTAATTATTGATACCCCTAGGGCGTGTGACCTGACGACTTCATAGCTAGAACGGCGTATGTGCAATGGTGATCGTAATACGCTTGTACCCTTCTGAAGTGGCTAGTTGCCACCGAAAATTAGAACCTGAATATGACCAGCGGGTCTAGGATCAAAGCATCTGTCACTCACACTCGCTTTTTGTCAGAACGTGACGGATGCTTTGTTACTTATTTATCGGGTGATATACGCAACTGTTTCAAGAGCCCTGTGTACCTACTTAATACTTAAACGCAATTTACGAGCGAGCGAAATTTCTTCGTTTCAGCTTGGCTCGAAATAATTTCGTTACCGGATGTATGTTTGGTTGTTTAGGATGTTTTGGGTACCTATCCAAGCAATTTCCGGCTGTTTTCAGCTATACCCCGCGCGGCGAACGATGATTCCTATGACATCTGTCATCTCAGTACATTTTATAACCTATAATCGGAAATTTCTCAACTGATTCTCATGAAATTTTGTGAGTAGCTTCATAAGTATGTAGATTGTTTTGCCGATTCAGTTTTTTTTTAATGTATTGAAATGGAAAAAAAAACGAGTGAGCTCGCGAGGTTTATAGCTCACAGAGTCCCTAGTTTACCTACCAGCAGGACTAGCAAATCTTTCCGCGACTTAGCATCTCCTATCATGCTTGCACGGTATTGAAAGGAAAGTGACAGGTAGTATTTGTCGACAAAAAGTCGGGTGTCCAAGTTATACTAGACCCTTACTCTATGACTAGACGTACAGTTTTAGGGATTGTATAGATTCTATTTAGTTCGGCTTGCTCTGTCTACAAAACGTTATGTCATCGACAATCGTCGACAATCATTAACCAGTTTTGACACTAAAAACAACACAGAAAAGTCTCACTTTGAAAACTACCTATTCGGACGTCGTCATTAATATTGTATGTGAATTGTGTGTTTTAATATGAGTCACGATCACGAATTTCTGTTTGTAGTCAAATTAACGATAGTTTGTACTGAATAAGTTTTGAAGCAGATTAGTTCTAGGGCCTAACTAAATATCAAATAGTCAGTGACGTAGTTACCCAAGGGCTAGCCAGGGCAGTGCCCTAGGGCCTCCAAGCTCAGAGGAGCACTTGGCTAAGCTCATAGCCCTGTTAGTAAAGCCCCAAAGTTAGTAGGGCCTCGGTAATCCGGACTCCCGCTTATTCAGTGATCGGGAATGTAATCGTAGCGTCTTGTTTTTACCTGTCCGGATTAAACAGGCCCTACTGTAATATTTTTACGAGACCCTAGGCCGTAAGTGATTTTTTTGCCCATGGGAGAAAATCTCTCTTCCTGGCCGCGGCAAAACGGTACTGAATCCTATCGAAAAAACTTGACTTTCATCACTGTGGATAGTTTTGGCTGTATTATGCAAAAAATACTTGAAATTTGCGTAATATTTTTGCGGACATTAACCGGCTTTCAACGTCAGTTACCAAAGTTTTTCGTTACTAGTAAAATAAATTAGTACCACTAGAAATATGCAATATGGCGTCGCCTGAAAAACAGTCTGTTGGGCTATACAAGGGCTCTCGTTTTGTATGTTTAGAAAAGGTGCAAGCAAATTATAATTAATTTAAAACTAAAACCAGATTCGCTTACATCCACTTATCCCATAAAAAAATCAGGCAAACATAACCAGTAATCAATAAAACAACAAATACGACTTGAACAAACGTAGTAATTTCTAGAAGGCGGTACCATGCATATTGTATGACAAAATGACCACCCTACTTGTGTGTCGGCTTATTATTTCTTTAATACTAAATTGCAGTTGTGTATTCAGAAGTTAGTGACTTCATCGGTTAACAAGGGCTTATCGACCAATCAATAAACAAGTCGGTTACAACAATAGTTATTCTAATAGCATCGAACATGAGCTATTAATACACAAAATTCAAAGATATGGCGTTAAAGGATTGGAACTGCAATTAATGAAGTCATTTCTGAAAAATAGAGAACAGACAGTAGAAATTCAATTAGAGGGACAGAAAATGAGATCGAACCCTTTGCCCGTCCCTGAGATAGGTGTCCCTCAAGGTTCAGCACTGGGCAATACCTTATTTATATTATTTATGAATGACCTTGCACTGCTTGACATAGACGGAAAATTTATAATATATGCCGACGATACCACAATAATTGTTCATGGTAAAACTACTCATATTTGAGTAGTTTTACCATGTCACAGAGAAAATTAAAACTGTCATGGTGACTGTACAGAAATGGTTTTCTGATAATGGCCTCACTTTAAACTCTGACAAGACCAATGTCATATATTTCAATGCCAAGAGAAGTATAAACGAAGAAGTTCAAATCGATCTATTTGGTGGGAGCTATGTAAAGAGCTCTAACATAGTAAAAATGTTGGGACTTAATATCGATCCTGCCTTGTCTTGGAAAACCCATATAGACTCTGTATGCAGCAAAATGGCAACTGGTGTATATGCACTAAGACAACTACGTCCACTTATATCAAAGGAATGTCTCATACAAGCTTATTACGCCTACGTGCATTCGAATATGTCATATGGCATAGTTTTATGGGGAAATTCTTCAGATCACGAGAGAATACTGAAAATGCAAAAGAAGGCCATAAGAGTTATAATGAACGCTGGCTACAAAGATTCGTGTCGAGAATTTTTCAAGACGCTCAACATCATGACATCGGTGGCACTATACATATTCGAAACCATAATGTTCGTCAGAGAAAATATTCATAATTTTCGGAAGAAGGGATGCTCTACACGACCAAGTCGGCAACCGAACAACCTCTGTTTAAGCCCACATAAATTAGCCATGGCACAGAAGATGCCTGGAGTCATAGGACGACGACTTTACAATAAACTGCCAGAATCGATGAAGGAAGAACAACGACTGACGGTGTTCCGTAATAAATTAAAAGATCTATTAACTAATAAAACGATATACAATATTAATGAATTTCAAATATAATCAAATTAATAAGACTGCAATGTATAATCAATGTATAATCTTAGTTTTTCTTTTTAATTAATGTCTACAAATAATATGTAATAAAATAAGTGACTAGTCACACCTGCAGTAGTATAGCAGTGTTCATGGATACATAAATACATAAAATGTATTACGCATTGTGTGATGAATAAAATATTATCTTATCTTATCTTATCTTATCTAATATTGAACTGTTGATATAAAGATCAATACACAAAAAAAAATGCGTAACCTGGCGGACGAGACCGAGAATCAAACCCGGTACCTCTAAATTACCGGTCCAAGGTGTTAACCTACGTTAGTATTTGTTGAGCGGCAACAGAAATACATCATCTGTGAAAAACGACGCGTTTGGCTCGCCTGCCTACTGAGCCGGCGGTCCCGGGTTCGAATCTCGGCCAGGGCAAATATTGGTGTGATGAACTCGAATATTTGTGCTTGGGTCATGGTTGTTCTATCTATTTAAGTATATATTTATCTATATAAGTATGTATATCGTCGTCTAGTACCCATAACATAAGCCTTCTTGAGCTTAAACTCGGATTTCTAATTCAAGACCAAAAAAACTACGACAGATACGTCACTGTCAAAATTGACAACATTTAAATGACATTTGAGTTTGTTTCTTGGCTTGCACCAAATGCTCAAGTGTTACGAGTACAATACCAGATTTTGTACCAAAAATCTCTGATGTTTAAGTTTTTATTATTTCCTCTTGTAATTATGCAACAATAAATATATCTATAGTTGTTTTGTTAAAACATAGAGTTAAAGTTACCAATTAATAAATTATCTTAGCGTGTTTAAAAAAGAAAAAGGAATTTACTATTGTAAAAATATTTTGTTGTAGTAGCAACCTTGTGGTAGTTTTTTTGGTCTTGAATTAGAAATCGTAGTATAATTTGGGACTAGATCGATTTGTGTGACGTTGTCCGATATTTTATTATTTATTTATTTCAACTGTCTATCTGTCACGGTTCATGAGATACAGCCTGGTGACAGACAGACGGAAGTAAAGGGTCCCGTTTTTACCCTTTGATGGGTACGGAACCCTAAAAAGAGAGGCATCTCTGTGCAATTCTTGGGGGCGATGCGCTTACACATAATGTTTTGATGTAATTTTGACTGACCTCTAGCTTGTCGAGAAACTAGTTTCCAGACTAACATTATGAAGTTTTGCCTACGCTTATATTTGATTTATTTTTATTTACCCATCGTCTGCGCGTAACGGACAGCTGGTGGGTGGCAAATTTACCTATTGTGCTATCGTCCCTACTTTGAAAAAACTAAGATACGAATTTTATTCAAAGAAAGAAAAAGACGTAGCAACTCTGTGACCTTTTTACAGAGGTTGGTATCCTCTCCTTTTTTGAAATCGGTTGAATGAAAAACGAGTTTTTTTAAAATATTTGGTTACAAATTAGAATTTAAACAAAAAAAAGCAAAAAGAGAAGTGGCCCATGAGGGGATCGAACCCGCGACCTTCGCGTTATTAGCACGACGCTCTAACCAACTGAGCTAATGGGCCGCTGTTCAAGCGAGTGAAATATATCTTCAGCTTATCTATAAGCAGCGGAGTCCCTGATATTGGTGATAGAGAATAGAGATAGAATTAATGCCAGAATTTATCATCAATACATATTGATATAATCCATCATAATCAGTTATCACTTTCAGTTGGCTTCATTTGATCAGAGCATTGTCAAATGAGAATTGTTGAGTATTGAATAGCTGTCTGAAAAATCTCTCCTGACTTGTTTTATTTAGAAAACAACTTTGGACACCTATGGACATTCAATGCCAAAACAAACTGTTATCTTGCCAATAATTATTTTAACTTACTGGCTATTACATATAAAATTGGTAACTCATTTTTGACACTGATGAATTAATGAATTCTCGTATATATGATACGAGAAAATGGATTGGTCGCAAATGGTATCTACTCGTATGTATACACTTTATTGTACACAACAACAGCTTATAAATACATTCATAACAGATAAAACATGTACCATGGATCTCTTCCAGATAACGTCTGACCAAATAGAAGGTATAATTTGTCAGAATATTGCATGCATTAAGGCAGCAACAATGAATGTACTTGTGGCGACGCGCCGTATTGTCGCATCAGCATTCTCAATACGGACAACGCAGGCACGGCGGGACGGGCAGTCGCTTAGATACTTAGAGTCGCGCGTATATAGAATATTGCGTGTCCCGGTTCCGCCTGCCCATGTCTTAGATTCGGTCTTTGCAATCGTGTAAATAACCTTCTGATAATAAATTAGGATATACTGTAGTTGGACTTTAATTTATCTCCCATGCTAAACCACCAGTAACCCTAAATACTTTTACACTGAACTTGCCCCATTTGTGCAGCTTACCACCATGAGGCCGCGTTGACGGGTTATTGATATACTTAAAGATGCAAACAAATTTCATCCTTATGGTAAGCCCGAAAATGAGACTATTTATACTAAACACTGTCACATGTTACTTAAAGTAGTATACATGTATCATTTTATTGGAAAAACCTACTTTATCCCCCGACAAAAATGGGGGATCAATTTTTCTTTGAGCTTATTTGATCTTTGTATCAATGGTTTAAAAAAATATCGGCCAAGTGCGAGTGGGACTCGCGCACGAAGGGTTCCGTACCATTAATTATCTGTAAGTATATGTTGTATGGGAGCCCCCCTTAAATATTTATTTTATTTTTAGTATTTGTTGTTATAGCGGCAATAGTAGTAATTTCAACTGTCTAGCTATCACCGTTCTTGAGATACAGCCTGGTGACAGACGGACGGACGGACAGCGAAGTCTCAGTAATAGGGTCCCGTTTTTACCCTTTGGGTACGGAACCCTAAAAAGGGGTGTTATAATACATACATATAAGTTTAACATGTGTGTCTGTGGTATCGTAGCGTAGCTCCCAAACTATATATACTTACATATATCATATCAGATATCAGGAGGCGTCGCCGAAATATCTATAACTATCATATTGATTGCTCATTTTATGGTTTAAATTCAACAAATCGAACAGTTTTATGCATCAAAACAAATTTAAACGGCGCAGTAATGGCGGTAATGAAGTTTTCTCGCAGCTGTCGTAGTTATTTCAGTTCAGAGACAAACTAGAGTCGGCCCCAATTATCATATCGTTCGATATCTTACTTACGTGCGACATTTGTCAAATTTGATTGCAAATTGACAATTCATTTCGAACTATTGTCGTCGTCTCGTCATCTCGACTGATATTAGAATAGAGGTCCAATCAAACTTCTTTGTTTTTCAGAGATGCTCGAAATTTGATATTTCATTCAAATTTCGAATATTATCGAAATCTATATTATTATTTAGCAATAATACAGATAAGAAATTTGTTCTAACAAAACAGTATATTTTTATGGTGGTCATAATGTGCGGTTCTTGAACGCAGCATGGAGGGTTTATGATAATTGGATAGATAAACCAATAAACTACATAAGTATAAAAAATGCATGTTGTAAAATAATAGGATTGTAAAAAGCTTCGCTATCAATGACCGCAAACATCGTTTACCGCCCACTGCCGTAATTGCCTAATGAGGACAGCCAAGTCATGACATCACCGCTGCCGTAGCATATGTGGCGTAGACAATGGCCGCTACGAGCTACGCCGTAGCAGGCAGTGTTGATAATGTCACATTTTGCATAATTGTATTGAAATTATTATGATATTGGGCATAAAATCTTTGGTATGTCTATGATACTGGCCTTTAGAACTTTATCTAAGTAAGTATTTGTACCAGCAACGTTTCTGTTTGTATTGACCACTCGATCTGGCGTTCCAGTACTTACCCGCTAGCCAGCTCACCAGGAAACTACTTAGTTATTGGTCCTTCGAGCCGGATAGACGGACCACTGTCTCACTCACCGCTATCAGCATCCCGCTCTGGTCGAAGTATTCAGCCACGGGCATCACACTTCTATAGAAGTTGTTGAGCTCCATCCTCGCCAGGCTGAGTACCACGTGCCCCAGGCGGGCGCCATACTCGATCTGGCGCTCCAGGACCCGCTGGCGCCAGCTGACCAGGACTACGCCGCTGATGGTTTGGATCTGGAAGGATTAGGTGAGTAAGTAAATAAGTATTGATAAGGTTCTCCTAGCCAACCTATCTTACTTTTTTTTATGGTGGATGGAATAATGCATTTATTTTTACAGAAGAACATTATGTAAGGGTCAGGTACGCCATTTTATTTTTCGTTGTACATCCTACTTTTTTAGATTTTGGATATTTTAGGTATTATATACTGAGAATTACGAGCTCTTTGGATCTAATTTGGAGAAAAAAAGTGTCCCGAAATTTTCATATATTTTTTGTTTTTCCATTCCGTTAGGTTAGGTTATACAACGATTATATTAGGTTATATAACGAAAAAATATTTTTTTTTTCTCCATAATTAGTTCGAATAGAGAATCGAAACGGTCCGACACAGAACATTTATTTCCCACTCAGTTCCTAAGTTAAGTTTTGGAGTAGGACACAGACGATAACGAAACCTCGATTTGTATGAAAAAAACCGGTCAAGTGCGAGTCTGACTCGCGGATCGAGGGTTCTGTACAAATACTTAGCCCATCTTAACTGGCCGAGTTAAGTTTGCACCTGGTATGTATGGCGCCGGATGAAATGCAAAGTTAACGCAACCGATCACGTTTGTTGTATGGGAGCCCAGTTAAATATTTATTTTATTCTGATTCTTATAGTATTTGTTGTTATTGGAGCAACGGAAATAGGTACGTCATTTGTGATAATTTCAACTGTCTAGCTATCACGGTTCATGGTATACAGCCTAGTGACAGACGGACAGCGGAGGCTGTAGTAATGTTCCGTCCCGTTTTTAACCGACTTCAAAAAAAGGAGGGGGTTCTCAGTTCGGTTGTGTTTTTTTTTTTTTTTTACCCTTTGGGTACGGAACCCTAAAAATGAGGAGTGGTATTACCTCTTAAACTAATCTAATTAAATTGTTTAACTCTACGCAGGACTTGCGTTCCATTGACCTATTGTTCACATTTTCTGACAATCTATGTTCAAAAGAACCTTACTGCGAATAATCGACACAGGCTATACCGAACAGTTAGTCATTCATTTCAACCAGGCTATCAAAACATGTGCAATATGTGATTCATGAGTTGCTAAAGTCGTTTATTTATGGTGAAATTAAATGTAATGAATCATCTTTAGGTTTCGTTTCTTGATTGCTAATATGTCAGTTTTATTTTGATCTAAACTGACCTATACATTATAGCCGTTCATGTACAAACAGGCTTTAAACTTTAAGTATATACCTACAGAAAAAGCGCATAATCGTCTTATCTTCTCTTATTAACAAACTGTTGCTAAGTAAAGTCAGGACAGGCCACCCTAATTCTTCCAAGCAAATGAACTGTCAAACAATACAAACTAACACTTTGTATGGTTATATATAGTTAGAACGTGGTCCGACTAAGTATAATAGTAGTTTCAGCCACAGTAGCGCCACCAATTAAACACCTTTCTTTTTGCATCGCCTACTAATTTCTGACGTTTTTAGAGTTCCGTACCCAAAGGGTAAAAACGGGACCCTATTACTGAGACTTCGCTGTCTGTCCGTCCGTCCGTCTGTCACCAGGCTGTATCCCAAGAACGGTGATAGCTAGACAGTTGAAATTTTCAGAGATGATGTATTTTTATTGCCGCTATAATAACAAATACTAAAAATAACATAAAATAAATATTTAAGGGGGCTCCCATACAACAAACTTGTTATAGATTATGGTACGGAACCCTTCATGCGCGAGTCGAACTCGCACTTGCCCAAGTTACGCTTAGGTACGTGTACCTAATCTGTATATTGTTTGTATTTATTTCCCATTGAGGTGTGCAATAAATAATATTATATTCCATTCTACATTTCAGCGGACACTTTTGGATACATGAAGATGCTACTTCTCCTTTTTATACTCCATTCCATACTCCTAACACTGAACTCAACAAACATTACTCAATTGCGGGAAGCATCAACATTCGGACATGCGTGGTTCGATCCACAAAAATCGAACGCGTTAAGGTCGCCACGAATTAAACTACAATTTATAAGTCTAACATATCACCAAATTAATTTGCTGGTGGATAAATCTGAAACTAACACATACATACAAAAATACAGTCTGAAGTTGGACGGTAGCGACACCGGTGACCGCAAATGTAAAATTGTATTGTCTTGTTTATCACAAAGTTATCTGTAGTCGGTGGACAAATTCGGGAACTAAAACGTTGCGTAGTAAATTTCCGAGAGATAGTAACGCTCTTGACGGCAATCTTAAGTTTGCTCGTCAATTTTGTTGATATACTGCTAAGTTTGGTTGTTGACTAGGATCGACTGATTATAAATATTTTACCTCTTCGAAAACTCGTTTTAGAAAATTACAGTTTTATTATAACCAAGGTTTCGTTTCGTCTATTTCCTCCTTCAAAACTAATCAATCATTAGGTACGAAATTTTAGGGACTGAATAAATAAGAAGGTTCTGTGTCAGACCGATTTTCGAAAATCGCAAAATTTTGGCGCAAATTATTATAGAATTTGTGTCCCTTTACGGCGGAATTTTACTAGATAGAGTGATTCAAGAGAAAGGTGTATATGTATAATACATGCATAATTTATCAGCATTGCACCCGTGCAAAGCCGGCGCGGATCGTTAGTTTATTTATAAAAAACCTACCTTGTCGGAATATTCGGCAACGTCCCTCATGGAGCGAGGGTACCCGGAGACCAGGTAGGTCTTGGCGGTGGGCGCCATCTTCATTTCCAGCAGGATCGTTAGTTTATTTATAAAAAATCCTACCTTGTCGGAATATTCGGCAACGTCCCTCATGGAGCGAGGGTACCCGGAGACCAGGTAGGTCTTGGCGGTGGGCGCCATCTTCATTTCCAGCAGGATCGTTAGTTTATTTATTAAAAATCCTACCTTGTCGGAATATTCGGCAACGTCCCTCATGGAGCGAGGGTACCCGGAGACCAGGTAGGTCTTGGCGGTGGGCGCCATCTTCATTTCCAGCAGGATCGTTAGTTTATTTATAAAAAATCCTACCTTGTCGGAATATTCGGCAACGTCCCTCATGGAGCGAGGGTACCCGGAGACCAGGTAGGTCTTGGCGGTGGGCGCCATCTTCATTTCCAGCATCAGCACCTCCGTCACCGTCTTACTGGACAGCGTGCCGAAGTCTTGCATGTCTGTAACAACGAGAACTGTTACCACCGAAACCACGGAACTAGTATAAAGCCGGCCACACACAGTCTGAATTCCAGTTCGGTTTCAGAACGGATTGACGTTTTAGCAAGAGACATCGCCATAAGACACAGATAGAGACACTTTCTGACGTCATTCCGGTCGGAATCAGGATCGGAATTCAGACTGTGTGTGGCTGGGTGGCCACTTGGCCAGTGCTCGGATTGGGTGTTAGGGGATACCTTAAATGCTATACTTAACACGTTCGCGGACAGTAAGATACGTCATGTGTCATGGCCTAAAGGAAATAAAAAAACCGGCCAAGAGCATGTCGGGCCGCGCTCAGTGTAGGGTTCCGTAGTTGCTCATCCTTCACAATAAACAGCTGTTTTAAGCCCGAGGTTTACGTTAAGAAAGATTTTAAGCTCTATAAAAAGATCGTAAACGCCCTAGAAACTGTAATCACTTATTACCTTCTGGAAGTCAACTTACGACCTTTTAAAGAAAAATATGAAATTTGGCGATAACTCAAAAACGGCTCGACCGATTTTGTTTCAATATAGTTTTCATTGAAAGTCTATAATGCCTCATTAACATGAATTTTTCCGATTTTTTTTGACCCGTGGTTGAAAAGTTAGAGTGGGGGGGGACACTATTTTTTTTTGTTTTTGGAGCGAATATTTACAAAACTGCTGACTTTATCAAAAAATAATGTTAGAAGACCCCTATTATTTTTACAACACCCATTCACCCCCACTTTAGGTGTTAGAGGGGTACACGAAAAAAAAAATATATTTTACTTATTTTACCGTTCTGTCGGCGTTATAAATATACACATACGAGTAACTCATACCAAATTTCAGCTTTCTAGTACTAATGATCACGGAGCTAAGCCGCGGACGGACGGACAGACGGACAGACGGACATGGCGAAACTATAAGGGTTCCTAGTTGACTACGGAACACTAAAAAACTACGCGAATTCTATAGCATCCGCGTCCGCGAACGTGTTTTAATATGGATTCCCGGACAACCCATTTTTTGGTGACATTATATTAACATCGTTTAGTTTTAGGGCAATAGACTATAGACTTTTACGAGGCTTTTGTAGAGTATATCTTTATTAGAGTTGGTGACGACGCCCGTAGGTACATCGCAGTGATATATCCTCTTAAATGCTCTTTTCTCAGGCTTCACAAATACGCACTCTGATTGGTTCAGGTTCTTCAGTGGCAAAGCAGCCTAAGGGTGCTTCACTTTTGTGATTGGTCGATTCCGCTCCGCTCCGCTCCGCTCCGCTCCAGTGGGGACGCACACTAATGTCCGCCATGTTTACACCGCAATTTGACAACATTATAGTATAATTGTCAACTAAACCCACGTGCATGGGCTGGTTCAACGCTCTCGCACCCCCATTCCGGAAACAAAGCGTGTTTACTGTCATAACCGGTGTTACGTGATTACATTTTTGTTTTAGTCGGGTTAATGACCTTTACAACAACGCGCTGAGCCGGTGGTCCCGGATACGAATCCCGGGCAGGGCAAATATTTGTGTGATGAACTCGAATATTTGTGCTTGGGTCATGGTTGTTCTATGTGTTTAAGTATATATTTATCTATATAAGTATATTGTCGTATCCATAACACAAGCCTTCTTGATATTAATTTGGGACTAGATCGACTTGTCTGAAGTTATCCCATATTTAATTACTGTCTCATATTTATAATCTATAATTAGTAACTCTGTAGCTGTACTCCACGCGAGATTGTTTTAAAATGGCAGATATTTCATTTTTTTTCCATTTCAACCAGTGCCCCCCATCTGTACCGTGGGAACCCAGCAGTGGCGTGCACCTTATAAAGACAAAAAGACACTGCCTACCCTAGTTGATTACAGAAACGAAATATATTATTTATTGTTACAAACATTACCTTTTTATAAAATTATATAAAACAAATGTACAAAAATAATCAATTTGCGATCCGCGCCATCTATCGAGTCGGTGCGCCAAAATTACGTACGTATTGGTCGATTCCGTGGAGGTTGACTTGAACCATTCCGCAGCACTAGCGCCGCTTCGCGCCGTAAGCGGTAAAGACAGGCGATTTTCTGTCTAAATTTATATTTGTGTGCCTCGTGGTAACACGGACCGCGTATGTGTGCGTTCTTATAAGAATATTGCACACAATAACAAAACTCACGCACACAAATACAGAAGTAAAACATTGTCTCATGTCTTTTACTTCCTTACGGAAGTAGGATGTTTACGACCCGCGCCGCGACTCGACACGGCGAACAACATTCGGTGCGAGCGAGGCGCGAATACCGCGACGCCCGATGTTAAGCGAACAATTCCGAACGGGTAGCCTGTCTCGCTCTCTCCTTAGCTATTATTTGTAGATTCGAACTTCCGATATTGACTATGTAACGAATTTAAAAAGGCGCTTTTTTGTAACTTTAATTAGCGCAAAAACAGTACTATTTAAGTTTGTCGTATTTTTGTTACCTATAGGTTTTGCATACTTGGACGCCATTATTGTTTGTTTTGATTATTACGTGTGATAGTGGTGACTAGTAAATAAGCGAATAAAAACTTTTACTGTATTCTTTTAATTGTGATAATTGTGGTGGTGTTTATTGTTTGCGGTCGTCAGTTAATAGAGGAAATTATTGAGAGATGGTCGATTTGCTTGATATTTGAGAAGACGAAGAATAAAAACTGTCCCGCAGTATTTCTGTAAGTTATTAGGTTCTCAATTTTTTTTGTGTACCCTGTCGTAAATCTCTGTGCACGCCACTGGAACCCAGAACGATACCTACACGTCGCCTGTCGTGGCCGACACGCTTAGCCAGTCGGTTGCCACACGCGCTCACGGCCGGACGCCGCCTCGGGCTATAAAATCACCAAAAAAATGGCTTCGTCGCGAATGACTGACGGCGCTGCAGTGTTGCGGGGTGTAAAAACATAAAAGCAACAGATATTTATCTTTTTTTCTTTGCCGACAGACGATGAAATGTTACTAAAAATTCTTAGAACTTAATAAGCACCTACCTAGAAACGCATTGCATACACTGTTATAATAGATACATGTAATGTTGAATAAATAAACCTACCTACTTAATATACTTAAATTCATAAAAAAAACTCCACTACCTACATCAACAAGTGACAATAATTTACTCACTAAGATTTACCAAATCAGTTCAGTGTGGCGGGAGAGTGCATTGCACGGCCTAAAAAGGGCGTAAACGTCGGCGTTGTTCTTGACACTTAAGACCTTTTGCAAGGAATGCATTCGCAAAGATAAAACGCGTGATCAGATTATTATAAAACAACTTGTACCTAGTGACTGTTTCGAAGCTTGTAATGCTAGTATTATACAATATGTAACACATTATATATAGGCACCTACCAAACTTTATTTAGTAAGTACATTTGTTTCAGGTTTCTGGTATGTTCAGATAGAATAGGTACCTAGGTAAGATTCCGATATACCTACTCGGAAATTTAAACGATTTTGATGGTGTGCCGCAGCGCATGTGAATTCCCTATTTCTAGTAGGTACCTAATGATAATTAAATTTGACTAATAAATTTAAATAAATCGATCGTATTTTCATGAATCTTGACTTTTTTATAAAATCGTTTCTAAGCGGTGTCAACCCTAGCCTCGTTTTGCCGGCACGTGCGGCCAACGACCCGCGCGTTCAAGGTCGCTCCATTGTTAAATTGAGTAGGCATGAAAAGCGGTAGGTATTTGCCTTTTTATTCAGACATGGGTATCTGTTCGAAGAACTATTATATTAATCTGTGTTTCAACCCTAAGATCTGTAATGAAATAAAATGAAAGGAAATGAAATGAAATGAAATGAAATGAAATGAAATGAAATGAAATGAAATGAAATGAAATGAAATATATTTATTGAAACTTAGGGCATAATACATCATGAGATATCCAGCGGGCCCCAAACTAGGCTGAACCTGTATCTTGGGACCCTGTATCTAATATACTTATCGCACCTACTCACAAAATTTCATGAGAATCGGTTGAAAATGTGACCTGTGGGCGAAAACAGCCGGAAATCCCGATATAATCCGTTTAAATTGGTTAAAAATATTAAAAACAAGTATTATTGAGTTTTTTATGCCTAAATAGAATTTATTATTTTAATAATAATATAATATCCGCAACTTTTCCGGTGATACCTATGATTACAACTAAAAGTTATAATTACAACAAAAAAGACAACCGTTTAAATGGTTTAAGAATAGCACTACAAGCAAGTATCCTTGAAATACCACAATAAGACTGTGGTATTTCAAGGATATTGTATTTGGGACGAATACAGGTTCGATCGAGTCTGTATTTATTGCTTCGAGACGTAAGTTATTTGATAACACGTGTCTATTCCCTGGGGGGATAGGGTGACCAGCTATTTTTAGCCCCCGGCGAAAAAAGAGGGGTGTTATAAGTTTAACGCATATATCTGTGTATTTGTGTGTCTGTCTGTGGCATCGTAGCTCGCAAACGGATGGACTAATTTGAGAGCGGTTTTTTTTTATCCAAAGACTTGTCCATCGAGATGGTTTTAGCTATGTTTGGTGGAAATACGACCAGGTAATTTCAACACGTGACAAGATCTCAGCCAATAATGAAGCTAAGAATTCCAATTTTCGTAGTTATGTTCAGTTTTAGTAGCGTTTTCTATATTACCAATTGAATGAGGGTCTCATGACGACCAGCTACTTCTGTTGGGTAATACACCCAGTATTACATTTTATTTTATTTTTATTTTATCTCATAAATGAAATAAGTATACTGCTTCAAAAAAAGCCACGTGTTTTTAAAATAAAATCCTTAAATAAGTACAGCATGTCCTTAAATAGAAAAAAAAAACTTGGGTTAACAAATTTCAAATACGCAGCTACGCAAACAATACCCTGCTGCGGGATTTGAAATTGCGTAGTTTTAGAATGTTTGGAAACAGCAATACTTAATAATAAACGAGCATTGGGTAAAATAACTAATTGGCTAATAAAAGCGAACATATTTTTAGACCTTCGTGGCCGAACGTAGTAAAAGTCAAAAGTTGTTGTGGTTATCATTCATAATAAACCTTGTCAAGTGAAAATTGGCTTATTTTTCATAAGATAGATTTAGTTCGTGTTGGTGTTGCAGTTCACTTTTAACTTTAAATACAATACATTATTGCTGTATCTTTCTATATTCGGTTTGTTTACTACTTGGTTAATCTTTTCAGTGTTTTCACCTAGTCGGGTTATAGTTTAAACGTAATATGCCGTATAAAGTATACCTAGGTATGAATACATAAAATATAAATATAAATACATTTATACTGGCATTTGGAACTGTGTCATACAGAACATGTCCTTTTGTTTTGATATACTTTCAATATCTAAGGATAATTTAACGATTCTTGATACGTACTAATACAAATACTCTTTATTGCACACCTCACAAAACAAACAGGATAGATACAATACAAGAAATTACAATTAGAGCTAAGCAAAAAGAGGTCTTATCGCTAAAGAGCGATCTTTTCCATACAGCCTTTGAGATTTTGAAAACTTGTGAACTTTGAGTACACTAATAAACTAATACAACTGGCGTTTATAACTTAAATGCGACTCACTTTCCGACCCTTGGTGGTCAAGCAAATAAAAAAAATAAAAAAAAGTTTATTAGGTTCAGCAAATGTTTCGGGAAAGTCTCACCAACTCGCGAAGTATAGTCACAGTGCGCCGAACTAAAATAATGAAATGACGATTAGTACGCAGTGTGGGGTATTGATTTACCGGCAATAAAATAACTGATAATTGACACTACGTATACCACCGTTGTCATGTACACAAATACGACTTTTATGCATGTAAATAAAATACTTAGTTTCGAATGGTGAATGTTCAGCTTTATAAATTAAAGGATTGTTTTCAGTGTCCAATATTATCATAGGTTATGGATAGCTATCTAATATACCATATTTTATTTCCACGCTTTGACCATCAACACTCAAAGGATATCGTCTGTAAATAAAATAAAGAATATCGCTCTCTTGTGTCGGAGACTACGAGGTCATCTTTTATTTTTATTTTATAAGTATATGTAAGTAGGTATACTTGTTTTCTCTATTTGTTAAGGACAAAAAAGGAAAAAGACGTCCTAATTATTATCACCTAATATCGCAATTTTATATTTTACCTATAGGAACAATAAAGTCAATAAAACATATAGTCCGGTAACAACTCAATGCTGACACCCGTCATCTCAATACATTTTATAATCGATTTTAGGTTATAAATTAAATTTAGACACCTCACGTCTCAATACATTCTATAACTTATAAAATTGATCGATCGGGTGTCAGAATTGACTTCTTACCGTCGTTTTAGGCTGTACTCAATAATCATTTACACTCAACAGGGACCAAAAAGTCGACGTTTGAGTCGTATTTTTCGCTCCTGTCATATCATTATTCCGATTTAAGGGCTATCAAAATATGGTATATTAAATATTAATCTTGATTAAAAATTAAAAAATATGGCAATAGGCAATAGTCGCGCATATATCGTAAAACCGTTTTGGCTGATCTCTAAATCTGAAATGAAATTTTCTCGCATCGGTTCAGCGGTCCAATAGGTAAGACGCCCGTGTTGGCCCGGAAAGCCGTTAGAAACGCGGGTTCGAGCCCCGCCTAAACCATTAAACAATTTTTCGCTTTAATGTAAACATTTCGTTTACGCCAGCAGACGTTACTGCTTTAATTAAAAATAATTGGACCGTCGAGTTGTCGTCAAATACCGTATGATAAAGCCAAGTGGGTATTTTGTGCTTCACTATTGCAACGGTAAACACGGACTCATAGAGTGTAAAAGCGACCAAGATTGATGAGCGACTGCTGAATAAATACGACACGTGCATACAAACTAGGGACTCAATTCGACTTTGACATCTAGGTATCAGCATATTATAAAACAAAGTCGTTGAGTATAAAACATAGTATAAAACAAAGTCGCCTTCTGCTGTCTGTCGGTCTGTCTGTCTGTCTGTTCCTATGTATGCTTAGATCTTTAAAACTACGCAACGGATTTTGATGCGGTTTTTTTAATAGATAGTGTAATTCAAGAGGAAGGTTTATAGGTATGTATAATACATGCATAATTTATCAGTATTGCACCGGTGCAAAGCTGGGCGGGTAGTCAGATGTTCGTCTGACCTCACCTCCTAAAAGAGAGGGCTAGTTGAAATGATGAATGATATTGTTTATATCTGAAGTGGCAATGGTATTTAGAGTGAAAGGCCTGAAATAAAAAAAAAGTAAAGTGAACCGACGTAAAAAAAATCATGAGAATCGGTTGAGAAATCGTCTGCAGACGAGACCAGCCGGAAATCCGAACATCCGGACACACGAAAGAAATGTTGACGAAACTGAAATAGAGACGTTTCGCTCGTTCGGTCATTATACTATTTAGTTATATTAGTAAGAGACAGACAGATATGTAACAGAACTGGCCCTCACCCATGACCGTCACCGCCGATCGATGACTTCCATTATTCAGCGACATAAACACCGCAATTGGCGACGTAAACTGTTTGCTGCTTGGCAATTTCTTCCAATCCCTTTGTAGTGACCTTTTGACGTTCGCATGCCGTTGTCTCAACGCGTAATTGCGAGGCAGGTCATGTTTTAGCAAAAAAATTACTTACTCGGTGCCGCCAAAGTGAGTCTTGGCCTCTAATACAAGTGCCTATACCACAGGTCACGGTCTTGTGCGGTTTCTCTCCAGTCGCCGCGACGGCTTGGAGCTCGCGCAAATCATCGTCGACTGCCCACCGATATCTGTACCTACAACTGTATCTTAGATAAAAGTATCTAAAATACAGATACAAGATACAAAATACGTATTTATATCTTGTATTTGAGATACTTTTAATTTTTTTTATTTTGTATCTTGTATTTAAAGCCTGACCAGAAATATATGAGGATGCGCCATATTGCGGAATTTCACTGGCACTAATTTCTTACACTGGCAATGATTTTATGATGGTTTGTCAACAATGTCAATGTCATTCGTGGTGATTTATTTAAAAGGCAAATATTTAAAATTATCCAAAGAAAATGCCGAAAACTTTTCACAATTGTGAACGTAAGATTATAAATAAAGTGTACATGTGTTTACTACACGAAAAACAGTCAAGAAAAGAGTGCATTCCATTAAATGATTTTACAAGGTTAACAGAAGGAACTGACAGGTATTTAAAACTAATGTCATTATAGTGGGTTGCGATTGGTTGCAAAATTGTTGCCATGTAAATCGTATAAATTGCGCCCTCTTGACAATCGGATTGTCACATTTACATTGTCACAATCCTCATATATTTCTGGTCAGGCTTTAGATATATTTTCCTGGTATCTTAGTATTTTGAAGATACTATATTCCCTAAGATACTTTTACTAAAATAAACTTCGAATGAGACCCTCATTCATTAAGTTATATCGTAGTAACTTGTACCTATATAATCTGTGGTTATATTGATAATGCTACTAAAACTGAACATAACTACAAAGTTTGGAATTCTTAGTAGCTTCAATATTGGCTGAAATCTTGTCACTTGTTCCAATTAAAGCTGTATGTGTTGGAAACTACTGGTCCTATTTCCACTAAACATAGTCAAAAGGCTACCTTTTGACTGCAATAAATTCGAAAGGCTGTCATAAATTACGGCTAAACTACAATTTCATGCAAGTTCACAATTACAATGTAGACTGACGAGTGACCGCATTGATTTTATGCTAATTTGTCCCATGGTAGGCCCTGTGAAATTAATTTATAACCAGTCGTTTTTAAAAATTGAATTCTCCGGAAAACCGAAAGTTAACTTAATTAATTGCGAGGTAATAAGACGACGCCTTGACGCTTTCTTTATTTGACGACGCGTTTGGTTCGGTTTGTAGACACCTGCCTACTGAGTCGGCGGTCCCGGGTTCGAATCCCGGCCGGGGCAAATATTTGTGCAAATATTTGTTCTTGGGTCATGGATGTTATCCATATATGTATTTATATATTATGTATATCGGTCTAAAAGGCCTGGTGATATTTCGTACGTGTATATCTCACGTGTATTTTTTTCCACCAGAATTTCGTAAAATAGACTCGCTATTTTGAAGTAAGTTTTTAACAAGCGAAGATTTATTTTGAACGAAACCGAAAAAAATATCGATGTTTACTTAGTTCGTTCTCTGTAGAAATACACGTGAGGTCTCCTTATACCCTCCCTCCCCCAACGTGATATATATCGTGATTTTTTCGTGACCCCCCCCTATTGAACCTCACGTGATTTGTGCACAAGCCCTTTCAAGCGCTGACTAGGTTTCTAGGCGTTTGGTTCGCAGACACGCACACATAAAACCAAAATCGGCTTCATCTCCCAAATCTGTTGTGTGTTGTATAAACTGTCATGGTAAGGGCACAATAACCCTACCATGAGTTAAGGTGACCCTACTCGCTAGCGACAGCGAAAACTATTTGTAATGGAGAAATAGTACAGCGTCCAAAATTATTTTGTGAACCATTACTGTGTAAAACTACAATTCTCCATGCCAATCCTTTATTACGCAGTCGCTGGCGAGTAAACTCATGGTAATAAGGGTGCTGGGCTGAAAGGCGGAATCCATTGATACAAAGATCAAAACTCAAAGAAAATGGTGGAAGAGACCGGGTATCGAACCCGGAACCTCTGGATTGCCGGTCCAGCGCGTTAACCACTTCGCTACCCAAGCTAGCAAGTAGGCTGACGAATTTTTCCTTATGCTTTGTGTGTCGATCTTTGCATTGTTAATTTGAAAGCTTTTACACCTTAGTCTTTTTGTCTTTCCTTCTTGACAAATTTCGGTCACAGCGACTGTGTAAATCTGGAGTATTGCGAAAGAACGTCATTATTCTGCCCTATGATGCGCTTTCTGAATCAGAAGTTCTGATGGCACAATGTGGGCAGCTTGTGGATGAGCCCTTAGTATCGTCGCGTCTCCTGTCAAGCTCAACCCGATGCCTCAAAGTCAACTTGTTGGTTCGTAAGACGTCTCCAAGTGACAAAGTAACCGTCGCGTTTTAACACTTTTAACAAGTAAATAGCTACGCGAGTGTGAGAGTGACAGATCCTGGTGCAGTAAGCCCCATCGAGTTTAGAATAGAAATTCATGCAAGAGGCATACTGTCCAGCGGGCCGATGATGTTGGTTTTTTTCGCGCTATAAATAAGTGACAAAGCATCCGTTACGTTTTGACAAGATGCGAGTGTGAGTGTCAGATGCTTTGTCACTTATCGCATGATAAAGGCAAATATCTTAGGCCCCCAGTAGGTAAACATATGCTGCGAGAGAGGAGATAGAGAGAGATAGAGAGGAAATATCAATTATCGTACCATTTCCGATGGCGTACTGCTGGAGGAGGTCTGTCATGTTGACGTGGACGAGCCCCCGCCGCTCTTGCATCAAGTTATCGCAATGTGTCACCTTCCCGCTGCCCGGGCCACCTGCGGAAAAAGATACGGGTTCATTTTTGACAACGTAATTTGATTAATAGGGGTGAATCATACAACTAGTCCCTGAGCCCGCTCCAAGATTGCCTACGTAATATGACATCATGATAAAATGCATGGCACACGGTCGAAAAATTTGTGCTGAGCGAGAATCAAACGATTGTCGCAAAGAAAATTGGCCGGAAGTTTGAGAAAATCCTTCATTTCCGGTAAAAAATTTAGGGGTGTACTTACGTCATGTGACATCAGTACGTGACACATGGCATCATTTAGCCCTTTGATCGGAGAGCTTGTAAACATAAGTCTGCCCGTTCTGCAATGGCCGGAAGTCCTTCAAAAGTGTTTTTTTACTCCAAGGTAGAGGAGGTAGTGGTAATAATGTTCAATGCGCACGATTTAACAATTTATGTTCTATTGCCAAGGAGTTCCGACTCATCAGTCGTGGTGGGAATTGAATAGAACTATCTAGGGTAAGTGAGGGTAATAATGTACTAGTCGACGAACAAATTTAATAAAATATATAAATATCAAACCTAACCTTAGGGTGCCGCCGGCGGGACCCAAGGTGTCGGTGTCTACTCTACCGCCGTGTCCAGGAGTACCGCCTTCTGAATCTGACCCTTCCTCCAGCCATCTAGCGAGAGACTCTTAAGGTGTTTACCGAGACTCTTTACTATAAAACCGATCACGTAAACGACTACCTGTACAATTACTGTCGAGTCAACATATAACATAGCGGTCACCTCGTGATCCAAGTCAACGTATTTGCTGAGTTTGTCCTTCTTAGCCTTCACAAGGGTCTCGTCACGCAGGATGATGGTGTCGGCATGCACTGCCTGACGTCTAGATCTATATATAAGCCTGATATCAGGCTTATTGGGTATAATAGTCAGTCATTCAGAGTCAATTCCCAATAGATCGTGGCACATTCTCGAGAACTGGCATCGGTGCGTACTTATAGTTCGGCACCTCAGACGCAACAAGACCGTATTGAAGAGCAAGTTGCTGATGAATGACCTTGGCTACTTGGTTATCTGTGCAGGTACTCGCCCTTAGCAAGATGAGAACAATAATATGCCTAAGTGACGGGACGGCGGCATGCCCGACAAATGTCGACCGTACCGTTCTTCAGCATTTATATTTTGGTAATTGTTCGTTACTTCGTATATCGAGGGAACCCACCCACACTCGGTGTTTAGGAAATACTCTCTGAGATGGCACACCTCGTGGACAACCATGAATTTAAACGCACTTTTTCACGGTAAAAAGGGCAATTTACTAATTGCCTGCACACAAATTACCACAAATGACGACACATGTAGGGTGCCATTTGTATGGAGCGTTTACTAGCGCTCCGTCGGAATGTCGAACTTTGTCGGTCATTTCTGACTTTTAAGAGTAGTTAGTTCCATATACTTAGACATTTAATCCCAATAAATAATAGAATCGATTGACATCCTCATTATGATGAATGATGCGGAGTAGATACCTAGAATAATTATCTAAGGTATCTACTCCGCCGCATCATCGTCTTCTCACCTTATAAAATACAATTTCGGTTTTGACGAAGGCTTTTAACAGAGAGTTGGACCTGAGCTGTCTCCACCTCTTCATTATCTGAGTAGTCGGACTTCCAGCCGAGGAGAGCGACTCCATCCTTATGTCGTCTGTTTACCATCACTTAATCGCACGAAGCGATTTGCTTCATGATTTCTAATGTGAACCGCTAAGGAATGGAACTTGCTCCCATTGTGTGTAATTTCCAGGCAATTATAACTTAGGTCTCTTCAAGACAAGAGTGACAAGAGTGAATAGTTTGTTACTGAACCAGTGGGCTGGGCTACATCTTAGACCCCGTAGTCATTTAGGTACCATCGGGTGTGACTGAGGTCAATCGCCGCGGGCCTATGATGGTTGCGTTTATCACTGATAAAGCAATAACCATCATCATTATCATTTATCTTGCGTGATAAATACCTAAGTGACAAAGCATCTGCCACTCACACTCGGAATTTGTCAAAATGTGACGGATTTGTCACTTATTTATCGCGCGATAAAAGCAACCATTCAATGGTCAATTTATGAATAAAAATAAAATAAAAACTTAATTCTGGAGAGTATGATGAACTACCCTGTCCCACTCACCCAATATGAATATAACAGGGACAGAGGGCGGCTCGAACTTGACGTGGCTGGAGTTCTGCATGGGGAAGGCGGCGGCGGGGGGCGTGGCGCGCCCCGCCCACATGCTCTCGCGCCGGCTCCGTGTGCCACCGGTTGTCTCCACCTCTTCATTGTTTTGTTCTGAAATAGAAGTACCAGTAATTGTAGGTATAATTGCATTTCATGCCAATTCTACTGCCTTACTATATTTACTACCTTAAGTTAGTAAACTAATTTTTTTTAAATTCATAGTACCTTTACACCGTGTTTTGGTACATTTGGTTTAACTTCGACATAGTTCTTGGAACGAAGAGGTATGTTTAAGGAGACCTCACGTGTATTTCGCTACAGTGAACGAACTAAGATTAAAATCCACCACATAAGTAAATATTTTTTCTCAATTTTGTTCAAAATAAATCTTCAGTAACACTCCATTACACGCCAGCACTTCTAGCACAACTGTGGCACGCGACTCTTTCTCACGCAAGGAACGCTTTCTTCGCTGTACTGTGACAGTGACGGGTGATGCTATATCGCGCGGCAAGAGTCGCAAAGCGTAGTTGTGCTAGACGGACAGAGTGTTTATTATTATTATTATTATTATTTATAATGAGGCAGGCAGTTTAACAACTGATAGTGCCTATATCCAGCGATCTGTGTCTTGAGATCGTTGCTCAGTGGTATGCTTGTCTAATTTATTCTTAAAATTATTGACGTTAGGTGCTGAAATTACATCCTCGGGGAGTTTGTTCCAAGCACTCACAACTCTATTGCTCAGAAAGTGTTTATGAGGGTTGTTGTGCGACCTGCAGGCAACTAGCTTTAGGTGGTGACCTCTCAGTCGGGTATTGTTGTTGCGTACAAATATTTCGCAAAAGTCCTTGAGGTCATAATGCCCAGTCAGAATCTTGTACGTCTCGATCAGGTCTCCACGTTCCCTGCGGCTCTTCAAGGTTGTTAGCTTCAGCGCCTGCAGTCTATCTTCATATGATTTATTTTTTAATTCGCGTGGTACTTTGGTGAAACTACGCTGAACTTTCTCCAGCATCTCAATGTCTTTAACAAAGTAAGGACTCCAGGTTTGGCAAGCGTATTCCAATAAGGGTCTGATATAGGTCTTGTGTATCTTCAACATCATTTCTGGTGTCAAGGCCCCAAAGGCTTTCCTGGTGAGGTAAATCAGGCTTTTCGCTTTCTTAGTGATTGTGATTATGTGCTCTTCCCACTTAAGATCTTCTGAGATTTTAATACCAAGATCTGTTTGCACTTTGACGGCCTCAAGTGGAGTATTTTCCATGTAGTAGGTTAAGCGAGGGTTGCGTTTCCCTATGTGTAGCACAGTACATTTTGCAGCATTTAGTTTTAACAGCCATTCTTTAGACCAGTTTGATATTCTGTCTAAGTCTTCTTGAAGTCGATTGTAATCTACTAATGGGTTAGCAAATATTTTTGTATCGTCTGCAAAAATACTAACATGACACTCTAGGCAATGCGGCAAATCGAATGTGTATATTATGTAAAGCACTGGTCCGAGAACTGATCCTTGAGGTACTCCGCTGTATACATTTCGTGTCCTTGACATTGCTTCTCCGACTCTCACTCGAAAGTTTCTATGTCGTAGAAATGCGTCTATCCATTTCAATGTCTTTCCTCGGATTCCTACATGTTCTAATTTGTGTAAAAGCCTTGCTGTGGGGACTTTATCGAAGGCTTTCTCATAATCAAGGTATATGACATCCGTGGGTTCTCTCTCGTTGAAACTTTTAATCCAGGACGAAAGACAGGACATCAAGTTGGAGACAGTTGAACGATGTGGACAAAAGCCATGTTGCTTATCGCTTATTACATTGTGTAGGCCGAGAAAATTCCTTATATGTTTAACCACTACTTTCTCCATGGCTTTGCATACTACACTGGTAAGACTTATTGGTCGGTAGTTAGATGGTTCAAGTTTATCTCCCTTTTTGAATATCGGAGTTACAGTGGCAGTTTTCCAAGACTCGGGCAGGACTGCTGTGTCATACGATTTTTGCATTATTGATGACAGGAAACCTGTCACTGAGTTACACTTTTGTAGCAGTATAACAGGTATGTCATCCGGTCCAGGAGAAGAGTCCGGTTTCATTTCCTTAAGTACTTGTTGGATCGTATGTTTGGTTCAGCCTTTCACCATTCGTCGCATGTTTCGGACGCGTAATCACAGCTGTGATTTGTTTGTGGCAACACTAGCTAATGCGCGTGCGTGCACAAGGAGCTACTTGTACACGCTCAGCTACTACTTAGCTCACTTCATAGCTAGTGTTGCCACGCTCCACGATCAGTTGCGTCACATTTGACACAAACAACGAATAACATACAGTTCTTGGGCCGCTTTTGCCAACATCAAAAGGGATAACCCTCTGTAGTATTTTTTCTGTGGCTCTGTGCCCATAGAAATAGAGATTTTTATACGCCGAACCCCATCCTCTCAGTTTTAATGTAATTTTGATTGTAATGTAACCACATTATAATTATTTTAACAACCAGCTGATCCGATAGATGTCGATCTGTCAAAAGCTATTTGACTGCGGTTTCAGGAGGTATACCTACCTATTGATTTTATGGACTTTTCATTGCTATTCTCACTAATTACTTATGATTATAGGGGCCACAAGGACCCGAAAGAAAAAGACATCATTGTAGATGTTGTGCTGTTCCTAGTTATAGCAGCCCGACAGGGTATTTTTCATCCTACGCCATATTGCGGATTTTTAGTGGTACAATTTTTAGTGGTACAATTTTAGTGGTACAATTTTTAGTGGTACAATTTTTAGTGGTACAATTTTAGTGGTACAATTTTTAGTGGTACAATTTTTAGTGGTACAATTATTTTTTCTAGCACCGACAATTTATGGTGTCTGACGTTGAAAGTTAGTGAATGACACTGATGTAAACAAAGAGGAGACAGGACAAAAACTATCTACAGTGAAATTCAAGTTTTTTCAATAGGATTCAGTATTTATTTCGCAAGAAGAACGAAGCATTAGGTAAGCAGCATTCCGGTAAACAATGTTTTGAGTTTAGTTGATGACAAATTCTTGACAAATCGCTACTGACGTTTAATAATGCAAATATGTGACGTATGTGATGCAAATATAAAACTATTGGCTCTCTGAGTTGTTTAAAATGACTGATAAATTATTTTTTTTACGTTTTCGAACCCCCCTATCTTTTAGCCATTTTGCAAAAACATTTTTTTTATAATTATCGAACCTGCTTACAAATTACGAGAATTTATTGAGAAATGCGGCCTTTGGGCGAGAACAGCCGGAAATCTGGTCAAACGGACATACGAAAGATTTTTTGGTCAAGCTGTAACGATTCCTTACCTATATTCTTTGTTTTTTATACTAACCTATTTAGATACGTAGGTATATGTAGGTATGTTCTGAAAAACCGTCGAAAAAAGGGTCGGACTCGCGCTCGACTGGTTCCGAACCATCCAATAAAAAAATGATTATTATTTTTCGTCAAAGTAGCAATATGAAAATTTCTCAAAATGTCACTGTAAATTAAGCAATAGATAAAATAATGGCCAAAAGATGCCATTATTTTTAAATCGTCAATTCTTGGAAGTCAACTCTTCCAAAGCTGATATGATGATGAAGACGGATAGGTAGCCTATTTCGACTAGATAAGGCACCGAGATAAAAATATACTAAGGGGAATTCTAAGGCTCTCAGAACTTAATAAGGTTGGGAATAATACAGGGGTTAATTAACTTACCAAATTAAAGGCCATTAAGTACCTACATAATTAAGAACTTAACGACTTTAGATTTAGTAAGCGATGGGGCCCGAAAAGTTTTCACTCAAGTGAAACTTTCACTTAAGTGTAAGTTTTGATAATTTTGTAATTAAAAATGTCCAAGCTAACCTACTATGAATTATTATAATTCATTTCAAGTTTTGATTTCATTCAATTACTTCCGCCTATGGCCTATTGTTTTAGTAACAGACTTAGAACTTTTTGTGACACAAATAAAATAATCCTAGGGACATCCCGACGATATGTATTTATCGAAAAACTGAATTGTCTTATGACAGTTCTGACTAAGAGATAGGTAACATAAAATATAATATGCAACTTACATTCCAATCTGGGGGCACGGTAGTGCCGCCGCCAAGACGTAAAAAAGGGGGGGCACTTACCTACCTTTTCTTGAACCGTTTCGTCTCATTTATTATTTAATATAAAGTTCGTATAGGTCGATAAAGGAAGATAACGCTTTTCGTCCTTCATTATCATCATCATCATCATATCAGCCATAGGACGTCCACTGCTGGACACAGGCCTCCTCAATAGACTTCCACATGGGCCGGATAGCAGCGAGCCGCATCCAGCGAGTCCCCGCGCAACTCTAACCAGGTCGTCCGTTTTCGTCCTTAGAGATCAATAAAACGTTGACAGTCTTCTCCGCTCTGGGAGATTAATTGATAGGAATAATATTGAAATATTATTGATGTTTCTTAAATTTTTTAAATCCCTTAATCATAATTTCTTTATTTAATTATAATATACATTATTATTGAATTACATCGAAAATGAAATAGGTACATTAGCACCAGCATTTTAGTTAATTCCAATTTTATTAGGTGAACTTACTATACTACGAAATGTCACTTCGACATATTTGTAACAGTGATAGGTAGGTATGTAATTATTACGTCATCCTAGGCCGTCACTGTCTAGCTATCATGAGATACAGCCTGGTGACAGACAGACAGACGGACAGGACAGATGGAGTCTTAGTAATAGGTTCCGGTTTTTTCTTGGGTACGGAACCCTATAAAAAATATTAATAAATAGTTTTTTCAGAAATTGTACAATAGAAAAGTGTCCCAAAATTTCCATTCCAGATCGTCACGTTTTTATATGAAAGTCTTATGAACGTGTCGCACCGGGAAAATATGTTTTCATACTGAATTATGGGACACTTTTTTCTTGTATGGGTTTCGAATTGGCCTATTGAGAGAATATAAGAACAGTGTGTTCTCCTGTAGTGTATTTTTGTCTAAATTAACGAGCACGGCATCCTTCTGCTCATGGCCCGACATGCTTTTAGCCAATTTTAGCCAAGTTGCGGTTCAGCCCAGTACGTCTAGCATAATTTTGACACGCGAATCTTTGTCGCGCGAGAAATACTACCTGTCACTTTCCTTTCAAACCCGAGCGAGCAAGACAGGAGATGCTAACTCGCACGACAAGCGAAGTCGCGGCAAGGTATGCTAGCCCCGCAGGGAGAGTGGCGCTGGCGGTACAGGTATCATAATTTTATTATGCCAGTAATGGTGCAATACGTCATATTATATTTGCATTATAAAACGTCACTAGGCGATTTTTCATCATTTCATCAACCAAATTCAAAACATTGTTTACCGGAATACTGGACAATCATTGGTTTTTCTTCCGAAATAAATTACTAAATCTTATTGAAAAAAAACTTAGAGTAGATAGTTTTGGCTTTATTATGCAAAAAATACCTGAAATTTGCCGATTATTTATTGTAGTGAAATGTTGACGTCAGTTATCAAAATTTTGTCGTTGCCAGTAAAATAAATTAGTACCACAAAAAACCCGAAATATAGCGTAGGCTGAAAAACACCTTGTGCGCTATAGCTATAGTAGACATTACTATAGCCAAAGTTGGTTAGGTGCTTAAAAATGAAGTGTTATCTACTTATCTTTTGATAAACATAAAAGTTAATACAATTTAAATGGTTTTTTGTTTTGTTTCCGAGTGATTCTCACGAGACAGGAGACATTTACACGAGTAAGTCTATAAAATTATAAACTGGGACCTCGAACACAACAAGTACTGAAAAATCTGTGTCTATATTTATATGCAATTGCTGTGTCTATATTTAGCTGTGCCCCGCGGTGTTACCCGCTCATCCCACGGGAACACTAAATTTATTCGGGATGAAAAGTATCCTATGTCCTTTCCCGGGTCTCAAACTATCTCCATAGGTACCAAATTTCATCTAAGTCGGTTCAGCGGTTTAAGCGTGAAGAGGTAACAGACAAACAGACACACTTTCGCATTTGTAATATTAGTATGGATATGGATTTTTATTTAATAGCATCATAAATAAATAAATAAGCTGACCAGTTAAATTGACTGACAGTTAAATTTGACGTCGCGGTTTTATCAAGACATGTTGCCGGCGGTCCAGGGTTCGAATCCCGGCCAGGGCAAATATTTGTGTGATAAACTCGAATATTTGTTCCTGGGCCATGGATGTTATCTATATATGTATTTACATATGATGTATATCGTCGTCTAGTACCCTTCACTTATAAATACAACCAAAACAACACTTTTGTTACTTACCTAAATCCAAATATGAACTAATATGTATTTTGCTTATGTTTACATTTTTATAACTTGTACCGTCGAATATTAGCTGTATCTACGGCCAAAAGTTTTCGCAACTGCGCGAAAGTTTTTGTTAGTTTGCAAATAAACTTTGGCCTCCCACTTAATTCGCAAAGTGGCGCCCAAACAGGGACCAATTTGGTCAAGTGTTCTATTTTGAATATACCATATACAATATTGTACTTTAAGTAGGTACATCTGTTTATTTATCAATACTTGTTTTGTTCGAGGTTAAAACGCCATTTCCTAGTGTATAACTCTATATAACTTATTACTTTGTTGCCTCGTGTAAATGTAACCACGAATCCATATTATACGAACTAATATATTATTCAATAAATGTATAAATACTCACCAGTATCTAAGCAGATGCCCATATTCCATGAAGATTCGGATTATAAACAATCTTCCACTTCAAACACAGTCCACTGGCTTTACCAAAACTATTTTAATTGGCACTTAGAATAAAATATATAGAAAACGCGCTAGGATGTTTACCGCACGGACAATCACGCGGTGTAACAATTAATCGTTTATCGATTGAAGGACGCGACCTTCGCGACCAACGAAATAATAAATAACATCCAATGGATTATTATTTTATCTCGTTTTCAGTTTTCCACCTTTGAGGTGATAGTTATTTTGAAGTTTTGAATTCGTGAGAGCATTTCTGAGCGCGGACGGAGATGTCATCGCGAGCGACTGCTCTCTCGGAGCTCTGAGTCGCGACTGAGTCGAGTTTAGAGTTTAGCTCCACATGCGAAACGTGAATCTATAGCCGTCCTGCTCACATGTATCATGTAATACACGAGAGAGAGTGATGGTAAAGCGATTGAATTATTAAGCAGTGGTCCCCCTGAATGAAGCTAGTGCGTGGGTAATTATCGTATAAAATGCAAGGCTGCAAGTGACTGATGTATTTGCCAAGAAAACTATTAGGGCCAACGTATTCCAGGTATCGAGGACGCGTTTTTTATTCACGTGTTACACGTATAATTGATACGTTTAAAGTCCTAAGAAACTATTAAGTGGGATGGTAAATAAGCGATTCGTGGAAGTTTGACGTAATTACCCGAAACTTTTGTGTTGAGTTTGAATTTCTTGAAACGAATGTGTTATTGAAACATGAGTCAGTATCATACCATTTTGACGTGTGCCACCTTCCAGTTTGAATATAAATATTTAAAATTGATCTTTGATCGTGAAATAATATTCAAGAACTTCTTTATAAGGCTTTTAAATGAATGTATTGGCTTTACTTGTGGAACGCTTATTACAAAATCGGGTTAGAAGGACCAAATAAAAAATGGCATCTAACTAAATGTCAGTTTATTATTGATAATAATTTGCGTGAACAACTACGTGCGGAGATTCCGGATATACAAAATTAACTACTAAACTAAAACAATAAATGATCTGTATATTAACAATGTCTAAATCAAATAGTTTAAGTTCGTCTGCCTACATTAAGAATGAAGCTTATCACATCTATCTGTCAATAAAAGTTAGCTAAGTGACGTATTTAACTCACGACCATCGAGACGATATTTTGTCTTTATCTAATTCACAATTTTGCTATTATTTCTCTCTTAGACAATACGGCATTTGATAGCAGTCATATCAGCTACTTTTTTTAATACGTCAACAATGGTTTGTTATTATGAAAAAAGTGGCTTGTCATGTCATAAAAATCAGTCAAACCACGTCCGATAATTACTTTTGTTTAATAAAAAAATTATATTGTCATTTCATGGTGCTTTATTCAATGTATTTTTAAATGTGCCTAGAGGGAGATAATTTTTCACTATCAACAAATACCGTATTGTTCATGAATATCATCTCGATTGCTGAGCCTTGCACATTATTGTAAAGTAGAGTGCCTATATTGAGAAATATATGGGCATTTTACATTATTAGACGCACGGCGTGCGCAAGCTTACAGAAATATGTGAAATTAGATGTCAATGTAAATCTAACATCACTAAATGGAGGAATATTTTTAACAATTAAGGTGTTTCGTGCGCTGATTACATTAATTATCGAAACTGACAGTTGAAACCAGGCTCACAGATATTACGAAAACTCCTATTGTAGGCAGTTGCCTGCAAAAAAGTATATGTTTGTAGCATTGGCTCGCTCGCCGCACGCACACATAGCAATGCGACACGTCCACTCTCGCCCTCGGCTCGCGTGTAACTAAACGCAGCATCCCATGTGACGTGCGCCGAGACAGTGTACATCTATTTATATATAGATACTAAGACAAACACGAGAACTATGAATAAGTTTTCACATCGTTGAAATAAGCGAATAAAATAATAATAAGTAACATATTTTGGTAAAACTAAAACAATTACCTACATTTTACTATTCGATCGTATGTAGGTAGTTCTACAAATATTCAACTTAAACCACAAAATACTCAATATATTTCAATTCAAACTAAAACAATAAAAAATATAATATGAGCGTTAACATGTTATTGTGTCAATATGTTATGCTTAATATAATATTGCTTATGATAAGTACATTTTTATATTCGTCTTCTATTAAAATTATAAAATATAATGTATTAAAAAGTTGTGGGCCGTGTTACAAGCAAATTAAGAAAACTTAATCAATGGGAAGCTTTCCTATATGTAGTTTAAAGCTTTGTTCACAACAGAAACTTAAGATTTAATACACGATCTGAAAATCATGACATAAAAACGATCCTAGTTATCGAACCCCGGCCATGTATTTGTGTGATGAACTCGAATATGTGTTCCTAGGTCATGGATGTTATCCATAAATGTATTTATATTATATATTATGTATGTCATCTAGTACCCATAGTACAGTCGCCATCAGATATATCGCAGCATATAAGGCATTCATAAATATGTGAACATGTACTGTAACGCCCAGTCAATAAGAGTCGCGTTCAGATATTTATGAATACCTTACATGCTACGATATATCTGATGGCGACTGTACAAGCTTTGGTTAGTTTGGGACTAGGTCGATTTGTGTAAGATTTTCCTTAATATCTATTTATTTATATTTTTTTTAATTCAGAATTTTATGATTTTCTAATAACCGGAACATTCCGAAAACTCCTCTTGTACTTGATTGAACACATTTAATTAATTTCATATCTGTTCTTCATAGAAAACACAAATAATATTGAAAAACAAGCTGAAAAGCATTTTAAAGTTAGTACGAATAAAGTGCAAAAGTGTTAGCAGTATGTACAAATTCACTATTATAAATACTTAGATATATGGAAGAACAGTTCCTTAGTATATAAAACACGTATTTACAAACGATATAATTAGATTACAAAGTCTTTTAGTGGTCTAAATTAGTAAAACTAGGCTTCATATTACAAACATTAAAAACAATTTTTTGTTAGGACATTTACTTTAACCCTTAATTTGACAAAGAACACGTGTAATTTGTTTAAAAAAAAAATTATATTAGGAAGTGATAATGATAGGAACCCAAAAAAGTCTAGTTCTAGAAGAATTAGGGATTCAGAATATCTTTTTTAATACGCGTAGTACTGTTACATTATATTAAATTTAATTTCTCGTAGTGCTTTATGTAAATATAAATGTAACGACAGAAACTTGCCACAAGTATTATTTAGCCTAGTTTTCTACAATTAATTCCAATTATTGATATTGAGTACACAATTTGTCTATTTAATATTGAACATTTAATATATCTATATTCTAGTAGCCTTTTACGACAAACTAAAGAAATATATAGATGAAAAAGTTAGAAATAACATATAACACGTCTGTTTTTATTAACTTTTTCACCTATAGAAAAAAATGATAAAATGAATAAGTTTTTTATTAAGTTTTTTTTATAAATGTGATATGCTGATACATATAAGTAAGTGGTATGTTATAGTATGTTATGAGTTACAACATAAGTACTAGGTAAAGGACTAGCACATAAGTTACACTACATTTCTTCTCATGCCATGTCACATTTTCATATCGCCGTGATACTCAACTCACTAAAAATTCTGTCACTAGGTACTCTTCAAAACCTTGCATCTAGCTTGTAGATTCATGATGAGATAAGAGTTTAGATCATGAGGTATTTGTTATTTAGTGCGTTATAGTACATTACGTAAGAAGGGTGGTAAACTAGGAATTACAATCGAGTGTCTATTAGAAGCTCGAAGCCGAAGGCGAGGGCTTACCGCCCGCTTTTCTAGCATGTAAACCCTTGTTTACGACCAAGTGTGATGAAAAGGTTGTTAATAGACGATATAACGTTTTCATTATGAGGGCTACCGTTTTTTGTGCTTGCCAGTTGTCGCCACGACACACAAAGCATATAAGGTAGAATTCGAAAGGTTGCTTGGGAGTTAGGGTGGCGGAAAAGGTTAGCGCTATACCGGCTATCCAGAGGTTCCGGGTTCGATTCCCGGTCTCGTCCACCAGGTAACGCATTTCAATTTTTCTTTGAGCTTTGATTTTTGTTTCAGTGATTTTATTTATTTAATCTTTATTGCAACTTTTTCTTTACAAATGACGGACTTAATGCCACTCAGTAGGCATTCTCTACTAGCCAACAAGTGGGCTAAACCGAAACTTTATTGGTGCAGGGCCTGTCTACTATCAACATTATACCAAAATAGAAACTTATTATACCTACTTATCTCAACAATATTATTAACACAATAAATAAACATGCCTACGGGTTCGAATCCCGGCCAGGGCAAATATTTGTGTGATGAACTCGAATATTTGTTCCTGGATCATGGATGTTATCTAAATAATACATATGTATTTATATATTATATATATCGTCGTCTAGTACCCATAACACAAGCCTTCTTGAGCTTAAATTGGGACTAGGTCGATTTGTGTGTGGTTGTCTGATATTTATTTATTATTATTTATTATTTATTTTCAGTTTGTAACCTCATTTACGGCAAGCAATGATCCATATGAATAAATACAGTTCTTTAAGTCTTTACACCGTCAACCTTGCTTCAGCTAATTCAATATTAAGACAAAATAATAACTTACTTCGTACGAATATCGATTTAAACCACTATCAGAGGCAAAAACCACCCAACAACCGAAACACAAGGACCAATTTCCAATAACAGCAATACGCATTGAAAATTCTGGAATAATAAAGCGTATTTGTTTTATAAAGTAGGGTAAGGTTTTACAGTGTAACTAAAAAGGTAGTATCGTTCAAAGTAATCACAGGGCGTTTTCGACCTTTTACTGTTGAGCTAGTCTAGGTATTACGTTTAAACGAGGTTGACAGAGTGGTTGAATTTACAGTGAACGATATCAGTTGACAAGGTCGCTTGATGAAGAAAGATGACGAATAATCGTCATAGCTTCATGTACCATTCTCTAGAACATTTCCCGATCTGTATGGGGATAGAACGTTCTGGAAAACATTTACCATACAAAACGGGGGATAAATAAATAAATATCGGACAACCTCACACAAATCGATCTAGTCCCAAACTAAGCTCAAGAAGGCGTGTGTTATGGGTACTAGACGACGATATACATACTTATATAGATAAATATATACTTAAATACATAGAACAACCATGACCCAAGCACAAATATTCGAGTTCATAACACAAATATTTGCGCTGGCCGGGATTCGAACCCGGGACCGCCGGCTCAGTAGGCAGGTGTCTACAAACCGCGAGCCAAATGCGTCGTCAATGTTCTCGAGAACAGTACAACTCTATCATAGCTTCGTCACACTAATAAAGGCGAAAGTTTGTGAGTCTGTTTATGTGTATGTTTCTTAAGTACTTCACGCTCAAACGGCTGGACCAATTTTGGTAAATTTTGGTATGGAGGTAGCTGACACCCTGGATTAACACATAGGCTACTTTTTATCCCGAAAAAATGTAGTGTTCCCGTGGGATGAGCGGGTAGCACCGCGCGGCGCAACTAGAATGTAATATATGTCCATATTTGAATTTATGTAGTAGTATTTTCTTACATGTATTTATTAATGTATTTTGTTTCGACATTTGCTTCGTGTGTTCTATTGTACACCCATCCCGCCCCAATGTCTCTGTTTGAGCCTGTGGTTGACTGGTAGAGAATGCCTCGTGGCATTAAGTCCGCCATTTGTATTAATTTGTGATGTGCAATGAAGTTTAGATAAATAAATATCGGGTTCCGGAGATATATTCGATCTTCCAGTGTTAAATAATTAAAAAGAAAACATCATATTTCGACCAATCGTCTATGGTATTACGTCATACAACGAAAACAGTAAATGTTGTGACTTTTCTACAAATAATCAATAAGTATTACTAATTCATTGACTAATAATAAGTTCGCTTGATGAGAAAGAAACTTGCCTAATCCTAGGCAAGGTCGTCTTTTTGTATGGAGCTCCATATAAAAAGGTCGCCTATTACCATTAAAATATTTTCATTTTCATTACCTTAGTACGGCAGCATTGAGGGGGCCAGAATGGTATGTATCACGAATACATGACGCAAACGTCACGCTTCTATCGTTTTTCATACATTTGATTGCAGTGCGTCGCCGCTTTATGAACGACGGTGTGGTGTGGTCGCTCCTTAAAATATAATTCATTATCATTCAATTCACGCGAGTCCTGGCCCTGTCTCAAGGGGCCTTAAAAATATACTTATAGAATAGCAGATTCGAATAATCGAGAAACTTAAATAGCCACATATAAAAAATAACAATTAAAAATATCGATAATATCAAAATTACAACGAAATAATATTTCATTTAAACGGAGTCAACAAATCGTTGGATGGATAAAATATCACAAGTAGCTTAAACTTAAATTTAATCGTGAACGTACGAAATTAAACAGATTGCGTAGAAATAGCCAAAAAAGTAAACAGTACTTCTTAAAATATAATATGCAAATAAGCTAGTTGGCCCATTTTTGAAATAATATTTGAGATAATTAATAAAGAGCTAGCTCAAAAAAAAGTATTGTATTTTTGTGAGATCCAGAAAGGTGAATTTTATTAGTTGGAAATAGAAATTTTATAAACAGACAAAAACAGCGTCCGCCATTTTTGCATTTAGCTTATCTGTGGCGTGACGTAGAATACCGAGTACATAAACAGAAGGTCTACTCCGACGTTCGAAATTCGACCGTCGTATAGAGCCGTGTTTTTGTTTACTTTTTTTGACATTTCTAAGTTAAGGCACTACCCGCCTTTCTTATTTTTTTTTAATTTCATGGTCTTATTTTACGGTCATTTAATGATAGTTTGAAGTCATTTCAAAATAGCGTCGATAGTTGCTGGTCGTTTGATAACTATGCCTCAATTGGCATTTCGCTTTATACACAATTGTAACAATTAGAAACCATTACGAAAGGATACTTTTAAGGCAGCTGACTGTACTAAATCAACCAGCAACGTAACTTTAGAATATTTTTAATTTATCAATAGTTCATTAATCGGTAAATCTTTTACACCATGTCTTTTCAACACCAATCGTATGGAATGTAATATTTATATACAAACTTGATCGTCTTATTCATAAATCTCCGTCCTCGTTCGTTTTCATAGTACAAAAAGGGACAAAACATAATTAGACTAAAGTACCACGTTTACAACGTATAATAGTAATATGTCTAATTTGAGTATCATAGCTTTGTATGTCTCTGTGCAATAACTGCTCCGCTAGGATGTCTTAGTGTGCGTCTCCACTGGGGCGGAGTCGTGCGGAATCGACCAATCACCTGAGTTGAAATCTGTATCTCAGCTCCACTTGTCTTTTGTGATTGGTCGACGCACCCTTAGAGCCAGGACACACTACGGCTTCTAGTGCCGCGACAGTACATATCTCTTACTCACAATTCGAGCGTGCAAAAGAGACATAGGGTAAATCGCCAATTGACAACATTTCATATTTATAACAGGTGGAAATTAATATAGAGATCGACAGGGCTTTATGTCGTGTACCTTGAAAAAAAATCTTTGAATTTATTCTTCTGTATTTAAAGAAATATAAGAAAATACATCAAATAACTGCAATCTAAGACAATACGGGCTGGATAGGGTTGTTGTCTAAACAAAAGACCAAAAAAATATATTTTTTTTTAATTTGACGTTGACAGATGACAGATGCATACCGAGTTTTATTAAGTTTTTTTTAATAAGAAAACCGACTAAAGTAACCGTTCCATTAAGTTCTGGTTTTGGTGTTACCACATTTTAAAATGAGTATGTTTTTATAAATTAATAATAAAATAAATAATCATCTCAGAAAATAAATAAAAACAGAGATTACTACGATCTTTTTAAGCAGAATTCAGAAAAGTAATAAAATGATAGTCTTAAAAATATGAAATGTTGTCAATTACTGGCCATCCTTCAATAACTGGCCACGTTATACTAAAATTAATTCAGTTCGCAGGTAAACAGAGTTCATTTTTAGTATGAGGTGGCCAGTTATTGAACGGTGGCCAGTAATTGGCGATTTACCCTATGTAGGTACTGTCGCGGCACTAGAACGCGTAGTGTGCGCTGGCTATAAAAGAAGAGGACCCCATATAAATCTGAGGAATGTGGTTGGTCCATTTTACATCTCTGCTCCGCTTTAGTGGAGTGACAGCCTAAAACCGAACGAACTTGCATGGGATTCACTTGTAAAGAAATGACAAATGAGTTCGGTTGTGGACATGACGGCAAAGATATTCCTCTATAAAAAAATGCATTCTTTGCTCAGATTCGATCTATGAAGAACCTTATGACTTTTTTAGAGTCTCAAAGCGCATACGGAGATACCACAACTTTGAGCGACAGCCGCAGTACGTGTGTCTCGCTCACTCGTATGACCGCGCTCGGATCTCTCGTTCAACCGCTCGCCGCGCCGCTGGGCAAAGTCGTGGCATCTCCGTTACACATTTTCATCTTTAAATCGCTCAGGTGATGGTAGAACAATATTCACCGAAAACAAACTACATACAAGCACGCTCGAGCAAACGCACACGTAGACATTGCTCGCGCACACGTCAAGCGGATGGCACTCGCGCTCGCACTGGTCTGAACTGGTCCGAGATATCGTATCCGTGAGCAATGTCTATGTGTGCGTTTGCTCGAGCGCGCTTGTATGTAGATTGATTTCTGTACCTATCTGTTTTGTGCTCGTACTAATTACAATTATTCCGCCAGTGAAATTTAAACCACATATTGTGCACTAACATCCTAATTGCATCACAATCGTATTAACTTTTCCGAAACGGTGGTCTAACTAAGGTATCGATATTTTCGCTTTAAATCACGAAACAGACTCTGGTTCTCTCTTTTTAAAACGTGGTACTATAAAAAAGTTACCTGTGTTCGGCGTAATCTCGAAGCAGTTCCGTTCTGACTACACTCTTTACAGCCAGACCTTGGCAACACCGGTAAAGATAAATTCATTAGTAAACTTCACAAGTGAAAAAGAAATTCAACTATAACCTCTTTCTCCTCATTTCGGTCGAATCTTCTCGTAGAAGAAAATCTGATCGACACTATTTGTTTCGCGCAGCAAAATCTTCTTTTTGACAAACTTGAAATGCTCTATCGCGAATTCATAGAGTTCGTTCTCCATTTTCCAAACCATAGACTTCTGTATTGTGTCTATGGTTTTTCTGCTGGGTTCTATTTTCGAGCTGGTCTGTCGCAGGTGGGATTTGTTGCTGTTTAAGTAGTGTTCTGTGGCCCCTTTGAAGAGGCGGGGAAGGGTGGCTTCTAGTACTGTGATGAAGTCTAGCATTTCTTCCGTAACGCCTACTACGAGGTAGTGGTTCATCAGGTTGTGCTTGGCTTGTTCTAGTGCCCACCGGTTGCCTGGTTTCCTGAAAAATATAAGAATTTTAAAATGTTTAGTACCCTTAATTTCTCTCTTCCTAACTCTCTTCGAAATATTTTACTTTTGGTACATAATATATGTATGTAAGTACGAGTATATCATATAAAGTATTCGTTTAAGTTTATGGTAATTGTTTAATTATATATATACATTCTTATATATATCTTTAGGTAATTGATTTGTGTTGCATTACTGTTTGTCTGTAACCTTTGATCCTGCACCGACAACATATTTCTGCTTAACCCAGTGGTTGACTGGTAGAGAATGCCTACAGGCATTAAGTCCGCCATTTGTACTTTTACTTATGTATTTTGTGCAATAAAGTTTAAATAAATAAATAATTTGACAATGTTCGCCAGGATGAACACACTCTTTGACCATCTTTTTGCATGCAATGCATGGCCTGAACCAGAAACCGCGTAGCTGACTCCTTCTTAGATTGTACCTGACTAGTTTAAGGGACACAGTTCTAATAAGAAAGCATATCAAACGTACATACATTGTGATAAACCGTCAGGCTTTCTTGTAGTTTCTATTTTATTCTTACACTTTTCCTCACTTATGTCTTAAAATACACTTTTAATATGTTTTCTTGTAGAACTACGTATAGTTAAGTTCATATCATTGTAATAGTTAGGTACTTATGCTTTCTGAAAAAATGACTGACTGTTGAGTTTCTTTCGGCGTTTCTTCTCAACAGTGGTCTCCTCTTGTGAAATGCCGGTAGACTCAGACATGTAAAAGTGCCCTTGTGGCCTACTTGCAGAATAAATTTCATTATTTCATTATTTTTTTTCTAACGAGAATTGTTTGCTTTATTCAACCTTAGCGAGGCTTGAACTAGCGACCTTTGTTTTTTTTTTGCCAAATTAAGGGTAACGAATGGTTCGTGAGTTACACCTAAGTACACAACTTTTTTATTGATCGAAAATCCAGTATTGTTTAATATGTACATACAAGATATTTGCAGGAGCTATACATATATCTAGAATTTGGCAAATTTATTATTGACCTGGCTAATGTTCAGATTTATATTAATTGAGTGAGAACAAAAATCATATATAGAGCCCAAAGTAAATTTCAATTTATAATATATTCTTTTCTCAAAAATGAGCGGAATGTTGACTTTTTTTATTAAAAATCAGGATGCGAAGTGCATAGTTTATGGTGAGTTAAAAAAAAAGAACGTTGACGGATCGGTTTGCTCGACAATAATATTGTATGAAATTCCTTTATTTGTTGAGGTACAAACTTTTAAATATTAAAGTTAAAACAGCCAAAACGGAAGATAGCTACGATACGACTTATCGCGACTTTTTAGTTGCCATTAGGCGGAAGAGAATAGCCTCTTTGCTGAGAAGAGTACGCGGTAGCAGCAACAGCCTTCTTAGGGCGTGAGATGGGCGTCTCGATTGTCCAATAACCAAATACTGGGTAGAGGTAGTTATTGGCAGGGCCAAATAGAGCAAAAGTGCTGGTTGCTCCTGTGACTAGCTGCTTCTCTCTGTAATAGTTATATGTATGTATGTATAGGTATTTCCTTGTTTTATTTATTTCAGTTAATCATGTACTAACATAATATTTATTAAGTCTTGTTGTGTTACTAACTTACTATGGATCGTTCAGGTCTGAAATAAACGATTTTTATTTTTTATTTTATTTTTAGTTGCCTCAAATAGCTTACGACGTTTTCGGAAGAATAATACACTTCTACTTTTTTCCATAAAATAAAAAGGCGGCATTGCAAGAATTCCGTTTTGACAACTTATCTGCTTTGCCCGATGGTTGACTGGTAGAGAATGCCCAATGGCATTAAGTCCGCCTTTTGTACGATTTGTTTTCATTTGTGCAATAAAGATTAAATAAATAATAAATAAATAAATATAGCGGATAAACTTATCTGTACTTGTTTTGTTTTCTTGCATTATTTTTGAGAAAAGCACTATATTTGTCTACGCCGAAGGGCAATTGCTGGCTTCGTAAACGTACTCCCAAGATCGTCCGTTTAAAAATAATACTCAGCCAGCAATTGCGCACTTCCCTCGCTTCGATAATAATGTACAATTATTTCACCACAAATATAAGGGAAATACAAACGCTACTGCCACAGTTACTGTCACTGTCGGGCCACTAGCATTAGCTGAGCCATCTACCTTTTCATTGTTTTGTATACTATACAACTGCTATTATACATGTTTCATAACCAAAAATGTACAAAAACATTATTATTATTATTAAACGAAAAAATAAAAATAAAATGACACCTAAACAATACGTGTTACGGTTAAAAGGTCGTATCTTTAAACGGATGTCATAGTAAGATACGTCCTTATACCGTGAAATAGCAGAATACACACCAGCACTGTGCGGTGTGCCCGCAGAAGAAAGGCACCTGCAGCCACATGTTGTTGGGGTCGCAGTCCGGCTGCCCGCGCTCCACACACTCGTCAAATGTCTGCAAATATATCCAAATTCATGTCTTTATAGAATCTTTTTGATCGATTCAATTTTTCATGTGGAAATCATAATATCAGCCGATAGACGTCGAGAGTCGAGACACACATGTCGTCAGCAAGCGAAACATCACCTTATGACAGAACCGAGTTCAAAAAAACGGAGGTTCTCAGTTTTTTCTACTCTGCAGCCACTTGAAGCATCTCTGTTTAGCCCTATGGTTGACTGGTAGAAAAGACCATGAGGCATTAAGTTCGCCATTTGTACTGACTTTTGATTTGTGCAATTAAGTTTTAACAAATAAATGCTAACCATTTTGTCACCGTGTTTCTTTCTAACGAGATGTGGCCGGAAGTTGTCTCCGTTCCTTAGGAAATAGTAATAAGACACCAGCCTGTCCAGCGGCCGTCTTATTAAATTGATGAACACGGGCTTTGATGCTGTTCCCAGCCTGCAAACCAAAACAGATATTTTTCTTTAGTAATAATTTGATTATTAGTAATAACCATACCTCGGTGAGGCCTAGATGCTGAAAAGGAATGTCTTCCTTTTCAGCATAGGCCTCACCGATCAATGACTGTTCTTGAAATCATGACCCCAGTGAGGCAATAATTAAACCCAATACACACATAAGTTACTCTAATGAAATGACTTCAAAGGTTATCAATAAGAGACCTATAGTACAATAATAGGTGACCTACTTGGCTATGCTATGTATGTGTAAATAGAACACTTTTGAATCAAGAAGGCACTACTAGTAACAATTTTTGGTACATGGATACCCACAGATGATTATAGGATATTTTTTATAGGTGATTCTACGGGTGTTTCAACTGCTGTCATAAATATCAAAGCAATGGGCCATAATATGCTTTAAATAAGGTCAATTATGGTAAGCAGTATGATACATTATATCATTGTATGAAAGTTTGCTGCTTGGTTTAGCTCATATATTTTGACAGCGAACTGACAGTGTTTGAAACGCCTGTGATCACCCTTATCCAACTATAGCAGAGCAAAAGATTGCGGCACCTCAAAGTAACTTAGAATATGAGAGTTACTGTTACATATATTAGAAACTTTGGGTGCAGTGACTAGTTACATGTAAACAAACAAATAACAGGAAAAAGCAAATACCTCAAAAATACTCACCGCTCAAAGTTAAGAAATGCCATATGCCCATGATACAGGGCTGGCTTCACCTCCTGCCACTTCGTAACATTTTGAGCAAACTTATACTGGTTGTTCAGAGACATCACATGCATATTCGCAGTGATGTTGATATGCAGCACTTTAAAATGGTTCTTCTTGCACAAATCATATGCTACGCCCACGAAACTCGTCGAGCCGGTCTTCGGGACCCTGTTGTATATAACTACCAAGTCTTCACCATCGTTCACGACAGTTTTAGGAAAAAACTGACGGGAATCTATATGAGTCTGAGCGAACTTGTATTCTGCAAAAAAATATAGTTAACGTGAGTTTGCCGCGGTCTTATCTCTGTATTTTCAAATAGCACGACCGCTACGTACCCAGACGGCGATAACTGTCTTCGAAACGGGCTATTTCTGTCTGGAAATATAAAATTACGATTGCAATAACGCACAGGCATGATATCAACCATAATTTGTGTATATTCAACATGACTGTAGGGAAATGGAGCGAGGAATGCGCGCTAGCAGTCGCGGACAGTATGTGACATAGTTTCGGTTTCTTTACAGACATAAACACTAATTTTCTATTTTTAATGCAACTTCTATGTACACTGTACACTACACTGACACTACCAGTCGCAAAACTGTCACATTCCACAAATATGATATGATATGACAACAATATTAATGTTGCCATACTTGCCATATTAATAAGCAAGAAAAGTGCACAAACAGCAAATGATTCGAACATCAGCAAATGTTTTTAATTAAAATGTGAAATAAACGACGAAGGTACAATAGAATCCTACTCAGAACTCAATGACCACTTAGGTCAGGAAAAGTTTCCTATTTCATAAAGACAATGCACGCAAATTATTAATAAGTGTTGCTTACCGAAGTCATATCTCATACAATATACGTTATCATAGTTCATCCGTTAACTTTCTGGATTATTTTACTTGTTAAAATTGTATGAAATGCACATTAGTATTGATTAAATTATACATCCAAATTATAATAATACAAAATTAGCTTTAATTTCCTGGACCAGCAACATTGGCTTCCTCTTGGAGGCGTTTTTAAATGTATGTCTACCACAAGCATACATCTAATAAAATAGAAATCTATTATGCTACAAGAAGTACGTACACACCGTGGGTTAAAGTCAAAATGCCACATGTCTCCAATCAAATTCTTTACAAGACCTCCCCGAACACCCATCAGCATCACTAAAAAGTAAAAAAAAATAACAAAAAAAGAACCAACTTGAAAAAAACTGAAACGCCAAAAATAACCCGTTCATGTACGAACTACAAATTACATTTGAATCACTTTTTGAAGTCGGTGCCAAACCAATCATGAAAAAAAATGCCGCGTATAAATCCTTTAATGCATTGACGTAAAATAATACCTCAATGCTTTAATGATTACCATTTGGTATCTACGAGTACTTTTGTTCACTATTGATATAATTATTATAGTTTACGTGAGGTTTGGCACCGACTTCAAAAATTTATTCAAATGTAATGATCGGGTTATTTTTGGCTTTTCAGTTTTTTTGAAGTCGGTTCTTTTTTAATTTTTATTTTTAGTGATTCAAATAAAATACTTATGGCGGAGTGATCGGGGAGGTCTCGTTTGAATTATTCCCTAACTCCTAACCGTTAAGGAGTTAATACCTTCCATCATCAGTTCAGCATAGGAAGATGATGACTACCATATGCAAATACTTAAATAGTTTTAGAAAATATATGAAAACATTATGAGGGCCTATAAAATTTGATCATCTGAATCAGATCTCAACTCGGTTATAATGGAACCACCTAAAAAGTATACTCTTTCAAATAAAAAAAGAAATTTTAAAATAGGTCCAAATCTACTTACGATCCGTGTATTAAATGATACTGGTTGAGTCCTCAGTAAGACTAACTGGTGGCATGTGCACCAAATGGTGATTTTCGAGTGTAAATGCTAGAACTATTGAAATAAATACAGAAATCGTCATAGATGTGCCCATAATATTTCAGGAATTCCTTCGATTCCTCATGGATCTCGTCATCAGATCTTCACTTTATGGGACCAACTTGGAGATGTCAACCAAAAAATATTTTTTCAAATCGACTCATAAATGAAATTCTGAGGTAACAAACATAAAAAAAATACAACCTAATTGAGAATCCCCTCCTTTTTTGAAGTCGGTAAGTAATAAAAAAATTAAAATCTTTTACTGGCGCCTACACTTTTTTGCACAAACGTCAATTGCTCGTCAAAATTAATCAAACGAGCCCAAATGCAATTTTTTTTACATGGTACCTATAGTTAAAAGCTTAGTTAACAAAAAATCACGATCGCGTTCCTTGTGTGACGAAAGTTAGTCATACAAAATGTGTGTGTGTGTTAGTCTATTATCTAGTCTACACTGCGGCAATAGTGTAGACTAGACAATAAGAGTGATAAGCACACACAGCAACTAGAATTTTGAGCACCTGGCGTGCGTAGCAACTCCTGTAGATACATATTCAATGCGTTCAATTCAGCTAATCTGAATGGGATTAAATTTACTATGGCTCTACTATGGTCTAAGCCATAACGATTATACTTCTATGAATGTGCACAAGGAAAACATTTCAATATATACCAAGGGGCACCTATATCTTCCTGTTGAGTCCACTTTGAATATCTATTTATTAGTGTGTCATTTGCCGTCCGCGATGTGTGTTACAATTACAATCAAATTAACACTAGTATTGTCTCTATTGACATCCCGATTTATTAATTGCAAGATCCATAAAGATTTCAAGGGAGATGATACCTTGTCTGGTAAAGGTGGAGCTAGAGAGTGCGAGAATTCACTCACGTTTGAAGCACTAACAAATGATATTGACCGTTCATTCAGCAGTAATTTGGACACACAGAAAGTTTCCATTGCATACGGAAAATCTTTGTTATTTGTGTGCTACGGTGTTGACGCCAAAAAACTTGAAATCAAGAAGGATGGAGATATATTACCAATAAAAATAATCACTGAAACTGTCATTAAGTGGTCTAAAAGGAAGCCAGAAGTACAGAATTCGGAATACGTGTGCACTGACACTGTAACTGCCTGCAAGGTATCGGTGTTTGTTAAAGTTACTCCAGTGTTTGAAGTAGTGTCTCCAAACATTCAGCTTTCGAGTGCTATATCCGACAAATCATTTACAATACAATACGGGGATTCCATGTTGATATCGTGTGTCGGTTCATCCTCTAGCCGACTCGCTATGACGAAGGATGGAGAGGAATTACAACCAGAAATAGTCGGCAATGAGATCAGATGGTTCGAAAGCAAACCAGATCTACAAATATCTGATTACGTTTGCACTGACATCAGTACTGCTGTTAATAATACGCTGCATATTAAAGTGGAGCCACGGTTATATATTCAATCAGGAAAATCAACAGACCAACCTACTCTCTTGAAATATGGTATTTATAAATATGAAGACTCCATTGAAATCTCCTGCTCTGGTCCCCGTGCAGTCAAACTAATCAGGCTCGATGACAATAAAGTAATTTTAACGGAAAGTGTGAACAAAAGTACTGTTAAATCAATTATAAGGAACACGAAAATAGGGGAATCTATCTACGCCTGTTTCGATAGTGAAGTGTCAGAGTACATAAGTACAGTTCATCTTGAAGTGAGACCTCGAATGGAAATCAAATCACAGAATACTCGGCGTATAGGACAGGAATATGTAACTAAACTGGGCGACCCTATTGAAATCATTTGCTCCGGCCCTGATGCTACAAAACTCACTATTTTCAACCAAAACTTTGTAGCTGATGTACTTCACATAGTGAATGAAACTACAGTTAAGAGCATCATAAAACCAATTATAAATGACTACTACAGGTATTGCTGTCACACCAACGAAGCAGGTATCAATGTAGTTTCAGAAATGTTTGTAAGGGTCGACAATTTAGCTAAAGCAGCCGATTTTCATTGCATATCTCAAGACCTAGAATTCCTAAATTGCTCATGGAGCGCAACAAGAGACGCCATTACCTTCACTTTGTTTTACAAAAACCACGCTAAACTTACCAATATCTGTTCCAAAGAATGTTTAAAAATGGGATATTTTTCCTGCACCTGGGACTACACAATCGATTTAAAATACGAGAAAGTTTTGACTTTCTTATTGCAATCTTGCAATTACTACGGCTGTTCTAACCAAACTTTTCGCTTTGACCATCTATCTATTTTGAAACTAGCTGCTCCTTGGGGTATACGAGTACGCAGCATGAATTCAAATGGAGTTCTGCTTCGTTGGGGATCAAACTACGTATATATTACAGGTAAATCTTTCCAATCAAGTCAGCGCGACTTTCTTTATAAAGTAGAATATTGGTACTCGGGAATACAACCCTTGGAGGTCAACTCGTCCTTAGTATCATGTGATAACTATGAATGCCAAATCGAATTGAAATTACCGTGTCCAGGGCAGTACTATCAAGTTTGGATATATGTAAAACTTAAAAGGTCTGCCGAGGACCTTTGGTCGGACCCTACCTCGATAAGCTTTTCCCTCGACGGCGAAAATAAACTGAAAGATGGATGTAACTGGAAAGCGTCAGTAACAAAAGAAGTAATGACATACTTCGCACTACAACTTAAATATGATGTGAATCAGGAGCTTATACATCTAAGGAAAAAAGTTAGTTCGATTCAGGAGAAGCGTTACAAGATACGTGCGAAAGTTGCGAAACTTAAAGAACTCAAACAATTTGACCGAAATTAGACCTAAGTATGTATCAGCACTAGAGTCAAACCACGTTCACTCTTCCAAGCAAATGAACTGTCAATCCATACAAACTGACCCACTTTGCATGGTTTGAGAGTTCATTTGCTTGGAAGAGTTAACGTGTTTTTTTTTATATAATAATCGTAATCGTAATGTATGGGCTTATGGCTTGCTCGGCAGCCTTACGGCTGTAACCGACATCGTGTTGCTAGGCTGTAGGCAGCGAACTGCCCCAGCGCCTAGCGTGTGTGTGCTGGCGTGCACGGGCACTCGAACCAGCGGACGTGTACCTAGCTTGACAACGTCGTTTTTAGGTCAGTCTGTTTGTTATAGGTCATGTAGCTTGATTCTAGGTCGTGTGGTAGACAATGTATTTACCGCGATGGCCGTCCCCGCCGGCGAAGGCGACGGTGTGCATGTAGTGTTCCTATTTTTTCTCTTTCTATGTCGTTCTTGTCGTCTGATGTCCCTATTGAAGTAGTAGTCAGCGTCATGATGGACGCCGGGCTCCGGTTCTGACCTACTACCCGATGACGACGAGTAGTCGTCAGGCTACCATTCTTTGGTGGTAGCTGTGATGACGTCATCGGGGTCAGTCTGAAGGTCTTCTAATTAGTCGTAATTTGGCCCGCCGGAAAGCTACGGTGTCTGGTTGAGAGGTCGTCAGTTGCGTCAGTACTTGTAGTCTGTCAGTCAAGTCTATGTCCTGGTCGGGGGTAGGGGTATGCTGTTGGCACCTGAAGGGTGAAGTCTGCTGGGGCAGGGTCTGGGGTCGGCACGTATCCCACCATCTCCCGGATGAGCGGGTTTTTGTATGATTAGCGGCTTTTTGGTAATAAGTTTTGTCTTATAAAATCAATGAGAGTGGGATACGTGACATCATGGTGGAGTTGCAAATTGGTGACGCCACGAAGGGGCGCGTCGGTGGCTTTCCTGAGAAATCTGTTTTAGATGGCTTGGAGGGGGCGGAGCTTTTTCTCCCCTACGTGGAAAACGTCTACGTCCTGCATAGGTTAAAATGGGCCTTTATATAGAAGATAGCTTATAGCTTGAAAAAGTCGACCGGCCTATTGTTAATGGCGCTGACCGTGTAGTGAGGTGTTTGTTGCAATTTTTTTTTATGATCTTTTATCTCTGATTAACACACCAGCGACATCTAGTGTAAGCTTTTAGATAGAGCAGATGGTGCTATTGTGTTAAGCAGAGGTACAAAAACAATTGAATTGAATTTATATAATACATAATGACTATTCGGGACTATGCCGCGGGGGCACAGTTTTTTAGATTTATTTTAGCTTAATTTAATTTACTTTATTTTAGATTCTTTAGTTTTAATTTGAATTTAATTGTCCATTTATATATTATTTATGAAAAAAAAACATGTATTAAGATACATAATTTAAAATTTAGTTTTTATTCTGAATGTAAATAATAAATAAATATATGGGGACAATCATTATTATATTAATAGTTTTATTTTAATGTAGTACTTACTTAATTAATTATGTAATACTTTGTGTTGAATAATATAACGATAAACTCATGACTTTCTTTTCTTTTTTAACCGACTTCAAAAAAAGGAGGGGGTTCTCAGTTCGGTTGTATGTTTTTTTTTTTTTTTTTTTTTTTTTTTTTTTTTTTTTTTTTTTTTTTTTTTTTTTTTAATGTTTGTTACCTCATAACTCCGTCATTTATGAGTCGATTTGGAAAATTCTTTTTAGGTTCATGAATAGACATCTCAAGGTTGGTCCCATCAAATTTTGGTGAAGATCGGATGACGAGATCCATGAGGAATCGAAGGAATTCCTGAAATTTTATAGGCACTCATAATATTTTTAATGTTTTTCTAAAACTATTTAAGTATTTGCATATGGTAGTCATCATCTTCTCATGCTGAACTGATGATGGAAGGTACAACTCCTTAACAGTTAGGAGTTAGGAGATATTTCAAACGAGATGCATGCCTTCTAGACCTCCCTGATCACCCCGCCATAAGTATTTTATATGAATCACTAAAAAGCGAAAAAAAAAAATTTTTAACAAAAAAAAGAACCGACCAGTAAAACTAAAAAGCCGAAAATAACCCGTTCAAGTACAGATTATATTTGACTCACCCTTTGAAGTCGGTGCCAAACCTCACGTAAACTTTAATATATAAATATAATAACTGAGTGGTTTGGGATCGATTTCAAAGGGTGAGTCAAATGTAATCTGTACTTGAACGGGTTATTTTCGGCTTTTTAGTTTTACTGAAGTCGGTTCTTTTTTTTGTTAAAAATTTTTTTCTAAATGGTTTTTCATGAAATCTCGTAATTTCTGTACAGTCGAGTTCATAAAGTATGAGAAAAATCACAAAAATGTGATTAAAAATATGGAAATACGTCTACGCCGTTAACATTAGACGCGAGCAAGGACCATAAACACATGGTCCTTGGACGCGAGTCAGGCAAGGCGAGTTAACATATTTTTGCTCATAAATTTATGAACTCGACTGTACCTACTAGTTCCAATAGTTCGACACGCCACCAGGCCGAGATTTCAAAACAGGACACGATGCTATTTACATCACATTCACACAATAAATCGATTCATTGCGCACCACAAATAATCCGTGGTTCCGTCCACAAATAATCAAACCTTCACGGAGATCGATGCGTGCCTGATCCAATTAATTCCGCGTGGATTTGGCTTCTGTGGCTTGATGTGAAAATCCAGGAAAACGTGTTCTCTTTATTCAGAAATCGTCCAGCGATTTGACCCCAGTTACCTATTACCTACCTGATAAGTTATTGTAGTGGGTTCAAAAATAGAGTTATATCCCTCAGCGGTCCGTATTAGAAAGATGAAGAAAATCGCTTCGTGCGAATAACTACCTATACCTCGCGCAGCGAACGATGAGTCCTATGACACCTGTCATCTCAGTACATTTTATATAACCTATATTATAGGAATCATCGTTCGCCGCGCGGGGTATAAATGGTATATTATCCAGAACATATAGGGCTGTAGTCGCCCCGCGTATGGACGTTCTTTTGTTCTCTTCTACCTATTAGGACCATGTACAATGGATGCTGAAAACAGGTACAGGTGTAACCCGGGCTCTACACTATCAAAAGTTTTACCCTAACACTACTCGTAAAGTTGACCGAGGTTGGGCGAATATGATAGTGTTAGTGCCTAGTGGCACTTCGCTGCAGAAACTCATACTTCGGCCAATTTTGCCTTGGTCAGCTTCGCGATAGTGTGGAGCCGGGGTTAAATGCAGCAAGTTCCTCTCACGAATTGCATTCGATACCAAGTACCTAGTGCACACAACAACAAATTGGTGTACTTCTGCAATCGCGTTGAAATTGAACGGACCCTTAATTCATTCGTAATCGAACCTCAACAGACATGGCTAGTCTAATCTTTGGATAGTAAAGTTATCAGTGTTCTTTTTCATTACTCGAGTTCTACTTTGGCCTTCAGACGCATAGTGCTAGAAACGGTTTACCCTTGTTTTTTATAGAAAAACGTTTCATCGAACTTTTATTTCATAGAAATATCGTTTGTTTACAATGAAGCGAAAAATCGAAAAAAAAAAATCGCTCCATTGTAAACATTTGGTTTACGTTAGCAGACGTTACTGCTTTAATAAAAAAAATAAAAAAATTGGGTGTAGCACATCTTAACTATCGATTCTCAACAAATTTGAGACGATGGTGCCGATGCCAACTATAAAAAATCTAAATCTTTACGGTAGATGGCGCTACGATGCCACCGCATGTAGAAGCAACTGGTTGAAAGATTCAATGGCTCTGACATCTGGTTCGGTGGTCCAATTGGTAGGACGCCCGTGTTGGCCCGGAAAGCCATTGGAAACGCAGGTTCGAATCCTGTCTGAACCATTAAATTTTTCAATTTTTCGCTCCATTGGAAACATTTGGTTTACGTTAGTAGACGTTACTGCTTTAATAAAAATAAGAAATTTAATATCGTTTCATCAATTTTTTTCTTTAACCATAATATATTTTGGAATGTCATACAAACTAACCTAACCTAACCTATATTGGGTGACATTTTCAAGATTTCTGAAAAATGTATTGCTACGTTTACACGCTTGCCAAGCCTCGGCAAGCCCACAGGACGCAGTTATATGTTAGAGTGAGCACGATGTAGTTCCGTCTCACTTTAACATATGACTGCGTCCTGCGCGCTTGCCGAGGCTTGGCAAGCGTGTAAATGTGGCATATGACTTCCGGGGAAAAATTGTCTATAAAATTAAAATTCGATGAAATGTAAAATTCGGTGAAGTGTTTGTCTATAAAAGAAGAGAATCCCGCTAGAAAAGCAAACTACCAGAGACGCAGACGGCTACTCCCGATGTTCAAAATTCGACTGTCGAATAGTGCCATCCATCTCGATCTCCTGTCAAAGTGTATTTGAGTGAATGGAATAAAGCACTGTATACGAGAGTAAAATTTCGAGCATCGGAGTCCTAGACGGCTACCTGGACAAAACAATGGAAAAGACTCTAAGCTCTTTCAATTCTAATCCCACCTACTCTAAATCCTCATAAAACTACATCCGTAAATAATCCCATTACGTATCTAAGCGATATACGAAATTACCTTTTTATCGTTAAAAGGTAAATCGCAACATCCGAAATTTAGTTATCGCGTTGCGATCGTCGAACGCGGCCGCGCGCGAAAAATAGCACTGACATTCGTTTTCCCGCCAATTCTGCGCCATCGTAACTAGGACGCGCGTTCATTTGTTTCGTACTTTTGTTCGAAGTTCGAAATTCAACCAACGAATAATGTCCCTTTCTATCTCCTGTCAAAGTATATTTAAGTGAGCGGGACGGCATATAACGACGGTCGAATTTTGAAATTCGGAGTAGCCCTTCTACAGTATGTGAGCTGAAGGAATGTGATTCGAGTTGAATACCTATCTCGCTCGCACTTATGCGATCGAGATAAGAACCTCTCCGATTTCGCACAAACGCGAATCGCGATTTAGGAGCTCACGAACTGTAAATATTTACAAGATGTTTTGTTGTTGACAGGGATGGATTTATAGTTGTGGACGCCATGTCTTTTCACTGGTAAATAGTGTTTGTTTTGCGGCTTTTTCCATCCTTTATCTGTCCTGTGGTTTGTAGTTTATATTTTTGTTTATGGAAAGAAATCATTTAGCTATATTTAAAAGAGTAGAACATAAAATAACAAAAAATAAGGCTAGGTCATATGATATAAGTAGGTCTTAGATCATATGCCTAGCCTATCCTATGAATTAGCGTGACTAATTTAAGAACGTGTATAACCACATTTAGTCCAAATGTATCGAAAGATTCGAAAGCACAATCATGATGCGATGCGCGTGCACAAGTTTACGATCGATACGTTACGCGGGATTTCCTTCTGCTCTTTGAACTTCGCACGTGCAAACTCTAAATGTATCAATGAAACCGAGATTGGAACAAACACATATCAAACTGTCGATCGATATACGGATACGATATGCCTAGGGCTGCCATCTCTAACTTCGCTGAACCCGGAAAAAGACTTTAAAAAACCCGGACTGTTGGTGTACTGTACACCATATTTTTTCCCCGGACCGGACGTGTCCAAAAATAAAATCATTAAAAAGCAATCGCTTTATTTTTCATTCACATAAAGTGACCGGGTTTTCCCGGACACTTTTTGAAAAACCCCCGGACGACCTCTAAATTAGGGTAAACCCGGACGGATGGCAGCCCTAGATATACCTAGAGTCTATAACCAGATTTTTTGGCGGGAGATTAAAAAAATCTTGGGCGGGCACGCTTTGTGTAGTAGGAATTATAGTTTTGATACTAGAAAATATTTTAAATTTTCTGTCCACAACGTAAGTTACCTAAGGAAATAAGTTAAATAATTATGTCAAACTAAGACTAACCAGCCCAAGACCTTTGAATTTCCCGCCAAACATTTAAAGAAGAAAGAAAGAAGAAGAAAGACACATTTATTGCAACACCAAAAAAAAAATGGTACATGGATTGAACAAGAACAGCCTTGTCAGTACATCGTCCACCCAAATTATTCCGTGTGACATTTGAGTAATATTTCAGTAGCCAGACTAATGTAAACGATAACTGTTTAACCTCTGCTACACTACTCGCGAAGCTGACCGAGGTTGGGCGAATATGATAGTGTCGGAGTATTTCATCTCAATTCCGAAACATTGTTTCCTATGTGTAGCGTTTCGACAAATTTTCATTTGTCCGAAAGTAATTTTTCCCTGAAACCCGTAATATTTTCAAGATTTTATACACATCGTTTTAAAGAACCCATTGGGTTAGGTTAGGTTTGTTTTATAGTTATTCTGAAAAATGTATATGAATATATATAATGATAGGTAACTGTGTGGGGTTTCAGATAGGTAACTTCACCTCGGTCAACTTCGGGATAGATGTGGAGTCGGGGTAAGATGTTTTAGATGTAGTCAGACCATTAACTCTTCCAAGCAAATGAACTGTCAAACCATACAGTTCATATGCTTGCAAGAGTTAGAGCGTGGTTTGACTCTAGGTAAAGGTGTAAAGTGTACTCGGGTTATTCCGAAAATTACTGATATCTAATAAAGGGGGTAGCATTTTTTGCGCTAGCAACACTTCTTCTTACTGTAGAAGTGTATAGTATCTGAGGAAGTGTTGCTAGCGCAAAAAAATGTTACCCTGTTTATTAGATAACAGTAATTTTCAGAATAACCCGACTTTCGGAAGAGTACACTAACTTTAAAGACGAAATTTTGTTAATTTATAATAACATACCTACTTAATTTAGCTAAATGCATCGGTACAGATGCAATCCCGCATAATTTATTTTTACAAGATATCTCCAACTGAACCGCATCCATCTTAAACAACCCTCAAATTGTCACGGAAATGAGGAATGGCAGGGGCGGGTACATTGTACAGAAATAGCGTATAATTTACCGTTTTATTCTAGAGAAGTTAGTGGAGATAAAGACTTGTCATGTTTTAACCCCTGACGAAAAAAGAGGGGTGTTATGAGTTTAACATGCGTATCCGTCTGTGTGTGGCATCGTAGCTCCCAAACGGACGGACCAATTTTAGTGCGGTTTTGTTTAATCGAAATACTTGTCCGTCGAGATGGTTCTTAGCTATGTTTGGTGGAAATAGGACCAGTAGTTTCCAAGATATTCAGCTTTGACAGGAACAGGTGACAGGATCTCAGCCAATATTGAAGCTAGGAACTCCAAATTTTGTAGTTATGTTCAGTTTTAGTACTTTTCTATATCACTCATTGAATGAGGGTCTCAATATCCTGAAATGTAGGTAAGTTTTATATCAGGGGTGGCCAACTTGATTCAACCCAAGATCTCTTGTTCACTAACGAGACCCTGTGCGATCTACCAATCAGCAGTGGGTGATTACGTTGGGCAGTCTGGTCTACGTATTTATATTTTGTTGGCCACCCCTGTTTTATATATTTAGCATCTACATCAAGTATTCATTAATAAATAAATGCTCGCCTTTATATTTATACTAGAGTCAGACAACGTAACTCTTCCAAGCAAATGAACTGTCAAACCATACAAAGTGAGTCTGTTTGTTATGGTTTGACAGTTCATTAGCTTGGTCTAAAATGATAATGTACCTATAAACATTTATTTATAGCTTTGAAGTAAATGCCGTCTTAGTGCATAGTTAATTTTTGGGGGCCCACGTCCCGTTACAATATATAGACATACGTTTTTTTAGAGGAATAAAAACCTGGAGATTGGGGGCCCGTGGCACGCACCCCGTGTGATAAAGACGGAACCTGACTTGAAGTAGTGTTGAATCTAGTTTTAATATTTTCCATTGAATATAAATGTTACGAAAGATAGTTTAATGCCAGGCTGTAACTTTCCATTGTCTAGAAAATCGTAAAAAAAATAACTACGCAAAATAAATTATCATAGTCATAAACGCAAAAGCGAGTCTGTTTTGTTTTACCGTTTGAATGTTCAATTTGAAATACAACTGTTGAGTCGAATGCGTGAACACCAAAAAACAGGCCGAGTGCGAGTCTGACTCGTGCACCGAGGGTTCCGAATAAACACTTTTTAACCCATCTTAACTGGCCGGGTTAAGTTAAGTTTGCACCCGGTATGTATGGCGCCAGATACAAATGAGGTGCAAAGTTAACACAACCGATCACGTTTGCCAAATGGGAGCCCCCTTAAATATTAATTTTATTCAAGTATTTGATGATATAGATAGCGGCAACAGAAATACGTCGTCTATGAAAATTTCAACTGTCTAAGTATCACGGTTCATGAGATACAGCCTGGTAACAGACGGACAGACAGACAGATGGACAGCGAAAGTCTTTGTAATACGGTCCCATTTTTACCCTTTGGGTTCGGAACCCTAGAAATTGCAACAAACACTTCGATAACATCGTTCATTCATACACCAACAATGCATCGTACCTATGCTCAATATTATCACGGACGGAAACAGTTCCTTGTACAATCAATCAGTTCATCCCATCAATCAAATTCTCAGTTAGAAGTTTGAAGTCGCACTGGATTTAGTTCACCCCCGACGCGCCGCCCGCGAGCACGTTCCGCTCTATTTTAAGACGAATAGATCGAAAACGATTTAACATTCGGTCAAGTTTAAAAATAAATGAAAACAAACAAATTGATTTGAAACCAAAAACATGTTCTAACTTCGAACAAGTTTATTGTTTATAGAAACATTCTTATGGTCTGTGAATTAACATTTAAACTCCAGCACGCAGTTCTTATGAAACCGTTGTTTTAACAAAATAAAATAAAAAATAGTAATTATTATTAACCCTGAAGTTAAGTTAAGAAGTTAAGCAAAAGTCAAAATTATTAAATTCAATAAGTCTTTAGTCTTTAGGTACTTTTATGCCAATTAAAAGTGATATTTAATGGATGGACCTTCCCAATCCGTAGACCCCCAAAATGAAACTTTACCCAATGTAAACGATAAGCCACGGTTGAAAATGGAAGTGGACCGCATTATGTACATTTTCGGCAGTTTCACGCGCAAGAAGGACAAGCGCAAATCCTTCGAGCAGTCATCCATCAGCGCTGGCAACAGTCCTCTACGACGACCGAATAGCATCGCCCCCCGGACCTCGGCCTACGATGAGGTCAAAGATGTGAAGGTAGGAGCTAGGAGTACAAGGACTAGTCCATGTCCGAGCTATCGTCTATCATTACAGGGAACAGTCCTCTCCAATGACCTACGAAGAGTTCAAGTGCTGGTCTTGGCAACGGCAGGGTTACCTACGAGTATCTAAAACACTAATTTTTGTTACCCATGATTCATGTTTCCATTTTTTTTCAGATGTGGAAATTTTTCCGTTTATTAAGATTATCCTAAAACCCAATTGCTTCTTTAAAACGATGTTTATAAAATCCTGAAAATATTACGGTTTTCAGGAAAAAAATACAGTCGGACAAATAAAAATTTGGCGAAACGTTAGAGATGGGAAACAATGTTTCAGTGTTGAGAAAGTATACCAAAGGCCGCGGTGCGCGGTACGTGTGTCTCGCTCTCGCTCAGCCGCTTGCCGCGTCGCTGATTTGGTCTAGGGCTGGAAACAATCCACTCAGACGACCGACTAGCATAGCCTCCCAGACCTCGGTCTACGAAGAGGTCAAAGAGGTGATGGACAAGTGCGAATAGTCCCCACGGACCCTTAGCCTGCGAGGAGGTCAAAGAAGTGAAAGCCCAAGTCTTTCGAACTGTCATACATTATTGCGGGGAACCCGAAGGAACCCACACCTCAATTAAGGTTCACGAAAATAACTAAGACGTAACACGAAGTTTACTTTTTTATTGATTTCGAAAGGTGTTGATTAACGCCATCGTAAAAGGCCATTAATTTGATATTATTAGTTCATTTTATTAATATGTGTATCTATTGTTTTGTTTAGTAAGGTTTCTTATCATGGATGTCTTGTTTGTTCATTGTTTTTCTTTAAAGTCGTTCATTTTTCTCACGTATTACAGTGGTCAAAAATTGTGATGCGTTGATCAGCATAATTGGTCCTGAATAAAGGTATTTATCTCCTGCCAGGAACGGAAGAAGCATGAAGTAAAACAATGGAACTGCGGCCTGTGCCGCAAGGAGTTGGCAGAGCCTCGACTACTCGCCTGTCTACACAGCTTCTGCACACGATGTCTGCAAGGTCTACCTCAGGAAGGAGAAGCAGAAGGGTGGAGCGAGATCGATGCAGGTAAGGTAGTGCTGAGTCGAAGAAAGTTGACTCTGTCTCCGGTCCGCCATAATTTTTTCAAAGCCATTCAGGAGGTCTATGATGGTTGCGTTTATCACGTGATACATAAGTGACAAAGCATGTCACTAACACTCGCATATTGTCAAAACGTGATAGATGCTTTGTCGCCTATTTAACACAACCATCTTAATAAAATGCTTAATAAAAGCAACCATCATAGGCCCACTGAACATATTTGTACACCCTGTACATCTAGCATAACTGTGACACGCGATTCCTTGTCGCGCGACAAATACTTCCCGTCACTTTCCTGTCAATACCGAGTAAGCAGGACCATTGAAGCTGAGTTGCGCGAGAAGCGAAGTCGCGGCAAGATTAATTCGAGCTTACATCTCTCAAATTGTGGTGAAGAGATCTCAGACATATTTCGGATTATGACTGAAGAAACGGATTCCAATACCAGAAGCGATTGATGATTAGATTGCTATCGATCTATTAAACTCCAAACTATATTTAACAGCCCGACTCTTAACGTTTCATTGTATTGTAATAGCCCCTTATATTTTAATGGCTGCTCCAGATGCTATAACGGCTACTAGTCACTGCTATAAGCATCTTTTATTAACATTATAGCATCACCAGCCTTAGAAGAGCTCTCAGATATCGTGGACCTCTAACCTGGAGTATGGAGGAATAATTACGAAAGGGCTCTACGTAAGTTGGATGCGGTTGAGAAGAGTTAAAATTGTTAATGATTGGATCTGAATTGGCGGATCTGTTATGTTTTAGAAACTGTTTGTTTATTGGGTGATCATGGGTTTTTCAATTAAACTCTCTATTTTTATTAAATTTTGTACTACATTCTAATGAAAGATTAGAATTTTCTAGAGATAATAATTATTTGAACCTTATAAAAAGTGGTATAGTATAGGTTAACTACATATTAACCAGAAACAATAGGTAGGTATGTTATAAAACTCTATTGTGAGACTTAAACTCCTTTGCTTCTAAGTTTCTTTTTACACGTTTTAGGGCCACAGGTTTTAAGGTCTCTAAAATCTATGAGACTATTAATTTATTACATAACGAGAATTGAGGGGAAGGGAGTTTAAAGAAACTCATTTTTTTTTGTACGTGGGCGTTGCAAAGGGTCTACCGTAGTCTCTTACGCAATGGATGCGGTGGGGTCACAAAGTAGGTATAGTTATAATTGGCTTACGTAATAAATGAACTGCCCCTAACGACTTTAAGAGTCTAGAATCCATCATAACGTTAAGACGTCTACCCACTAACATACCTAAAACCATAACCCTCCCTTGACGCAATCAGGTAAGAATCTAGTTCTACCCGCTGCCAATCATAGATGGTTGTGTCGAATAGGCACGGCGAAGAAGCCCTACGCCGTGACCTAGCTTCCCGGCTCAAATCGGATCAGACAGTGATCGATCCTCGGTACACTCAGCTATATAAACGGTCACTGTACAGTCACCACTATTGTATAATATCTTCATCCATACCATAGAACAATAGTGGCTGCTCTGTATACCTAGAGATGTGCCGTATCCGAGACATTCCGGAAATGTTCCTCATCTTGTATGGGGACTTAGGAAAGATTCCGGAAATTTCTGCAAACGCCACATCCCCATAGTTATACCTCGCAACTTTGTTTCAAAAAGGGAGAAAATTTAAATTTTCAACCTTCGTATATATCCGCCATATTGAACATTTTCGAAAAACTGAATCGAAAAGAAAATTTGTATCTTATCGAATGTACTCAAAAAAAAATATGGCCAACAAAGCAAAGACTACAGAAGGTTTTTTCTGTTGTATAATTTATATATAGGTAATTAAAAAAAGTACAAGCATAAAACAGAACCTTTAGTTATCAAACATAGCCATAACGTTGATATAAAATTACTAAAAGAATTGGTAACGAAATAGGAAAATTATACTTTAATTGACGTCTTAATTTTGTATAAACTTTTTGAGAAATGCTCAGATATAGGGAAAGTGCAGGAACTATAGGTGGCAGCACTATAAAAGACAATGTCAAGTTTTGGTAACGGAAAAGTTTCGGCAGCAGTCGGCACCGTCATTGTGCACGTTCTGATTAGAGCACAACAGGGTGTTTTCAGCCCAGGCCATATTGCGAATTTTTAGTGGTACTAATTTATCTAACTGGCAACGACAAATTTTTGGTAACTGACGTTGAAAGTCAGTGAATGTCACTGATGTAGACAAAGAGGAAACATGACTAAATATTCTGCAAATTTCAAGTATTTTTTGTAAAATACAGCCAACATTATCCACAACTATTTTTCAATAGGATTCAATATTTATTTGCCAAGAAGAAGGAATGATTGAGCAGCATTACAGTAGGTAAACAATGTTTTGAATTTCGTTATTGATAAATACTTGACAAATCGCTACTGACGTTTAAAAATACCTCCATGTAATGCAAATATATGACGTATACATATTATTGCCATATGAAAGCTGTTTGTAGCGCCACTATTCCTGGGCCGGACCGACACGTGTTAGGCTATAAAACCACGACACCGATAATCGGTGACATTACTACTACCAGAGACCTCCGACTACAAGAACGACGTTGACAACACTACGAGCAAACCGTCGCCTCCGCCGGCGGGGACCCCCACCGCGATCATCATATCTACTTTCCTTACCACACGATCTAAATTCCAGCTAGATGACATAAACTAACAGATTGATCTCAAGACGACGTCTCAAGCTACCTACACGTCCGCTGGTTCGAGTGCCCGTGCACGCCAGCTCCCACACGCTAGGCGCTGGGGCAGTGCGCTGCCTGCAGCCTAGCAACACGATGTCGATTACAGCCGTAAGGCTGCCGAGAAAGCTATGACTTACGATACGATTAAGGCTATAAAAGATTTAGGCACCAGCTGGCAGCACCGTCGTTGTACACGTTCCCTATAGAATACTATAGATATAGTGACGTGTCGGATAGATCGTACCTCACCGGAACACAGCTAGTGTTCCAGAAATACCCGCCAGCCGGGTGACACGCAAACGACACGTAAACAAACAGAAACCATTTCACTTGTGTACGTTACGGTTGCGTAAGTTTCGTAATGAATGTTATTGTAGTATACACTGACTGACTTTAAGAATACACCACATGCTATTCTTTTCTACCTGATTGTCCTAGAAAGGCAAAATGTTCTTTTTTACAGCATACAGCGAGTTATTGCAGCGATTCCGTAGCGATGCAATTGCGATGTTGTCGATTTGTCATATCCCTACATAGTATAAAACAAAAGTCGGTTGCCTCTGTCTGTCCCTATGTATGCTTAGATCTTTAAAACTACGCAACGGATTCAGATGCGGTTTTTTTAATAGATAGAGAGATTCAAGAGGAAGGTTCATATGTATAATACATGCATAGTACCTATAGCATTGCACCCGTGCGATGCCGGGTCGCTAGTGTCATATATATGTCAGAAGTACCTGCTTATCTTTTCATCCTTTCATAACCGTCTTCGGAGAAAGTTAAAAACGTTATACAAACAATTTCTTCAAATCCACTTATAACTTCTTCAAAGGAGCATAACACAAATAAACGTTCATCTGTTTCTGTTTTATTCCCACCGGCATGAGTCATTCATGTTCAATTACTTACTCATTCAAATCCACTCAGATGGCAATAACTGATTGGATTGCACTTGTATTGCAAATGAGTGCAAATCAATCCTGCTTAATGATACGGCGGATACTTAACCGAGAGGATCCATCCATAAAGCGTCATCTGTTGGTAAGATTTTATTTGTCCTATTATAAAATTGTAAAAATTAAATGTCTGAATTTTTCAGAACATTGAAAATATTCTAAAAAAAAAAGCCAATGGATATTTGAAGATCACTGAATCAATATTAGGAATAGGATATTGGAGAACCAAAAAAATGCTTAGGTACTAGTCAACCGTATTGAATTAGTGATTATTTTTTATTATGATGACGCTGTTGACGCTTTTTGTAGAGCACCTCTGCCTACTGAGCCGGCGGCCCCGGGTTCGAATGGTAAATAATTAATAAACAAGGGCAAATATTTGTGTGATGAACTCGAATATTAAGTCTTCACAGCGCATATGGCTAAGCTCGTACAACTGCAGTGGCGCGAAAACAAGTTTGTTATATCCTAATTTTAAGTTGAATAATACGAACCATTCAACAGTTATTTAATCACCCAATCCCAAGTCGAAATCCCCACATTTCTGCGCAATGACTTCCGTACCTGAGTCAGCTCGTTGGCAACACCAGCGGATGTAGAGCACCTAAATACGTTGACCTTCATTGAATCACTCGCTATTAATACGCGACTTGGAATAGTCGCGATTGTGTCATTCGGAGATATGCATATAATGAGAGCCACAGTCAGCTTGGCTCCGGGTTGCCTCGAGTGTTACCATTGCACGCACCGATGGAACGATTATCGATTAATCGACTGTGATCGAATTCGATCGGTATCTCTCGGATGTCTCTCTCATGACTGAGGATCTTGCATTGGTCATCGGTGGATGTGGAAGCTCTACGCCTAGTTTTTATGATCTGTATCCATCGTATTTCTTAAACCCCAACGAGACTAATATCGTGGAAGCACAGAGATTTGCGCAGCCTTCAGCCCGACACAGTAAATTACGATGTTTCACTTATATAATTTCATCCATAGGTAGTAACAAAAAAGAAAGGACGGTGTACCCAGGTGACATAGAAGTGTACAGATTAAACGACGAATTATTGTTCACACAGTAATCAAAACTAAATTTAGAGATTCTATTCTCAAAATCAAATACCCTGCCAATCCAATAGTAAGCGGCGGCGTAGGCATCGCCGACACTCCTCCCCTACGCTAACGATACGATGCAAATTTGCAGACGGTTACGTAAAATTTCACGCGTGTTCCAGGTTCAATTCAACAAGACCCTGGCTCATCAGGGGGCTCGGCTGGTTCTGGATACGAGAGCGACCTTCGGCGTTCCGGCTCCGACGCCAGCTGGGAACAGAAGCAAAGAAAGTATGGGATATTCACCAGGAAGGTGAGTCCAGGTCAAATCGGGAAACAGAAGCTAAGAAAATATGGGATATTCCCCAGGAAGGTGAGTTCAGGTCAACTCGGAATACAGAAGCAAAGAAAATATGGGATATTCACCAGGAAGGTGAGTTTAGGTCAACTCGGGAAACAGAAGCAAAGAAAATATGGGATATTCACCAGGAAGGTGAGTTCAGGTCAACTCGGGAAACAGAAGCAAAGAAAATATGGGATATTCGCCAGGAAAGTGAATTCAGGTCAACTCGGAATACAGAAGCAAAGAAAATATGGGATATTCACCAGGAAGGTGAGTTCAGGTCAACTGGGGAAACAGAAGCAAAGAAAATATGGGATATTCACCAGGAAAGTGAATTCAGATCAACTCGGAATACAGAAGCAAAGAAAATATGGGATATTCACCACGAAGGTGAGTTCAGGTCAACTCGGGAGACTCCGTGGGTTCAGACAGCAAGAGCCGAGCGATCGCGCTCGCTTAGCATCGTCCTATCAGCTAAAATACAAAAGCCTCCTTCAAGAGTCCTCAAAAACCGGTCATGCGGTACTGTCATCTAATAGTTACCTATACTGGAAATCTTGCTGGAAGCAACATAGTGCGCTGAGTCTCTGTCGCTTGAGTCTGGCACTTCTCGGAGATACTCATATCTATGAATATTTCTATCTGATCTTACATCTGATCCAGTAGAGAATTTCCCAGCATAGCCCTATTTGCGCCTTGAAAATCAATGACCTTTTTACACATGTTATCCGTTTACTAAATATGTTTTTCTTTGCTGAGCTGATACCTCGATCCTCTTAAACGTCATAGTATTTATATCTATGTATATTTTCAGATATCTGGCAAAAGCGTCCAGCTAATCATCTGTCCGACATGTGCCCAAGAAACCCAGCTCCCGCTAGGGGGAGTATCTGCTTTGCCCCTGAACTATGTCCTTCTCCGAAAGATGGCGGGCGAGAGCAGAGCCAGCGTGCTGTGCGACTTATGCAACTGTGACAATAAGGTACCCACTTACATTATGTCTCCCTAGGTACAACTCTAGAGATCTTTATTTATTTATTTATTTAAACTTTATTGCACAAAATACATAAGTAAAGTACAAATGGTCAGTAAAGTAAAGTACATGAGGCATTCTCTACCAGTCAACCACAAGGTCAAACAGAGACATTATAGGTGCGGGAAGGGTGTACAACAATACGTGTATACACACGATGCAAATATCGAAACAAAAAAACACTAGTTACGTTGATAAATACATAATTATGGGAATATATATATATATATATATTATATTTATTTATACTATATATATATATATATATATATATATGAGTATGAATATATATGAATATGGATTATATATATAGGGTACCTGCTGTTAAATGACTACGACGAGATTTACCTAATTTTGAAGATTCTCCAAAAGGTGCTTGCGCACCAAGCGCTTGAAAGAGAGCTTGTTCTCAGCTTGACGTATACAGAGGGGAAGGGCATTCCAGAGATGAATTGCCTGCACTGTGAACGAATTGCCCATGGCACCAGAGCGATGGGGAGGAACAGAGAGTAGTAGTTTACGGGAGGTACGGAGCTCGCCGCCTGGCCGGGCACTTACGAACTGAAACTTTGATCTGAGGTAATCTGGTGCCACAGGGTCATAAAGAATAGAGAAGAGAGTACACAAAATCCTTAGCGACCTACGTTCGCGAATCGGAAGCCACTGCAGCTGTCGACGATACGCGGAGACATGATCATATTTGCGTAGCCCAAAAATAAAACGGATACAGTTGTTCAGGAGCCGGTCTAGTCTGTCCAAAAGTCCTTGGGTTACATTAGTGTAGCACACATCACCATAATCTATCACCGGCAGCACCAAAGTCTGTATAAGGAGTCTCTTTGTACTTACCGGGAGGAAATGTTTAAATCTGTAAAGAGATCGTAACGTACATGTAACTCTACGACAGACCTCAGACACTTGCGGCTCCCAACTAAGGCCACCATCAATTTCGAGATCGTTTAGAAACACCACGTCATTCAAAATTGACGTGTCCCACTGCTGGACAAAGGCTTTGGCTCTCTTTTCCTACTTCACCGGAACGGGTGGAAATACCTATAAAAAAACTGGTGCTGCTGCGTAGCGTTCTGTTTTCGTTCTGACGTGACAAATTGATTAGCCTACAGTCAACGCAACTGACAACGGAGAAAAGTTACAGGATTGGAATCCGGGTCTTTTGGACCTATTTAGGATGCAAAGCGTATTCTTCGTCCCTTATAAATGTGCGTTTTTGTTACACAACTTTTTTCAACACTTAGAAACAGTGGTTACTTAAATACTTCATACATATATTGTATTTCAGCTGGCGTACGTATATAAAAGATCGCTGTTCGCTCGTGATACTGGGAATTAAGCTTCTATCTAATATACCATGCTTTAATCTGTCTGATCCGTGTTCGATGATATATGCATCAACTCATTGAGTAATAACAACTATACAAATAAATGAATATGGTTAAAATGAAATGAAATCTAAACAAATAGATAAAGTGAACTCCGTTATCAAAGACCCGTTTATTTTAAGAGATCCGACACATGTGTCAACTCAGGCGTGACAATTCGCTTCGATTCCGATACAAGTAATTACCGAAAAGCCCACATTTGTTACGAAGCGCTACATTTCATTCGCTGTTGGAAAGTCTTCGGGTGGATTTTAATAGTTAGTTGGATTTGGAGTGTCTTTCACTGTTTGAATTTATGGAATGTCGAATTGAGGCTGGAAAGGGACCGTCCATTTCGAGGTTTTGAAATTTTAAAACATTACATTAAGATTAACTAAGAATATAGGGAGAGTCAGAGCATATTGGATTATTTCCTCTTCACGGCCAATATGGAAGGCTCAGATATAGTCAGCCCCATGGGAACCAAGTTTTATGGATATCAGTATCTGTATCTGTATCTGTGTTACTGAATAAATACATTTTTATTTTTTCTTTATAGATTTATGAGATTAAATCATTGAAAATTAAACTAAGATTAAAATATATTTATAAAAATAAGACCTCTCAGTACCCCATGACGCAGACAGCATTCCCACGCTGTATAGCAATGGAAGGCCTTTGCGGGAGAAAACTGCGCGCGCGTGAGTCCCCAGTTGCCTCCCTCAGGTGCTTACTGAGCTCCCTGCGGAGTTCACGCGCACTCTGGCCCCACGGACCATTGTACACTCGTAAATGAAACTCAAAAATTTAAACAGGCCCAAAGTCGCTGTGATCAATGCTTGGTCAGCGTATGCGACACCTGCGGTGAAGCACATAGTCGCCAGAAGAGCACAGCACGACACTCGTTACAACCCTTGAACGCGCCGGCCACTCTCTGCAGCCAGCATCGTGCTGAACTATGTGTCTACTGCGCCACCTGTCAGCAGGTACTTACTTGAGTTAAGGCATACAGCACACAGTCACCATAAGAGCACAGCACGACACTCCTTACAACCCCTAAACGCGCCGGCCACTCTCTGCAGCCAGCATCGTGCTCAACTATGTGTATACTGCGCCACCTGTCAGCAGGTACTCGAGTTAAGGCGTAAAGCACACAGCCGCCAGAAGAGCACGGCACGACACTCGTTACAACCCCTGAACACGCCGGCCACTCTCTGCAGCCAGCATCGTGCTGAACTATGTGTCTACTGCGCCACGTGTCAGTAGGAAGGCAAAGCAACCAGAACATCTGCAGTCTACCTGATTCCACTACATTCTGTAGCCAGCTGGATCTTTGTTTGTATTATACAACTTGCTATATGTAGGTAAGCACTTAAGCAGGTAGGTATGTTGAAAGTCTGACTGCTCTCTGACTCTTCGCTAGTGAGGGCTAACCAGCCCTGATGCAGTTCAAGTCAAAAACGTTTCGTATATAATTAATAACCCGTGGTTTCAACCACACAATTTGGCCGACATATATCCAGTAACAATTCGTTTTTTCATCACCGAATACGTGTGAGACCACGGCACGTGAAACCGTGTCTAAACGTCAGGCAATGAAGGTAAAAAAACGCGATAGACCCGGTTTAATAAGTTTAAATTAAGGCTAAAAAAGTTCATTAATAATCATATTCCTCCAGGTGGTATGCCGCGACTGCTGTCTCATCTCCCACTCAGGGCACGCGCTGGCCAACGCAGCACGAGCGGCGGCGGAGCGCGCGCGGCTGCTGCAAGACGCGTGCGAGCGCGCCAAGCTGGTGCCCGAGAATGTAGACCGGGCCACCAGGGTGCTCAACATGCAGGCGCAACAGGTCGACGTGAGTATTGTTTTTATACTTCCACTGTGACAAAGAAATAAGCGGCCATCCTGATTTTAAGCAGGTACCACCGCCTATGGACGCTTACGACGGCAGCATAACATGAGCGTTGCCGACCCTTTAAGAACCCATTTACTCCCCACTTGAAGAACCGCATACTGTAACCTTCTAGAAAACCTCGGCAAAGAACTCATTCCACATGCGGAGCGGTCGCTGTAGGAAATTCCTCTGGAACCGCACAGTTCTCTTCTATTTGTTGCTGCAAGACGCGTGCGAACGCGCTAAGCTGATGCCCGAGAATGTGGACCGGGCCACCAGGGTGCTCAACATGCAAGCGCAGCAGGTCGACGTGAGTATTATTTATACTTCGACGGTGACGAACAAGCGTGCCCGCCTCATGTTAAGCAGTTACCGCCGCGGCGGGCGCGGCGCGCCGCCTATGGAGGCTTGCCATTGCCACGCCAGGAGCCAGGAGCATCACACGCTCGTTGCCGACCTTTTAAGAACCTATTTACTCCCCACTTGAAGAACCCAGGGAACTGCAACCCCCAAGGAAAACCTCGGCAGGGAACTCATTCCATATGCGGAGCATTCACGGTAGGAAATTCCTCTGGAACCGCACAGTTCTCAACCATTTAGGCTCCAGTGTAGGTACTTACCTATATGGATCTATCTTTCATAACTTAGACTTTCCCCGCAAACTTATTCGTTCTTAATAATTGCTTTGTTGGAATGGAACTGCTATCTTATAGTTATGATACAGGCCTCTAGGGTTGCATACACAGCAGGTCGAAGTACCTATTAGTCCATTCGGCATTGCTATGAACCAGGATTATTAGGAGATAGACAATACCTTAGTACAAAATTAATCGCACTTGATTGTTACGCTGGAAACGGTACTAAGTCAAATGTCAAGCAGCGCTACCGAGCCTTATAAAAATGCCCGTTTCTCCCTCAGAGCCAAGCCGGACGCGTGGAGGCCGAGATAGTCGAATGGGGCGCGCAGTACCTAGCTTCTGTGGACACGCACGTGCGCGCGCTAGCGGCAGCGGCGGCGCGGGCGCGTGCGCGGCACGCCCAGCGCGTTGACGACCAGGTATGTTTAACAGTTTAATTCACTGTAGGTACCTTCGATTGGCCTAATTCCACTCGAGACCGGTACACTTATGAAAGTTATTTATTTATATAACTTTATTGCACAAAATACAAAACTAAAAGTACAAATGGCGGACTTAATGCCATGAGGCATTCTCTACCAGTCAACCACAAGGTCAAACAGAGACATTATTGGTGCGAGAAGGGTGTACAACAATACGTGTATGCACACGATGCAAATGACTATAAGTTATGAACGTTATCCAACTGGTTTTGCCCCTCCTCGCCGCCGCCACTTCAACCCTCTACGGCATTCGTTACCGGTAGTAACAAGGTACCTACTGAGCATTTCATACATAGAAGAAAATGCATGAAGTCATGATAAATATTACCTACATAAATTAGGCTTTCAAACACGTTACTCGTGTGATCTTATTATGAAACTCGCTTTCGACTCGTTTCATTAAACCACACTCGTGTTTTAAGGCCTCTCATTATATAACAGTTGCATTAAATACTATTATCTTTGTTACTATCAGGCACGCGCGCTCGAGGCGAGGAGTCAACAAGCGCTGGAGGCTGTCGAGTTCGCTGAGGAGGTCAGTCACTTTTATTCCAACATCTTTACAGAGGGTCTACGTCTAGTCCTCGGAAGTCTCTCTCAGCGCCAAGTGCCTCATTCGTGCATCGTTATCCTCATTGCTGAGGGTCGTGACATCCACCATGGATTAGCTTCCTCCGGATGATGTTGCGCCACCTTCCACGGTCCTCGGCCCCCTTGAGCGCGTCGTGGAAGTTGGAGTCAAGTGCAGTGCGGATTTGGTCGGACCAACGCATCGGGCTGCGGCGCCGAGGCCGCTTCCCCTGGAACTTTCCAGTGACCAATACTTTTTCCAAATTATCCTGCCCCAGCCCAGCACCTTTAGCAGAAGTGTGACACGCGACTCTTTCACAAGCGAGATATGTTACCTGTCTCTATCTTCACACTACTGTGAGAGAGTGACAGGCGGTGGAAGCCCAGTTGTGCTAGACGGGCTGGTGACACGACGTCATTTGCCACTACGATTATATATCTATAGTACGTAAGCTCGTGATTCGAGTTATATGCTTGTCTCGCTCGCTCTTATGCGATCGAGATAAGAACCTCTCCCATTTCACTCAAACCTGTATCCCAATGCTTCTCATCTTGGGTATAATTTTAAACCAACGACCTCCTGGAATATGATAGCCGTTTTTACCTATCATGTGACGCTGACGGATAAACGATAAAGTTGAAGTTAAACGATCGCACAAACTAATAATATTTAATAAATATCATTTAAATAAAATCGAACCGGTAATTTAAACTGTTTATTTGAAAATAATGTCTACAGAATAATTTTCTCATTTTACACAATATAAATCTTTAAACACATAATATATATCAAGATTTATCGGTATTTTTTGAACCTTAATGTTTTTTAATATATAGGTTTTAAGTAAAATAGCATTATGTTTCATTATGAGTTCGTTCGTGGCGACGTACGTTAGATATATCATTAAATTCCTTTTGACATATTTTACAATTGAAAGGTGATCCCACGTGTAATGCCATATGTCTTTTCAATGTATGTTTAGCTGTAAATCCATTATTACAGATTTCACAGAAATAAGAGCGAACACCACCATGAGTTTGTTCATGTTTCTTCAAAGTATCTTTAAACATAAATTGTTTCTTACATACTTTACACGAAAAAGGTTTTATACCTAAGTGAGTCTTCTTATGTCTACTTAGAGTGGAACTTAGACTGTACGCCTTATTACACACGTTGCAGGCGTATGGTGTCTCACCGGTGTGTGATCTTCGGTGAGTCTTCACGCGACTCTTTAGGGTAAATCTTTTTTTACATATATCACACGAATAGGGCTTTATCTCCCTGTGAATCATGTTGTGTCTAGTTAAAATAGTTTTATGAGTAAAATGTTTATCACATATCGTACATGAAAAAAGTTTAAGTTCGGTGTGCGTTGTTATATGTATATTTAAACGCGATTTATATCTAAATTGCTGGTTACATATGTCGCAGCAGTATTTTTTGCCTGTGTGAATTAGGCCATGGATTTGTAATCCGTGTTTTGTAGAAAATTGTTTTTGGCAGAGTTTACAGCGATGGGGTTTCTCTACAGAATGATAGAGCATGTGTTGCATTAAAACAGAATTCTGCATGAAATGCTTCCCGCACACATCACATCCGTACGGACGTTCTCCGGTATGTGAGCGTTCATGTATGACATAGCTATCCTCTCTAAAAAACTTGCGGTTACATATTTTACAAAACCAAGATTTCCTTTTTCTGTGTACACGCCTGTGTTTAGTAAATTCGGTTTTTCTAGAGAAATAACTTTTACATATTTCACAAAAATGGCATTTTCTTCTTTTATTAGTATGAGTTCTAACATGTTTATGCAGGTCCTCTTGTAGAGTAAAACTCTCACTACAAATATTACATATGTGAATTTCTTTTTCTGTAGGAACTAAGTATGGTCCAATGGTTTTAGTTTTTAGATGATTTAGCTTATCATCAAAGTTGCATGTATGATTTGTAAGACTTACTTTACTGACAAAGGTCTTTTCGCAACTCTTGCATCGGTTAATGGATATATCCAACAAGCGCTCAAGCCTGACAGAGCATGGTCTGAATTTGTATTCCTTTCCTCCATAAATGGACACGTCTTCCATTGGTTGGCGTGGTGGCATTATTGTATTTTTCTCTGTAACAATGTTTGTAAAAATAAAATAACTATCTCTTCACTTTACTATATTATTCTAGTAAAGTAAAAGAAAGGTATTTGATACGTGCATTCTACCGAGTATGACATATGGCTGCCAGACATGGAGTCTAACAGACCAAAATACTAAAGCTCTAGAAACATATCAACACAGTATGGAGAGAAGTATTCTTAATATTAAGCTACAAGACACGGTTCGACTCAAAACCATAAGAAAAAGAACAAAAGTTACTGACATAAAATTGACGACACGTTTGGCTCGGTTTGTAGACACCTGCCTACTGAGCCGGCGGTCCCGGGTTCGAATCCCGGCCAGGGCAAATATTTGTGTGTTGAACTCGGATATTTGTGCTTGGGTCATGGTTGTTATATGTATTTAAGTATATATTTATCTATATAAGCACGTATATCATCGTCTAGTACCCATAACACAAGCCTTCTTGAGCTTAATTTGGGACTAGATCAATTTGTGTGAGGTTGTCCGATATTTATTTATTATTTATAAAAAAAATGTATCTTAAAACTGAAATGGAACTTGTCAGGCCATCTTATAAGAACCAATAGGGAAAAATGGGCTAGGTACAACAAAAGAAAACAAGGTGGTAAATACCGGAGGTGGGAAGACGACATAAAGAAAATAGCAGGAACAACATGGATGAGAACAGCAAGAGACAGATTGGCTTGGAAAAATCTTGGGGAGGCCTATGCTGAAAAACAAGACAGTCAATGACTGTAGACAAAGGCTCATATTATATTATTATAGTAACTGAGATTCCCCTCTTTTATGGACAAATATTTCATTTCAAAGACTATGTTTTCCCTTAAAGTAACACTTTATTCATAAATCTTCAAATCGTCATCCTATAGATTAGGGCTTGTGCACAAATCACGCGAGGTTTTTTCAGCTACTTTTTGACCATAAATAAATAAATAAATATCAGACAACCTCACACAAATCAATCTAGTCCCAAATTAAGCACAAGAAGGCTTGTGTTATGGGTACTAGATGACGATATAGATAAATGTATACTTAAATACATAGAAACACCATGACCAAAGCACAAATATTCAAGTTCATCACTTAAATATTTGCCCTGGCCGGAATTCGAACCCGGGACCGCCGGCTCAGTAGGCAGGTCTCTGCAAACTAAGACAACCGCATTGTCATATTATAAAATTGAATATTATCTTTATTGTTTGCTGTACATTCTGGGAAATTTCAGTCACGAGGGTCCATTAACACTTTCGCTACCAGGAACCTGCCTGGTAGGCACTCGTAATCATTGCTCAGATGCCGGTCACGTATTTTTGCTTTAAGAGCTACCCACCTAGCGGGCTTAAATTTTATATCTGGTTGCGAAAGTGTTAAAACCGGGATTTACAGGTTTTAATGGACTTGTTTTAGTGTTTCCCGTGGGATAAGCTATAGCGCCGCGCGGCGCAGCTACTTATAACATAACTTAAAAAGTTCAAATCCTAATTTTTTTTGCCATACAAACCATACACAAAATGGTAATGGTAACATACCGCAAACCACAGCGTTTTCCGATGCTTGCAGCATGACTGGCCCAATATCCAGCTCCTCCTTAATTTCATGTTCAATGTACATTTCATCATTTTGACCCATGTCATCTACATGTAATTCTTCTTTCACCGATACTCTCTCATCTTCTAATTCTGCATCCTGCTCCCACTCTGTACAGTCTACCTCTCTTTTTACTGTCACCGGTCCTTTTTCCACGGATTTTATTTCCTTTTCCACAAGAGTCTCCATTTCCTGCGGTATGATACCGGTAAAGGCGATAAATTCTGTCTATTATAATGTTTGAATCCGTTAAGTGAGTGAATTTATTTCATATTTATTACGCATCAAAGTAAATATTACCATGAGACCTTTTCATGTTTCAGGCGCATAAGACCTACAAGTATTCCTTCATTTATTCAATGTAAACATGTACGAATACGAACTAAACTACGCGAACATCAATTCAATTTTTGTTGTTTATGGCTCCATCGATACCTTAGGGTGCGTCCACACTTGTATCATTTCGCCGATCCGATCCCCGTCGCGTATCTTCACCGCGTATCATGAACGGTAAGTGTGGACGTCGCGCCGTCGCGATCATGCAACGCTCGCGCGAAATCCATGTTGATACGCGTATCTTCAGTACCCCGCACACTCGCGATCACGAAAGCATTGCATGATCGCGACGGCGTGACGTCCACACTTTCGTTCATGATACGCGGTGAGGATACGGGGTGAGGATCGGCCGTGATCCATCTCGAGTGGGTTTTTGCCCGATCATCAAAGGCGCTATTTGAGTCATCGATCCACGCTGCGGTCATTGGTTCTTAATCCTTAATCTTTACGATAATTAAAAAATACCAATGAGCGTTTTTCAAAAAAAGTGTACACGTGACGAACCGGAACACGTTTTTTTTTATAACACCGATTTTAAATTTTCTTGGCTTATTCAATTCCCCATAAGTTATAGTGTATTATTTGAGAAAATGGCATTAAAATATTAAAAAATATAGAAAATATCGACATTTTAAACTCAGATTGTGGTGAAACTAGTTCCGGATAGTCACAAATATAAAATTCATTATAAATTGATTGTAGTATTTTTTGGACCAGTTTTAGTTTACACATTTAAAATAAAGACAATAAACTATTTAAAACGGGTTTAATTTAAATAATTAATGGAACGAGCAAGCTTTGAGGATAAAATAAAGGTCCAGTTCGTCACAATCGCCACCAAATGACTGCTAAAACATGTATTTTTTGCATTAAAATGCGACAAATCAACGAATAATATTTTTTATTACATTAAGGAATATTCATTTAGTAATGTTAACGCTTAAATATGTGAATTGTTGCACTGCAGCAGCCAGAAATAATTATTTTCAACATCCCAAATCTTGGGACAGTAACTAAACGGAATCTCATGTGACTAACTGGAAAATGTAAGGAATAGTGTACATAGATTGAATATATTGAAATAAAATCACAAAAATATTATGTTATGAATCGTATTTATTGCAACGGAATCAAAATGGTAGGTATAATATATATTGTTACTAGTTTATATATGTAATAATAAAACATGTACTAAACTAGTAATAATAAATATTTACCATGTATATTATTATGTATTGCATAAAAATCTTTCATGAGTAAATGACAATCTTAATATTGAAAGTTTTTTTAGTTTTATTTATCTATTTTTATAGATTATTAATAATGTTTTATTAATTTTTTATTAATTTTTTTTTAAATAAAACATACAATGTTACTATTACCTTTAACAAGTAATAGCACCATGAACATTTCAAAATATAGAATAACAGTCTTAATTCTCATTAATAAAAAATTGGGCAAGTGCGAGTCCGACTCGCGCATGAAGGGTTCCGTACCATAATCTACAAGTTTGTTGTATGGGAGCCCCCTTAAATATTTACTTTATTTTATTTTTAGTATTTGTTGTTCTAGCGGCAATAGAAATACATCATCTGTGAAAATTTCAACTGCCTAGCTATCACCGTTCTTGAGATACAGCCTGGTGACAGACGGACGGACGGACAGCGAAGTCTCAGTAATAGGGTCCCGTTTTTACCCTTTGGGTACGGAACCCTAAAAACGGTTGTAATTAAAATACTTACATCGAACGAACTTTATTTTAGGACATCGCTTAGAACGCTGTCTGCTTCTTGTTTTCTTGATAGTTATAAACAAATATAAACCTTAATGCAATATGTTAAGGTTTATGGGTGTATACTTAAGGTTATATCGACATAAACCAATCACAATTTTTTTTCTTCATTTCTGACAACAGTTTCAGCTGTCAAGTTAGTTCGCCTAATTAAAAACTCGACTGTAAGCGTGGCCCGACATGCTCTTAGCCAGTTTTTATAAATGTTTTAATTGTTACTTTGCTTTTTAGTCATTTCTTCCGGAGATAACAAATACTTTTCTGAAAACCGCATCAAAATCGGTTCTGACAAATGCGAGATAATGGCAGATAAACATGCATGTATAACAAACATATGGGTCAAACTAAGTAACTCCTTTTTTAGAAGTCGGTTAAAACATCGGTCACATTTCGATTGTGTACTAAGCTTTATAGTTCCAATTCGTCACAAAATCGTTCCGGTAGTATATCACGTCACTAACCGGACGTGACGAATTCTACCTCGACAATTTAAAATCAAAATTTCAACGTGTTCTGAACCAATTCAATGTGTTTTTGGTTTAGTTTCGGATACTACGATAGTTTCTTCTATGTCTAATTGTGTTTAAAAAGTTAATTATAATCTACTTACCGAAAAAACTGTTACTAACTCGAAATCCTATTTTTAGCGCACTGACACAGCGCCCACCTTTCGTCACCGTTTTCGCGGAACTGACGTTTTATTTGCAATGAAATCCGATGCCTATAGCATTAAAATGTTGCCAGGATTGAAAAATTAACGCTTTTTGGGGAATATCGATTGCACAAGTATGTTAAAATCGCTTGTGACTATAACCGGAAGTTCCGGTCTGTCGATTTCTTTGGACAGTGGAAAAAGTAGTTTTTCGGCATTATAAACCGTATTTGTTTATAAATAAAGCACACGACTAAAATCTAGACTCATTACTTTATCTGTGTGACCACATTCAATATTCATACAAATTTATTTCGAGTTTCTGCAAGCCTCTGAACATGACTGAGTCGACGTGGGACATACCCATTTTAGCACTTTTCACATCTTTATTTTGCAATAAATCTATTAATAAATATAATATAATCGTTTTAGAAATATAAAATGAATGCCCCACATCTACAGAATCAAATGATACCACTCATATACCCAAATACTAAGGGTAAAGTAAAAAAAAAACACGTTGAACGTGTGGGACATTCAAATTTTGCCATGTACACTTTTTTTGAAAAACGCTCCCATACCACTGATGGACTGTCTACTTTGTTAGGCCTTTCCATGCGGCGTCTTCCGGCACGCGGTTTCCACTCGAGAACCTTTCTGCCGCATGCCATAAAACAAACACAGTCATACGAAGGCCATGTCTCCGTGAGCGGGTGCCTTAATCGAAGGCCTCCCCACGCGGCGTCTTCCAGCACGCGGTTTCCACTCGAGAATCTTTCTGCCGCATTATGTATTATAAAACGAGCACAGTCATGTCCTAAATCTCCATGAGCAGATGACAAAAATGAAGGCCTTCCTCGCTGCGACTTCCGGTACACGGCCCCCACTCAAGAATATTTCTGTCCCAAGGTTCAGTGAGCGATCTCAGCGGGCGACATTTTTAAATGGGACGCAACTCCGCACAGAACAACGAACACAAACGAAATGAAATGTTCGGCGAAAACGAAACGCCAAAATGATCGGTGCGGTGATACGGTGCTACGATACGGATAGCGTCCAAACTACTGCACGCCGAAATGATCGGTGCGGCGATACGCAACGAGGATACGATACGGCAAGTGTGGACGCGTTTCTTCGCGCGACGGCGCAAATGATACGGAGTGCCCGCAGTGAGCGTCCAAACAGCACGATACGCGGTGGAGATACGCAACGGGGATCGGATCGGCGAAATGATACAAGTGTGGACGCACCCTTAGAGTATGGAATTATCTATGATCGATACCATCGATGATTGCGCCAATGCATATTTAATTAATTAAATGTCACTGTCATTGTCAAATGTCAGTGTCAGTGTCCGTTTTGTGTACTTGCGGCTTCATTGCGGCTCCACACTACTCGCGAAGTTGGCCGTATATGATGGCGTGGAGAGGCACTTCACAGCAGAACTAGCAGAAGCTTATACTTCGGCCATCTCCGCCTTGGTCAACTTTGCGACAGTATGAGCCGGGGTAATACGAAGAACAGGAATGGCACCACGAAATTCGAACATTACCCTAGTGACACTACTCGCGAAGTTGGCCAAGGTTGGGCGAATATGATAGTGTGGAGGGGCAGTTTGCTGTGGAAACCCGATATTCCGACCACCTTCGCCTCGGCTTACTTCGGTCGACTTCCCGAATAGTGTGGATCTAGGGCTACCCGGGTACCACACTACTCGCGAAGTTGGCCGAGGTTGAGCGAATATGATAGTGTGGAGGGTAGAGATGTGTTCTCGAAAACATTTCCCGATTCGGATGGTGTTTTCGAGAACGTTCTTTCCCCATACAAATCGGGCAACGTTCTTGAGAACGCACGGATGGGCACTTCGCTTCGGAATCCCATACTTCGGCCAACTTCGCCTCGCCCAACTTTGCGAGTAGTGTGGAGGAAGAGCGCTTTCTATTTAGTATTGAGGTACGTTTTAAAACGAAAGTTTGCAAGCGCTACACTACTCGCGAAGTTGACCGAGGTTGGGCGAATATGATAGTGGGAGATGGAAAGGCCTTGCAGTGGAGGAAGGTAGGTAATACATCGGTTAAAGGGATGCGATCGACTGGGTCAACTTCGCGCTTCTTCCGGCATTTCATTATTATATCAAGATGTTTTGTCACTCAGAAGCGACCCGACAAGTTTCGAACTCGTATGGGAACTTCTTCAGGGACTCCTACCCCGTACAGTCGCGCGGTAACTTTTATAACTTTGTCACTGATTTTGATTGACGCGCTGATACTGCAACCGCCAAGCTAAAAATCACGTCCTGTTACGGAGACGCGACGATACGACTGCGCTACCAGCGGCCCGGCGAGCGTTTGAGCGAGAGATCCGAGCCATACGAGTGAAACACACGTACCGCGCACCACTGCCGCTGTCGGGCAGTCGTGGCATTACCGTTACGCGACAGCTGACGTAGTGCACAACTTTTTCTAGACGTGATTTAGGTACCGTCTTTAGTATTCAGAGCCGTCGCAGGTAGCGGAGCAGGGCCCAAGCTACCGGTGGTTAGGGCTGCAGGCCGTGTCCAGTAGTGTATCTTGAGGTGTTTGTCGAGACTCTTCGCTATAAAACCGTTCGCAGAAACGATTATTATTATTATTATTGCATTATTAAGGTTGTTATCAATGTTTGGGGACAAGGCTGACATCAACCCACCCTGGTAATAAGTACACATAAACTAGGTATAACACTGTAATGTTTTCTTAAAAATATATAACATAGGTAAACATTGTAGTAATAAGGCAAATATGAAAAACTTATAATTAATTACCTACAGACTGTTATTGTAGGCTTACTATGTCCAAAACTAACAAGAGGATAGTCTGGGTCTGGTTAAAAACCCATTAATCCCATGTGGGCTCTATGGAATCCTATTCGGGTGAAGATTTAAAGAGGTAATATTTAGTTATGAAGTAAGAAGACTTTGCACTGGTTTAGCGTACTAAATTAGAATATTAAGATTCAATATTTTAATAATAGTGTGTCTTAACTCACATTACATTAATTTCTTGCAGAAATTTACTTAATTAGAACTCAACAATGCACCCTTGAAGTTTATGCAAATCAAAGAAAACATGGTGTATAATTTCTTCTTTCATGGATTTTTGAATGTGCTATAAGCTTGCGTTTTTGGTCAAATTCCTCATCACATCTATCACAATAGAAAGATTTTCCTTTGAAGTGAACTTTTTCGTGTTCCTTCAAAGTTAGTGAACATTTAAATTGTCTTCTGCAAAATTGACAAGAATATTTTGCTTTGCTTGAATGAATTTCGGTATGTTTAGCTAAGGCAGCACTAGTCGCAAAAGATTGTAAACACACATTGCAAGTATTTGTATCATGGATTTCCTTATGCACACGTAAACTGCCATATCTCCCGAAATCTTTGCCACACAAGTCACATGAGTAACGTGGAATCTTTGTTGGAAGGCCTGGAATTAGGACAGAGAAATTTGTGCCATCGTACTTAAACTTCTCATTTAGTCTTCTACCAGCAGTTTCAATGGATTCATCTGGGATGAACTTAAATGTGTCAATGAATTGCTTCTTACAGTTGTCACTATCATTCATTTTGTGGTCAATTACCAACTGCCTTTTGGGGAAACGTTTCTGGCAAACATTGCAGCTGTATGGAGCTATCTCGGACCTCTGTTTCTTTTTGATGAACTTAGTAGCTGAATACTTATTGGAAATTATCACTGGCTTGCCCAACACATCCAAATCTAAGACATAATAATTTTCACTTTAAAGGAGTAAATCAAATTAATTAAATAATAAAAAAAAAAGTTAACATCAAATTTTTACTTCAATATTTGGCTTTGTCACAAAGGAAACAGTAAAATTCAGATGTTTTATGAACATAAGGCCATTTTTAACTTACCATGAATAGTATCATCAGGTGGTGATACCTCCTGTTTAACTACCTCATTGGCCTGTATTACATTATTCCCACATTCTGGTTCATTGGAAACGCAAGCAGGCTCCCGCTTTATAAATACTGTGCTTTCTTCTGCATCAATCGTGTCCTCTAGGGTATCAACTTCTGGCTCAGTCTTTACTTCATCTTCAATATCCAATTGTTCATCTTTAATCTCCACTTTACAAGTAACATTCTCCAAGTCCCCTGGTTCTTTTTTCACGTTTTCTAGCGACATATCGTCGGCAATAGTTTCGATCGAAAACAAAACGTATCAGGAGCTTAAGGATAATAACATCACAAATTAATACTAAGCCGAATTATAAATCAATAAATATTTGATTATTGGCCAGCATCTTTAATGATCTTTGTCTAGTGATGCGCAGGTGCATTCAAATGGTGTGGATTGTTGTAGGAGAATCTAACTTAGAAATGAATAATGAATACTTTATACAAGGATTGTACGTATATAAACAGACAATTAGCAGTCGTAAATTCACAATATGACCAGAAATGTATAATTGGGAATTGAAAACAAATAAAATAAACTAAACATAAACAAATATAATTTGACGCATATGAATATGACGCTTATTTGACAAATTGACATTACTTTTTTTTTGCGAATGATCCAATAATACTCTCCCATACAGCCACAGCGCACAAACAACAACATAAGTAAAAGTTTTAATAGTTTTTTGTCACACCATCTATTTTAAATTATAATAATTTAACGTCTCGTCTTTATGGAGATGGATGAACTCTTTTTTACACTCCATATCAGTCGCGGCCAACTCGCTGCGTGTACGCCTTCATTCATTTGCTCGCAACGCGCAAATGTGATAAAGCCCTGACACGTCGCGAGAACCTTGCGTCGATGCTGTGAGTGCGTTACGTTACGTCACCTCCGCCAGCAGGATGCTGTTTCTAGGAAGACGATAGTGTGGACTCTTTTGGGCGATTGTACAGTCTGACAAAAAAAAAAGAGTAGAAATTAAAAAGAGGCAATACTGTAGTGCCGTCCCTGTTTGCTTAAATTACATAATTGGAAAAGGACGATACTGCAGTATTGCCACTTTTTAATTTCCACTCTTTTTTGTCACAATGTTTTAACTGCAACACTGTGTTGGAAGGTCCTAATCCTAAGTCGATAAAGAGCATTAAGAGCTGGGTGCAAGGTTGATAATCCACCCTGGCAATAAATAAACATAAACTAGGTACTACTCTGTAATGTTTTCTTTACAATATGTAACATATATTAACATAGTAGTAATTATGCAAATATTAAAAACTTATTATATATACATACTAATTAATACAAGCTTATTATGGGGAAAACTAACATGAAATTAGTTGAGATCTGTTTAAAGACCCATTTCAAATGGGGTCTTTTGGCTCCTATTCCGGTCAGATCCAGAGAGGACAGTAATCCTTGCTGGGCCTGCTACTCAAAATAAATATTATCTATCAAGTGACATCAACTTCTAGGCATATGCTCTTGTTCTAAACATTCCTTTTTATCTTTCTTCTAGCATGATAATGTTGATGTCTATATAGTTGAGCTTTAGTATCAAATTCCTTATCACACACAAAGATTTGGCTCTTCATTTGTATGCTTCTTCATATGCTCAATAAGACCACATTTAAGAATAAATTCTTCATTACATTGTTCACACTTATTCACAGTCCCAGCATGATTTCTTTCATGTTTTAATAAACTGGACATTTGAGTAAATTTCCGTTCACATACTTTACAAGAATAAGCGTTTACTTTATGTGACGGTTTATGCTTAATTAAGGCAGAGTTTGTTTTGAAACTCTTATTACATATTTCGCAGACATACGGTTGATCCTCAGAATGGATTAGTTTATGTTTCGTTAAACGGCTTTCCATCGAGAAGGTTTTTCCACATGTATCACAGCGGAAAGGTTTGAAGTTCTGGTGACTGGCGCTATGTTTGGTCAGTAGTGTTGCGTGAGTGAACTTCTTGTCACAAATCTCACAGGCATATTTCTTGGACCCTGCATGAATTGATTTATGAACAAGTAAATTATCTCGTTTTTTGAACTCCTTATTGCATATATTACATATATACTGTTCTTTTCCATGAATGCTTGAATGTGTTAAAAGCTTGCGTTTTTGGTCAAATTCCTTATTGCATATATCACAATAGAAAGATTCTCCTCTGATGTGAATTTTGTCGTGTTCCTTCAAAGTTAACGGATCTTCAAATTCTCTTCTGCAATATCGACAGACGTATACCTTTTTGATTGAACAAATCTCACTATGTTTAGCTAAGGCAGAACTTGTTGTAAAACATTGTCGACATGCATCGCAAGGGTACGTATGTGTTTCCTTATGTTTATGTAAAGTGCTGTATCTACCAAAATCTCTGTCACACAGGTCACATGAGTAACGTGTACGGTTTTTCGGACTTAGGGGAATTTGGAAAGAGATGTTTGTTCCATTAAACTGAACCTTGTCATATTGACTTTTACCAGCCGTTTCAACTGTTTCATCTGGAATAAACTGAAATGTGTCAATGAATTGCTTCTTACAGTTGTCAGTATCATTTAGTTTGTGGTCGATTAGTGACTTCATTTCAGGGAAACGTTTTTGGCAAACATTGCAGGTGTACGTAGTTATCTCAGAGCTCTGTTTCTTTTTGATGAACTTAGTAGCTGAATATTTCTTGGAAATTATTACTGGCTTGTCCGTCACGTCCACATCTGAAACATTATAATTTTCTCTTTAAAAGAGTAAAACAAATCAAATGAAAAGGAGTTAACATCAAATTTTTACTTCAATCTTTGCATTTGCCACAAAGGATACAGTAAATTTCAGACGTTATATGCACATTATGCAACTTTTAACTTACCATGGATAGTCTCATCAGGTGGTGATACCTCCTGTTTAATATCCTTCTTGGCCTGTGTTACATTATTCTCACATTCTGGCTCAATGGTTACCCAAACAGGCTCCTGCTTTATAAATATTGTGTTTTCGTCTGTATTCTTCGTTTCCTCTGCCGTATCATCTTCTGGCTCAATTTTTACTTCAATCTCCACTTTTACTTTCGCCAAACCCTCCGGTTCTTTTTTCACGTTTACTAGCGACATGGCGACGGTAAACAAAACGCATCAGGGATTTAATATTAGTGAAATAAAATCACAAATTAATGCATTACCGAATTTTAAATTCAGTAAATATCGGCAAGCATCTTTTATGATCTTTGCCTAGTGAAGTATCTGGCAGCCAAGCACCGTTTCAAATGGTGTGGATTGTTGAAGGAGAATCTAAGAAATGAATACTTTTTAGTCTTTATACAAGCAAATGTGCGTATTTAAACACGAAATTAACAATCACAGTATGCCGAAAAATCTACAAATACGGAATCGGTAATAATATAATGGATGGAAATAAATCTCATATGAATTTGATTTGACGTGTGATTTGACGTTGACGTTACAGTTTTTTTTTGGTTTTTGAATGACTAAGAAGTGTTCTGCCATTCAGCCACAGCATACAAACCCCCTTGTGAGTATTATATTCCGTGATACAAACATACAAACAAAACATTCAAAAGTAAGATTGTTTGATTATTGCATCTCATGAACCGAAATAATTCAATTTAACTTATTGGTTTAGTTTTATGCAAAACGTGGCCGTTTTATAATAGGACGTTGGAAGTTATTAGTAGCATCTTGGTAGCATTCAGTTCAGGCGGACAAAATTTCATTCAATCTGATCGGATCGGCCATAATTTTTGACGTGTTACAGTACGACACAAAAGAGTAGAAATTAAAAAGTGGCAATACTGTAGTGTCGTCCCTTTTTTCTTAGAGCGATTAGAAAGGGATGACACTACAGTATTGCCACTTTTTAATTTCTACTCTTTTGTGTCGTACTATAACGTGCGATAAATCCAAGATCAATCAAGCGGACAATATATAATTGGTTGGTTTCACAACTTGGCCTTTGAAATCGGTTACATTTGCTAAATACGCGCTTTTATCGATTTTGTCTTCTTTCCAGTTGCTATTTTCCGGTCGCTCGCACGAGCTGCTCTCTTTACACGGGTCGGTGCTGCGTCGCCTAGAGCGGCTCACCGAGCTACCGCCCGCGCCGCCGCGGCTGGAACTGCGACTTGCACCGACGGCAACAGCACCGCATGATGCGGCGCTGGTGGGGCGGCTAATCACTCAGGCCGCGGACCCTGACCGCTGTGTAGTCGACACTGAAGGTATCTACTGATCTCGTACTTACCGCTGTCTGGGTATCGTTAAAGGTATCGCACAAACCGCTGCGTGGTCGACACTATAAATAAGCTGGTTCAGAAATTTGGTCCGAGAACACCTTTAGTGCACTGATTTTGTCTAAATTCCTCACTCTTATAACAATTAAAAATACTATCAATTAATCAACAAGAGCCCCTCAGCAATTTAAGTAAAGGTCTCTTCCAAGGATGTTATATTTACATAGCAAATTAATTGGCTGTTTACGTCCAGTTGCGACTATAGATATACATTATTGTTTAAGGGTAAGTTGTTAATGTAACGTTCTTTATTATACCAGGTTTTCAAGATCTCCGAGTAGACTGTCCTCACGAGGCAATATTAGAGTTACGAGACAGCAGCGGCGAGCGCATCTGGTGTGGAGGAGGACAGGTGGGTACTAAGCAATATCAAAGCTTCCTTCTAAATTGTGCTGATGTAGTCGTTTCGTCTGCTGGTGTTATGATATGCGATATGATATACAAGGGGATACCTACTTATGAAGCTAAATATAACATGTAACTTCCAGAGATTTGAAGAGTTTCCTCGATTTCCCTGGGATCCCATCGTGTGCTCTTGACCTGATGAGTGGGACCAGTATACCGTTTCAAATAAAAAAAAATGTTCCAAATCGGCCCAGCCAACTTGGAGTTGGTAATTAGATAACATACGTAGAAAAACATCCCGAAGAACTGAACCTAATGACCTACAAATGACATATGGCTACGCCATCGACTTTGCGCTGATAGTTGTATTTCGACATTTCTTTGCTACCTGTTGCAGGTGGCTGGGTACTTTCGTCGCAGCGACTCTAGCGCCCGACCGCAGAGCGCGCGCGTCACCGACCGCGGCGACGGCCAGTACGTGCTCACCGTGACCCCACCCAGCCCCGGCTCCTATCTACTAGCTGTGACTCTCAACAATAAGCCCGTTAAGGTACCTGCTCAGGCGATTAACAGGGCACAATCGTCATACTCCGGGCACAGAGGGCATAAGTCACCGACTTCAACTAATGTGGCACCATCAAGTCCCGCTGTGATGTGACGCTCAACAATAAGCCCGTCAGAGTAGCTTAGGAGCGTCATTAAGAAAATCCGCGTTAAACCAAGCTAGCTCGTCCCTGATGTAATTTGACTCGTGATGTGGTGTGGGTACCTGTTCGAGATCATAAAAGGCTATCATAATAATAGTACATTCCATAGGGCGGTGAATTAGTGATTGTCCAAGGTCGCAGGTGTTTGTGGTCCGAACCGTGGGCGAGGGCCATAAATATGCGAACTGGGGCTTTACTAATAACCACTCGTGGTTTGCCTTGCCTTGGCCAGGAAGTGAGATTTTCTCCAAGAGTAGCGGGCAGTAAATCCCACTTACTGCCTAGGGTGACGTAAATATGCTTACTGACCCTTCATTAAATTAAAATCGCTTATGCGAGGGAAGTTCTATCATTACGAATATCCTGGGGTCTTCAACCAGGGGTTAGGTTACAGTGGCGACGAGTCCAACGTCCGAGTCTTTGTGAATACAATACAGCTACCATATTATACGTATGACGAATGTTTATAACCCTCGGTAACACTACATTAAGTATAATTTATGTCTACAGGGTAGTCCATTCCAATGCGCGGCGCGCGCATGCCAGCCGCACTCCGGCCAGTTCCACTGCTGCTCTTTCTGCTCGTCCGGGGGCCGCCGCGACGCGCACTGCGCTTGTCCAGGGCACATGCCCGGCTACCGAGGTGAGCGACTCGCCCCAGTAGCTGTCCAGCTAGTGGCCGTGCCAGCACTCGGTCAGTTCAACTGCTGATGATGTGATGCAGGGACGCCTAGCCGGAGACAGGCGGGCTGTCCATCGCTTGATTGCTTTCATTCAGTCCGGTTCCCAGTTGGAGCCAACGGTCACTGTTCCAGCGGAGCTTCCATACAGGTTTCATCCTTCGATCGGTGCTAGTGCTGGTACGAAAACCCGTGTGAGCGCCAGTTGTCACCAAATTAAAACACACACTGGAGCGTAAATGGTGGAGAACTGTGCGGTCCCAGAGGAATTTCCTACCGCGAACGCTCCGCTTGTGGAATGAGCTCTCTGCCGAGTTTTCCTCGGGGGCTACAGCATGCGGTTCTTGAAGAGGGTAGTAAAAATAGGTTCTTAAAGTCGGGTCGGCAACGCGCGTGTGATGCTCTTGGCATCGCAAATGTCCATAAGCGGTGGTAACTGCTTAACATTAGGCGGGCCGCCTGCTTGCACTGTCGTAGTATAAAATAGTAGATTGTACAACAAGTGCATAAAACGCACCATTTCATACGAGACGTTTATCCATCCGAGCGAGCTTGCGAGCGAGGATAAATATAAAGTCGAGTGTAAAATGCGTTTTATGGACGAGTTGCACGTACACTCTACTTTTCACTTCGATTGCGAGAAAATTAAACTACATCATGTAAATTTTATACTTAAAAACAAGTTTTAATATATAGTATATTGATTTACTAAAATAGAAATAAATTTAAAAAGTAATAAATGCTAGTAAATAAAAATTACAAATTTATTTCAAAAAGTTTTGTGTACTTTGGCTGTTGGTATTTTGCCTTGGTCTTAGAATACTAACGAAACGAAAAAAATAAAGAGTATTCTATAAAGTTTTATGTTGTTCGTGTGGCTGTTGGACCGATCGCCTTGGTCTTCGACGACGATTTTACTTTATGCTCTAGAGCATAAAAAGCGACTTTATGTCGCCTATGCACAGCATAAAGTCGAACTTTTAGAGCATGAGAAGTGAAAAAAAACTTAAATTCTGATGTCCCATAATCCAAACAATATGTCCAAGTCCTGTAGACCCATATTTTTATTTATATGGTTCTGTTTCTAGGCTGCGGACACGGCCACGCCGGGCACCCGGGCGCGAGGCACTGGTCGTGCTGCGGCAGCACCAACCGTCGTGGACCCTGCGAGCGAGCCAGCCTCTACCAGTTCTCGCTCTAAATATATATCGTTATCTAATATTCTTATAAGCTTTTTATTTTAGCACCATCATTCACACATCACCCTCATACAATGTGCGTTCACAGTGTAAAAAGTAACAATGGGCCGACGCCTTTGATGGGTCTGTGAAAATGCGACACCGCTCAAGGCCGCCGTACATACCTAGGGTACATACCAACTGCCTGCCCAAAAAGGAGGGTAATGTTTTTGGGTTCATGTATGTAAGTATGTTTACTAATTTTACATATGGCGTCCATTTTGAAATAAAGATGGCGGACTTCACTTTTTTGAAAAAGTCGACATGGGTGTCTTTTTCTAGGTTTTTGGAGGTGTAGATTTGAAAGTTGGAATCCATTTTGGGATTAAAGATGGTTGATATCACTGCTACACACATCGACACCCATTTCAAAAAGTGACGTCCGCTATCTTTAATTTCAAAATAAATGCCATTTTTGAAATCTACACTCCCAAAAACCTAGAAAACGACAACCATGATGACTTGTTCAAACAAGTGAGGCGGACATCTTTAATTCCAAAATATCTAGTCACAAACGTTTTTTTTTCTCGCAAGTGTGATGAAAAACATTGTGTGCATCTCGGTCGTATAGCAATTACAAACTCGAATCATAAAAGCCCTCAGCTTCGCACCGGGCTTCTTATGGATATGGATTCTCGTTAGTAATTCCCGACTTACCGCCCATGATACACAATGTATAATAGGTACTACTTGCATGGCAGTCTTGTACACCCATATCGATTTTAAAGAAAAATTTATATCCGTCATCTTGGATTTCAAAATGGACGTCATTTTCGTAATCGGAACCACGAGGAACCTCGGAGATGACACCCATATCGAATTTTAAGAAAAAAAAATGTCCGCCATCTTGGATTCAAAATGAATGTCATTTTCGTAAGGACCCTCAAAAATAATAAAAAAATCAGACTACATGATTCATATACAAACGAAGCAAGAAACAATTTCTTGCTTTTTAAATAAAGACTTAAACTACGTAATTCGCCGTAGAGAGTCGAAACCAAAGACTACTATTGTATTGTATACTGGACGAAAGCGCTGGCAAGGTTATACTAAAATGAAAACCACGGAAGAAGTTTTCTTGACGACGTTTATTTTAAACAATTATTGCTTTATAACAACTACAATACAACATCAATTCAAGACTTCAGGGACCTCTTAAAAGTATACTAAAGTGTTGATTTGTATTTTTGATCCCATTTCATGATGACTAATTAATAATGTATAAAAATATTATAATGCATTATGTAAAATAAAATTTTGGAACTCAGGCCTCTAATTTTTATATGCGACAAATGTCAGGCGACAATTTTACGAGCATTATGTGACCAACATAAAGTTAGTCGTTGTCATCTGACAATTGGTCACTTTTGTAGTCAATGATTTTGTGTAGATTGTCACTAATGTAAAAAAAAAAAACTAGTCTCGTTTCTGTATAAAACTGCAAAATGTTTGTATTAGTACAATTATTAAATTATCACAGATTCGTATCACTCCTACAAATAATGTTAAATTTCTGGTAAAAAATTAGAGGACCCCTTCATAAATATTCTTTTTTTAAATTAACTAAATTACGTTTAGAATTTAAACTAAAATATGTATACTTATAGAAATAATATAGATTAAAATTAGTCAATAACAATTGTGGAACGGAAAAGAGTATTTCTCCAAAAGTTTGTACAAAACTAAGACATCAATTAAACTTCAATATTTTTTTCCTATTTTGTTACCAATTTACTTTGTGTATTTCAGATTATATATAATTAAAAAAGTATAAGTATTACAGAACCTTAATTTATTAACAAACACAGCCATAACATCGATATAAAATTACTAAAATAATTGGTGACAAAATAGGAAAATATTTTGAACTTTAATTGACGTCTTAATTTTGTACAAACTTATTGAAAAATGCTAAAAATCAGAACTTACTAAAGACAATACCAGTTCATAGGTATAGTCAGCAGCAAAAGTAGTTGAATTTAGCTGAGGCTATTGCGTCTATAGAGGCAAATACGAGTTTTGATGATAACATAGGAACGCACCACTTTATACCACCGCTCTCTTTTTTTTAGTAGAGGCCTTATACATTTTAATATTATGACGAATATATTGATAAATTAAGTGAATAATACAGTTCTAGTTAGTAACATACAGCTAGTAGCATGTAGCTATTTCATGCTTTCATTGCGTGCAGTTGAAAATAAGTAGAAAAAAAAAGTTTTCTGCGTGTTGTCAATTTCGAGCAGTTTTTGAAACGAAAATTATCAATGAAAAATTTGAACTGTAGGTTTCAAATATATACCAATAAATCACATTAGCCATGTTCTAAGTAGTAACATTGATATGTTAAGAAACATGTTGATCATAGAGAAAAAGGTCTTAAATGCGCAGCATTTTTCAACCAGTAAGGAGCCTTAAAAGTGTTAAACTCTAGGCAGTAAATTAAGGTATCAAGCGGTCTTAATATGAAATGTAGATATCATCAATATCAGACGGTCGTAAAATTTGGTGCATCTATGATATCATCAAAAGTCGCATTTGCCTCGATAGACGCGATAGCCTCGAGTGACCTTAAACAAAATAAAACAACAGAAACCATATTGTCTTGATGATAGGAATGCTTAGTTAGTTAACACTTGATTCACATACTTCTGTTGGTGAATGTACAGACAGAGAATGAGGTATGCTTAGTGTTATTTTTCTCTCAGCTGGCAGTACAGTCGAGTACATGAATGTGAGCAAAAATGTTATCAAATATATGTGAACTCGCTATTGTTAACGACATAGTGGCGTGTTCAGATACTATTGACAACTATTGATCATATTTTTGCTCACTTTAAGAACTCGATTGTACCTTACATGGGCGTACCTGTACTATTAAACTATATAAAGTTAACATCTACATTTTTATCAATTAGGTTAGATTTTCGTTGCCAATGTTTACTTAACAATTATAATTTCAGAGTGACGCATTTAGGGGTTATTCATTAATTACGTAAAGACATTTTTGGGCATTTTTGACACCTATTCCGTCTATCCCCATGTAAGAGAATGCTCATAATGTTTGTAATAGCCACGTATAGGGCATTTAAAGAAGTCCCCTAGCCACTCAATTGACAACATTTCATATTTATAACAGGTGGAAATTAATATAGAGATCGACAGGGCTTTATGTCGTGTACCTTAAAAAAAATCTTTGAATTTATTCTTCTGTATTTAAAGAAATATAAGAAAATACATCAAATAACTGCAATCTAAGACAATACGGGCTGAATAGGGTTGTTGTCTAAACCAAAGAGCGAAAAAATATATATTTTTTTTATTTGACGTTGACAGATGACAGATGCATACCGAGTTTTATTAAGTTTTTTTTAATAAGAAAACCGACTAAAGTAACCGTTCCATTAAGTTCTGGTTTTGGTGTTGCCACATTTTAAAATGAGTATGTTTTTATAAATTAATAATAAAATAAATACTCATCTCAGAAAATAAATAAAAACAGAGATTACTTCATCTTTTTAAGCAGACTTCAGAAAAGTAATAAAATGAAAAGTCTTAAAAATATGAAATGTTGTCAATTGCTTTTGGTAACTACAGCTACCTGTAACTAGGGCTGCCATCTGTCCGGGTTTCCCCGGATGTCCTAGTTTGGAAACCGTCCGGGAGGGTTTTCAATAAGTGTCCGGGGAACACCCGTTTTTTTTACGGGAATGAAAAATAAAGCGATTGATTTTTTAATTATATTATTTACGGACACGTCCGGGGAAAAATGCGATTTACGCCAAATTTCCGGGTTTTTTAAGTCTTTGTCCGGGTTTTGCGAATTTAGAGATGGCAGCCCTACCTGTAACCGCTCTTATTTTATTATATAAATAGAGTTCAACTCAAAATTCAAAGCAATTGAGTGGCTAGGGACTCTTACGTTATTACAGAATGGCCCATTATGATGTCCCACCTAAGGGTACACTACAATACTCCGAAGTTTCATTTGTCCGAATGTATCATCATTCCGAATTATTATAATTCTGATAAAATATATAGTTTTTTTTGGGGTGTCCTATAACCCTAACCTAAACCTAATTATAGTATGTAACATATATATATATATATACAGATATGATCCAAAACTAAAATTAACGTTTCGCGTTATTTCACTTTCGGAATTGGACGTATTTATGCCGTTGACATATCAAAACCGTAATTATATTGAACCGTAACTATAGCATAAAGTACAAACGTTGAATGTAGGTTGGTTCCCTTTTGGATAAATATGTACGTCCAATTTTAAATTCGGAATGATGATGGTTTCAGATAAATGGAACTTCGCAACCCACCTAATTGTGTTATAGCCGGCTGCTTTCCGACACATTTCACGCCAGCTTCGATGTGTGTGTCTGTTTACAGCCCTAGAGCAGGCACGGGCGTGTAGGAGACGGGGCTGGGCGCGCAGGCCTGGCGCACCGACATCTCCCACGCGTCCAGCAGCTGGCCCACCGAGCAGCTCTTTGGTAACCTGGGGACAGAGAGTCTTACATTATAGGACATTACGTAACAAGGGTGGTAAACGAGGAATTTAAAAACGAGTGTCTATTAGAAAGTAGGAGTAGTCAATAACAAAATTACTTACCCGAACTCGTGCTTGTCGTGCTTGGCGTGCCGGGGGCGCAGGCGCTCGGGCGCGCGCGCCGGGTAGCCGCGCGGCACGGCCACCACGACGGACGGCAGAGAGAGAGAGAGAGAGAGAGAGAGAGAGTTACCTGGCACATCTGGCGTCCATGGCTCGCTCCACTCTGGCCAGGAACTCGTGCTTGTCGTGCTTGGCGTGCCGGGGGCGCAGGCGCTCGGGCGCGCGCGCCGGGTAGCCGCGCGGCACGGCCACCACGACGGACGGCAGAGAGAGAGAGAGAGAGAGAGAGAGTTACCTGGCACATCTGGCGTCCATGGCTCGCTCCACTCTGGCCAGGAACTCGTGCTTGTCGTGCTTGGCGTGCCGGGGGCGCAGGCGCTCGGGCGCGCGCGCCGGGTAGCCGCGCGGCACGGCCACCACGACGGACGGCAGAGAGAGAGAGAGAGAGAGAGAGAGATACCTGGCACATCTGGCGTCCATGGCTCGCTCCACTCTGGCCAGGAACTCGTGCTTGTCGTGCTTGGCGTGCCGGGGGCGCAGGCGCTCGGGCGCGCGCGCCGGGTAGCCGCGCGGCACGGCCACCACGACGGACGGCAGAGAGAGAGAGAGAGAGAGAGAGAGTTACCTGGCACATCTGGCGTCCATGGCTCGCTCCACTCTGGCCAGGAACTCGTGCTTGTCGTGCTTGGCGTGCCGGGGGCGCAGGCGCTCGGGCGCGCGCGCCGGGTAGCCGCGCGGCACGGCCACCACGACGGACGGCAGAGAGAGAGAGAGAGAGAGAGAGAGTTACCTGGCACATCTGGCGTCCATGGCTCGCTCCACTCTGGCCAGGAACTCGTGCTTGTCGTGCTTGGCGTGCCGGGGGCGCAGGCGCTCGGGCGCGCGCGCCGGGTAGCCGCGCGGCACGGCCACCACGACGGACGGCAGAGAGAGAGAGAGAGAGAGAGAGAGAGTTACCTGGCACATCTGGCGTCCATGGCTCGCTCCACTCTGGCCAGGAACTCGTGCTTGTCGTGCTTGGCGTGCCGGGGGCGCAGGCGCTCGGGCGCGCGCGCCGGGTAGCCGCGCGGCACGGCCACCACGACGGACGGCAGAGAGGGAGAGAGAGAGAGAGAGAGTTACCTGGCACATCTGGCGTCCATGGCTCGCTCCACTCTGGCCAGGAACTCGTGCTTGTCGTGCTTGGCGTGCCGGGGGCGCAGGCGCTCGGGCGCGCGCGCCGGGTAGCCGCGCGGCACGGCCACCACGACGGACGGCAGAGAGAGAGAGAGAGAGAGAGAGAGTTACCTGGCACATCTGGCGTCCATGGCTCGCTCCACTCTGGCCAGGAACTCGTGCTTGTCGTGCTTGGCGTGCCGGGGGCGCAGGCGCTCGGGCGCGCGCGCCGGGTAGCCGCGCGGCACGGCCACCACGACGGACGGCAGAGAGAGAGAGAGAGAGAGAGAGAGTTACCTGGCACATCTGGCGTCCATGGCTCGCTCCACTCTGGCCAGGAACTCGTGCTTGTCGTGCTTGGCGTGCCGGGGGCGCAGGCGCTCGGGCGCGCGCGCCGGGTAGCCGCGCGGCACGGCCACCACGACGGACGGCAGAGAGAGAGAGAGAGAGAGAGAGAGAGTTACCTGGCACATCTGGCGTCCATGGCTCGCTCCACTCTGGCCAGGAACTCGTGCTTGTCGTGCTTGGCGTGCCGGGGGCGCAGGCGCTCGGGCGCGCGCGCCGGGTCGCCGCGCGGCACGGCCACCACGACGGACGGCAGAGAGAGAGAGAGAGAGAGAGAGAGTTACCTGGCACATCTGGCGTCCATGGCTCGCTCCACTCTGGCCAGGAACTCGTGCTTGTCGTGCTTGGCGTGCCGGGGGCGCAGGCGCTCGGGCGCGCGCGCCGGGTAGCCGCGCGGCACGGCCACCACGACGGACGGCAGAGAGAGAGAGAGAGAGAGAGAGAGTTACCTGGCACATCTGGCGTCCATGGCTCGCTCCACTCTGGCCAGGAACTCGTGCTTGTCGTGCTTGGCGTGCCGGGGGCGCAGGCGCTCGGGCGCGCGCGCCGGGTAGCCGCGCGGCACGGCCACCACGACGGACGGCAGAGAGAGAGAGAGAGAGAGAGAGAGTTACCTGGCACATCTGGCGTCCATGGCTCGCTCCACTCTGGCCAGGAACTCGTGCTTGTCGTGCTTGGCGTGCCGGGGGCGCAGGCGCTCGGGCGCGCGCGCCGGGTAGCCGCGCGGCACGGCCACCACGACGGACGGCAGAGAGAGAGAGAGAGAGAGAGAGAGTTACCTGGCACATCTGGCGTCCATGGCTCGCTCCACTCTGGCCAGGAACTCGTGCTTGTCGTGCTTGGCGTGCCGGGGGCGCAGGCGCTCGGGCGCGCGCGCCGGGTAGCCGCGCGGCACGGCCACCACGACGGACGGCAGAGAGAGAGAGAGAGAGAGAGAGAGTTACCTGGCACATCTGGCGTCCATGGCTCGCTCCACTCTGGCCAGGAACTCGTGCTTGTCGTGCTTGGCGTGCCGGGGGCGCAGGCGCTCGGGCGCGCGCGCCGGGTAGCCGCGCGGCACGGCCACCACGACGGACGGCAGAGAGAGAGAGAGAGAGAGAGAGAGAGTTACCTGGCACATCTGGCGTCCATGGCTCGCTCCACTCTGGCCAGGAACTCGTGCTTGTCGTGCTTGGCGTGCCGGGGGCGCAGGCGCTCGGGCGCGCGCGCCGGGTAGCCGCGCGGCACGGCCACCACGACGGACGGCAGAGAGAGAGAGAGAGAGAGAGAGAGAGTTACCTGGCACATCTGGCGTCCATGGCTCGCTCCACTCTGGCCAGGAACTCGTGCTTGTCGTGCTTGGCGTGCCGGGGGCGCAGGCGCTCGGGCGCGCGCGCCGGGTAGCCGCGCGGCACGGCCACCACGACGGACGGCAGAGAGAGAGAGAGAGAGAGAGAGAGAGTTACCTGGCACATCTGGCGTCCATGGCTCGCTCCACTCTGGCCAGGAACTCGTGCTTGTCGTGCTTGGCGTGCCGGGGGCGCAGGCGCTCGGGCGCGCGCGCCGGGTAGCCGCGCGGCACGGCCACCACGACGGACGGCAGAGAGAGAGAGAGAGAGAGAGAGAGAGAGAGAGTTACCTGGCACATCTGGCGTCCATGGCTCGCTCCACTCTGGCCAGGAACTCGTGCTTGTCGTGCTTGGCGTGCCGGGGGCGCAGGCGCTCGGGCGCGCGCGCCGGGTAGCCGCGCGGCACGGCCACCACGACGGACGGCAGAGAGAGAGAGAGAGAGAGAGAGAGAGAGAGAGTTACCTGGCACATCTGGCGTCCATGGCTCGCTCCACTCTGGCCAGGAACTCGTGCTTGTCGTGCTTGGCGTGCCGGGGGCGCAGGCGCTCGGGCGCGCGCGCCGGGTAGCCGCGCGGCACGGCCACCACGACGGACGGCAGAGAGAGAGAGAGAGAGAGAGAGAGAGAGAGTTACCTGGCACATCTGGCGTCCATGGCTCGCTCCACTCTGGCCAGGAACTCGTGCTTGTCGTGCTTGGCGTGCCGGGGGCGCAGGCGCTCGGGCGCGCGCGCCGGGTAGCCGCGCGGCACGGCCACCACGACGGACGGCAGAGAGAGAGAGAGAGAGAGAGAGAGAGAGATACCGCGCACATCTGGCGTCCATGGCTCGCTCCACTCTGGCCAGGAACTCGTGCTTGTCGTGCTTGGCGTGCCGGGGGCGCAGGCGCTCGGGCGCGCGCGCCGGGTAGCCGCGCGGCACGGCCACCACGACGGACGGCAGAGAGAGAGAGAGAGAGAGAGAGAGAGAGAGTTACCTGGCACATCTGGCGTCCATGGCTCGCTCCACTCTGGCCAGGAACTCGTGCTTGTCGTGCTTGGCGTGCCGGGGGCGCAGGCGCTCGGGCGCGCGCGCCGGGTAGCCGCGCGGCACGGCCACCACGACGGACGGCAGAGAGAGAGAGAGAGAGAGAGAGAGAGTTACCTGGCACATCTGGCGTCCATGGCTCGCTCCACTCTGGCCAGGAACTCGTGCTTGTCGTGCTTGGCGTGCCGGGGGCGCAGGCGCTCGGGCGCGCGCGCCGGGTAGCCGCGCGGCACGGCCACCACGACGGACGGCAGAGAGAGAGAGAGAGAGAGAGAGAGTTACCTGGCACATCTGGCGTCCATGGCTCGCTCCACTCTGGCCAGGAACTCGTGCTTGTCGTGCTTGGCGTGCCGGGGGCGCAGGCGCTCGGGCGCGCGCGCCGGGTAGCCGCGCGGCACGGCCACCACGACGGACGGCAGAGAGAGAGAGAGAGAGAGAGAGAGTTACCTGGCACATCTGGCGTCCATGGCTCGCTCCACTCTGGCCAGGAACTCGTGCTTGTCGTGCTTGGCGTGCCGGGGGGCGCAGGCGCTCGGGCGCGCGCGCCGGGTAGCCGCGCGGCACGGCCACCACGACGGACGGCAGAGAGAGAGAGAGAGAGAGAGAGAGTTACCTGGCACATCTGGCGTCCATGGCGCGCTCCACTCTGGCCAGGAACTCGTGCTTGTCGTGCTTGGCGTGCCGGGGGCGCAGGCGCTCGGGCGCGCGCGCCGGGTAGCCGCGCGGCACGGCCACCACGACGGACGGCAGAGAGAGAGAGAGAGAGAGAGAGAGTTACCTGGCACATCTGGCGTCCATGGCTCGCTCCACTCTGGCCAGGAACTCGTGCTTGTCGTGCTTGGCGTGCCGGGGGCGCAGGCGCTCGGGCGCGCGCGCCGGGTAGCCGCGCGGCACGGCCACCACGACGGACGGCAGAGAGAGAGAGAGAGAGAGAGAGAGAGTTACCTGGCACATCTGGCGTCCATGGCTCGCTCCACTCTGGCCAGGAACTCGTGCTTGTCGTGCTTGGCGTGCCGGGGGCGCAGGCGCTCGGGCGCGCGCGCCGGGTAGCCGCGCGGCACGGCCACCACGACGGACGGCAGAGAGAGAGAGAGAGAGAGAGAGAGTTACCTGGCACATCTGGCGTCCATGGCTCGCTCCACTCTGGCCAGGAACTCGTGCTTGTCGTGCTTGGCGTGCCGGGGGCGCAGGCGCTCGGGCGCGCGCGCCGGGTAGCCGCGCGGCACGGCCACCACGACGGACGGCAGAGAGAGAGAGAGAGAGAGAGAGAGTTACCTGGCACATCTGGCGTCCATGGCTCGCTCCACTCTGGCCAGGAACTCGTGCTTGTCGTGCTTGGCGTGCCGGGGGCGCAGGCGCTCGGGCGCGCGCGCCGGGTAGCCGCGCGGCACGGCCACCACGACGGACGGCAGAGAGAGAGAGAGAGAGAGAGAGAGAGTTACCTGGCACATCTGGCGTCCATGGCTCGCTCCACTCTGGCCAGGAACTCGTGCTTGTCGTGCTTGGCGTGCCGGGGGCGCAGGCGCTCGGGCGCGCGCGCCGGGTAGCCGCGCGGCACGGCCACCACGACGGACGGCAGAGAGAGAGAGAGAGAGAGAGAGAGTTACCTGGCACATCTGGCGTCCATGGCTCGCTCCACTCTGGCCAGGAACTCGTGCTTGTCGTGCTTGGCGTGCCGGGGGCGCAGGCGCTCGGGCGCGCGCGCCGGGTAGCCGCGCGGCACGGCCACCACGACGGACGGCAGAGAGAGAGAGAGAGAGAGAGAGAGTTACCTGGCACATCTGGCGTCCATGGCTCGCTCCACTCTGGCCAGGAACTCGTGCTTGTCGTGCTTGGCGTGCCGGGGGCGCAGGCGCTCGGGCGCGCGCGCCGGGTAGCCGCGCGGCACGGCCACCACGACGGACGGCAGAGAGAGAGAGAGAGAGAGAGAGAGTTACCTGGCACATCTGGCGTCCATGGCTCGCTCCACTCTGGCCAGGAACTCGTGCTTGTCGTGCTTGGCGTGCCGGGGGCGCAGGCGCTCGGGCGCGCGCGCCGGGTAGCCGCGCGGCACGGCCACCACGACGGACGGCAGAGAGAGAGAGAGAGAGAGAGAGAGTTACCTGGCACATCTGGCGTCCATGGCTCGCTCCACTCTGGCCAGGAACTCGTGCTTGTCGTGCTTGGCGTGCCGGGGGCGCAGGCGCTCGGGCGCGCGCGCCGGGTAGCCGCGCGGCACGGCCACCACGACGGACGGCAGAGAGAGAGAGAGAGAGAGAGAGAGTTACCTGGCACATCTGGCGTCCATGGCTCGCTCCACTCTGGCCAGGAACTCGTGCTTGTCGTGCTTGGCGTGCCGGGGGCGCAGGCGCTCGGGCGCGCGCGCCGGGTAGCCGCGCGGCACGGCCACCACGACGGACGGCAGAGAGAGAGAGAGAGAGAGAGAGAGAGAGAGATACCTGGCGCATCTGGCGTCCATGGCTCGCTCCACTCTGGCCAGGAACTCGTGCTTGTCGTGCTTGGCGTGCCGGGGGCGCAGGCGCTCGGGCGCGCGCGCCGGGTAGCCGCGCGGCACGGCCACCACGACGGACGGCAGAGAGAGAGAGAGAGAGAGAGAGAGAGTTACCTGGCACATCTGGCGTCCATGGCTCGCTCCACTCTGGCCAGGAACTCGTGCTTGTCGTGCTTGGCGTGCCGGGGGCGCAGGCGCTCGGGCGCGCGCGCCGGGTAGCCGCGCGGCACGGCCACCACGACGGACGGCAGAGAGAGAGAGAGAGAGAGAGAGAGTTACCTGGCACATCTGGCGTCCATGGCTCGCTCCACTCTGGCCAGGAACTCGTGCTTGTCGTGCTTGGCGTGCCGGGGGCGCAGGCGCTCGGGCGCGCGCGCCGGGTAGCCGCGCGGCACGGCCACCACGACGGACGGCAGAGAGAGAGAGAGAGAGAGAGAGAGTTACCTGGCACATCTGGCGTCCATGGCTCGCTCCACTCTGGCCAGGAACTCGTGCTTGTCGTGCTTGGCGTGCCGGGGGCGCAGGCGCTCGGGCGCGCGCGCCGGGTAGCCGCGCGGCACGGCCACCACGACGGACGGCAGAGAGAGAGAGAGAGAGAGAGAGAGTTACCTGGCACATCTGGCGTCCATGGCTCGCTCCACTCTGGCCAGGAACTCGTGCTTGTCGTGCTTGGCGTGCCGGGGGCGCAGGCGCTCGGGCGCGCGCGCCGGGTAGCCGCGCGGCACGGCCACCACGACGGACGGCAGAGAGAGAGAGAGAGAGAGAGAGAGTTACCTGGCACATCTGGCGTCCATGGCTCGCTCCACTCTGGCCAGGAACTCGTGCTTGTCGTGCTTGGCGTGCCGGGGGCGCAGGCGCTCGGGCGCGCGCGCCGGGTAGCCGCGCGGCACGGCCACCACGACGGACGGCAGAGAGAGAGAGAGAGAGAGAGAGAGAGAGTTACCTGGCACATCTGGCGTCCATGGCTCGCTCCACTCTGGCCAGGAACTCGTGCTTGTCGTGCTTGGCGTGCCGGGGGCGCAGGCGCTCGGGCGCGCGCGCCGGGTAGCCGCGCGGCACGGCCACCACGACGGACGGCAGAGAGAGAGAGAGAGAGAGAGAGAGTTACCTGGCACATCTGGCGTCCATGGCTCGCTCCACTCTGGCCAGGAACTCGTGCTTGTCGTGCTTGGCGTGCCGGGGGCGCAGGCGCTCGGGCGCGCGCGCCGGGTAGCCGCGCGGCACGGCCACCACGACGGACGGCAGAGAGAGAGAGAGAGAGAGAGAGAGTTACCTGGCACATCTGGCGTCCATGGCTCGCTCCACTCTGGCCAGGAACTCGTGCTTGTCGTGCTTGGCGTGCCGGGGGCGCAGGCGCTCGGGCGCGCGCGCCGGGTAGCCGCGCGGCACGGCCACCACGACGGACGGCAGAGAGAGAGAGAGAGAGAGAGAGAGAGAGTTACCTGGCACATCTGGCGTCCATGGCTCGCTCCACTCTGGCCAGGAACTCGTGCTTGTCGTGCTTGGCGTGCCGGGGGCGCAGGCGCTCGGGCGCGCGCGCCGGGTAGCCGCGCGGCACGGCCACCACGACGGACGGCAGAGAGAGAGAGAGAGAGAGAGAGAGTTACCTGGCACATCTGGCGTCCATGGCTCGCTCCACTCTGGCCAGGAACTCGTGCTTGTCGTGCTTGGCGTGCCGGGGGCGCAGGCGCTCGGGCGCGCGCGCCGGGTAGCCGCGCGGCACGGCCACCACGACGGACGGCAGAGAGAGAGAGAGAGAGAGAGAGAGTTACCTGGCACATCTGGCGTCCATGGCTCGCTCCACTCTGGCCAGGAACTCGTGCTTGTCGTGCTTGGCGTGCCGGGGGCGCAGGCGCTCGGGCGCGCGCGCCGGGTAGCCGCGCGGCACGGCCACCACGACGGACGGCAGAGAGAGAGAGAGAGAGAGAGAGAGTTACCTGGCACATCTGGCGTCCATGGCTCGCTCCACTCTGGCCAGGAACTCGTGCTTGTCGTGCTTGGCGTGCCGGGGGCGCAGGCGCTCGGGCGCGCGCGCCGGGTAGCCGCGCGGCACGGCCACCACGACGGACGGCAGAGAGAGAGAGAGAGAGAGAGAGAGTTACCTGGCACATCTGGCGTCCATGGCTCGCTCCACTCTGGCCAGGAACTCGTGCTTGTCGTGCTTGGCGTGCCGGGGGCGCAGGCGCTCGGGCGCGCGCGCCGGGTAGCCGCGCGGCACGGCCACCACGACGGACGGCAGAGAGAGAGAGAGAGAGAGAGAGAGAGTTACCTGGCACATCTGGCGTCCATGGCTCGCTCCACTCTGGCCAGGAACTCGTGCTTGTCGTGCTTGGCGTGCCGGGGGCGCAGGCGCTCGGGCGCGCGCGCCGGGTAGCCGCGCGGCACGGCCACCACGACGGACGGCAGAGAGAGAGAGAGAGAGAGAGAGAGAGTTACCTGGCACATCTGGCGTCCATGGCTCGCTCCACTCTGGCCAGGAACTCGTGCTTGTCGTGCTTGGCGTGCCGGGGGCGCAGGCGCTCGGGCGCGCGCGCCGGGTAGCCGCGCGGCACGGCCACCACGACGGACGGCAGAGAGAGAGAGAGAGAGAGAGAGAGTTACCTGGCACATCTGGCGTCCATGGCTCGCTCCACTCTGGCCAGGAACTCGTGCTTGTCGTGCTTGGCGTGCCGGGGGCGCAGGCGCTCGGGCGCGCGCGCCGGGTAGCCGCGCGGCACGGCCACCACGACGGACGGCAGAGAGAGAGAGAGAGAGAGAGAGAGAGTTACCTGGCACATCTGGCGTCCATGGCTCGCTCCACTCTGGCCAGGAACTCGTGCTTGTCGTGCTTGGCGTGCCGGGGGCGCAGGCGCTCGGGCGCGCGCGCCGGGTAGCCGCGCGGCACGGCCACCACGACGGACGGCAGAGAGAGAGAGAGAGAGAGAGAGAGTTACCTGGCACATCTGGCGTCCATGGCTCGCTCCACTCTGGCCAGGAACTCGTGCTTGTCGTGCTTGGCGTGCCGGGGGCGCAGGCGCTCGGGCGCGCGCGCCGGGTAGCCGCGCGGCACGGCCACCACGACGGACGGCAGAGAGAGAGAGAGAGAGAGAGAGAGTTACCTGGCACATCTGGCGTCCATGGCTCGCTCCACTCTGGCCAGGAACTCGTGCTTGTCGTGCTTGGCGTGCCGGGGGCGCAGGCGCTCGGGCGCGCGCGCCGGGTAGCCGCGCGGCACGGCCACCACGACGGACGGCAGAGAGAGAGAGAGAGAGAGAGAGAGTTACCTGGCACATCTGGCGTCCATGGCTCGCTCCACTCTGGCCAGGAACTCGTGCTTGTCGTGCTTGGCGTGCCGGGGGCGCAGGCGCTCGGGCGCGCGCGCCGGGTAGCCGCGCGGCACGGCCACCACGACGGACGGCAGAGAGAGAGAGAGAGAGAGAGAGAGTGACCTGGCACATCTGGCGTCCATGGCTCGCTCCACTCTGGCCAGGAACTCGTGCTTGTCGTGCTTGGCGTGCCGGGGGCGCAGGCGCTCGGGCGCGCGCGCCGGGTAGCCGCGCGGCACGGCCACCACGACGGACGGCAGAGAGAGAGAGAGAGAGAGAGAGAGTTTCCTGGCACATCTGGCGTCCATGGCTCGCTCCACTCTGGCCAGGAACTCGTGCTTGTCGTGCTTGGCGTGCCGGGGGCGCAGGCGCTCGGGCGCGCGCGCCGGGTAGCCGCGCGGCACGGCCACCACGACGGACGGCACGCACGGCAGCCGCGCGTCGTCCAGCATCGCCACCAGCGAGATCGCGCCGTTGCCGCCCGACAGCTGCATCGTCTCCAGCGACACCTGAGGAATACGTGTGGTTTACAATCTGGAAGGGCCGATCTTATCCGGTTCGAAGGACCAGTAAAACTGGGATCAAACGACCGTAGTATTTAGAAATATTGACTCATGTGCTCTTCCGAGGTTCCGTGGTCATTGCAGTTGCAACTCGCCCTTAACCTTGAAACTAATTAAGTGACTGAACATTTCTATTTATCTGGGAATAAGATCTGAGATCTTTTGGGATGTCAACTTGTCTGATAAATTAGATCATGGAAACCACTAAACACATATTCAAAAATACACGGAACCAAACAAACTATCACTAACTTTTGGACATTTTACTATATTTAACTGAACAAAAGTTAAAAAGAAAACGTACCTATTTTGACTACTGTATTTTATGACGTCACAAGCCAGTATCTTTATAGAAACTTCATACTAACAGATCGATTTTGATATTTCATAAAGGGTAGCTAATTTGAGCTGTCATCAAGTACCGTATTGCAGATTATAGCGTTATTGTTGTTCTTGTAGTTTCAGTCAATCCAGCTCTAAGAGAACCACGAACTCGGTCTTAGCGCCGAACGGCACAGTGCGGCACTTATGTCCCGCTCACTCGTACGGCTACCGTGTTGGGATCTCTCGCTCAACCACTCGCCATGCCACTGAACGCAAAGTCGTAGCATCTCCGTAACACATACGTACCTTAAACCTCGAGTCTAATCTGGCAATTTCTCCTTGTAACACGTCTGGTATTTCCATCGCGGGTTCTTCTATCTTGGGTACTTTTAGCGGTGGCGGTAAATTTCTAGAAAAATAAAATATAATCAACAAAATAACAGAGGAACATGTTTTTAACTAGAAGATCAGCTTGTGTAAAAAATATTTCGTATGTCTGAATTCCGGATCTTCGGATGTTTGGTTGTCCAGATTTTCGGCTATTTATCAAAAAGGCGGAGAATTGGGAATTGAAAACTTTAAAAAAATACCTATTTCAGCAATTTCCAAACTTGCAAGGTCTACAATTCACAAGTTCCCTACACAATGACTGTACGAGTCGTATACCAGAACTGATCTGATTGTTGATGGTTGATTGTAGACTTGATGGAAACACTGATGTCGGTGTATGAATTTATTCATAACCAAGGTAAGTATATGAGCAATACTAGCTAGGATTATAAACGAACACTAAAAGTATAATTCTTAAGTAGCGCAATCGCAAATACAGCAATTATTACCTATGCATTATGTATTTAATTCTGAATCGTAAATGTGCAATGCTTGCATTGTACAATGGTAAAGTTAGAGTTGTACGTCGAAGAAAGTAGAATGTACGATAGGGTGATACTAACTTGATCTCAGGTCCGTTGAGAGCATCCAGGGTCGAACCGAAAGTGCGTTTCAGCGTGTGGTTGGCGAGCGGGGACGAGAGGCAGTTGTTCACCACCTCCAGTAGAGGGTTGAAGATTTGTTCCTGAGAACAGATATACATTTTGTAATGTATACCCTCATGTGTCTTGTAATGATAAGAATCAACAACTAAACGAGGTTATTTAACCTTCCTAAGACTTCTCCGGAGGAAGGTGTGGAAGTGGAATGGATGAAAAATATGAGTGCAAAAATTTAAAAGATTAACATGTGCCAAGTGTCAGGTAGAATTCAATCCATTTTCAAGCGGGTAGCTAAAATAATCGATCATCATCATCATAATCGATGCGTAGGGAATAAATGCCAAATTAAAATTTTGTAAGTTAGGTTAGGTTAGACTTTTATTAATTTTTAGATACCTGGTTAAATTAATGCATTTCTCAAGCAAAGCTTCCCACTTCGAACTTCTAGAAAGTTCTATTGAGAAATATTTAACTTACCCAAAATATGATCATGATATAGAGATGAGATGACATGATCATGATAATTATATAGAGATGGCTAATTCGCGATATGACCGCCTGTTGTTTTGTTTACCTCTGTTTATCATTTACTGCATTATTTTACTGCAAAAGTCTCATGTTTTGTATCCTTTTGTAATTGAGGTGTGCAACAAAGTGAATTTGTATGGAATGTAACATGCGTGCAATGTATCACACCTCAAACGACCTAGATCTAGACCATAGTCCAGAAATAATGAAACCACTTAAGTGACACATTGCCCGAGTAAATTACACCTCCGCAATCCTGTCAGCGAGAACCTCTCTCTCTGTATTACTTTAAATTCTGCTCACTTGTTAAGTTCCAGCTTCTAGCAGACATCATCATCATCATCATCATCTCAGCCATAGGACGTCCACTGCTGAACATAGGCCTCCCCTTTGGACTTCCATATATACCGGTTGGAAGCGACCTGCATCCAGCGCCTTCCGGCGACATTTATAAGGTCATCTGTCCATCTTGTAGGTGGACGTCCTACGCTGCGCTTGCTGGTCCATCTAGCATCCATCCATCTAGGTCCAGCTAGCAGACATAATGTAGGGTATATGGGTAGAATAGAAAACTGCAAAAAGTTACCGAATTAACTTCTTTTTCTTTGTCGATACTAGGCAGTGGTCGTGGCTATCGCTCCTTGTGTGCCAAGCCGTTAGACATACGGCACCATTCTCTCACAACCTCGCGACTCGTGCTCTCTTGCAGAGTTTGTGGCCGACTTGATTTGGTCAGTTACCCTAGCGCAGTTTAGGTTGTAGTGAATGAACTTAGAAGATCTTAGGTTACCTTTCCTGAGGCGGGCACACCAAGTCCATCGCCTCGCTTGAAGTCCAGTTTTTCGAGCACGACTTCACACTTGATTAGAGTCTCGAGCGGCATGCGCTTGTTGGGGTTGGAGAGGATGTCGAGTAGGTTCTTCATCTTGGTCAACTTCTCCACATCTGGAAATTACATTGGATTGTAAAAATATGTTTTTCATCGTATTAATATTAATTTCTTTTACTTTACCACTTTAACTTAGGTTTTTGATAAAAAATAGTTAAAAGTGACACATCTTTCTGATAAAATATGTTTGTGGCTATGAGAATTAGAACATTTACTAGCGGAAATTTATAATAGGCTATTTGACTGATGTTGAATTCTACAGCGTACTGTAGTTATATGAATAAAATTAGCTAAATATATCACGAAACAAAGAAAAAAAATCCAGAAACATATATCTTTTTTGGAAATATGTGACTTCAAAGGTACGCAAATTTTATGATTTTTTTTTTAATCCAAAATTAATTTTGAAAATGTTTTCAGAATCCTCATAATTTTACGAAACAATAATTGTATGACAACTATGAACTTAAACGCACTTTTTCACGGTGAAAATGCCAAATTTCTTAATTTTTCCATACAATTATTGGTACCTATACCGGCCTGTGACGTCACTAGCCTGACGCGTTTTGTATGGAGCGTTTTTAGCGCTACGTAGAAATGTTGAACTTTGACGGTCATTTCTGACTTTTAGAGCAGTTTAAGTGTAGTCAGTCCCATATAGACATTTGATCACAATAAAAAATAGAATCGATTGACATCCTCAAAAAAAAATTAGTCAACATGTCTATTGTTCAACATTTTCAAAAAGAGAACTGGATGTGTGTGTGTTAATTACTGTAATGCTGTGCAACTAATTTGAATCAATTAATAAATAAATAATAATAAATGTGGTGTTAATACTGTTAATGTCGATTTAATTCCAAACGCATGGCGTGAAAAAGAAATCCGGGTAAGCCAATAGACTCGAAGTAGCCAGTGATTGCGGCCATGAGCTTAGACTCTGAGCTAAAAAATATATCCAGATCGCAGTCAGGGCAGATGGTGGTAGGCCGCGTCCTCGTTGCCGGGCGACGCCACCATCCCCATGTTAGACACGCCACAACATATAGTGTCGACTCACTCTCTCCCTCGCTGACCATGCGATGCACCATGCGGCGCAGCGGCTCGATGTACTTGGACAGCTGGCGCACCTTGTCGCGGTAGGCCGCGTCCTCGTTGCTGGGCGACGCCACCATCCCCATGTTAGACACGCCACAACATATAGTGTCGACTCACTCTCTCCCTCGCTGACCATGCGATGCACCATGCGGCGCAGCGGCTCGATGTACTTGGACAGCTGGCGCACCTTGTCGCGGTAGGCCGCGTCCTCGTTGCTGGGCGACGCCACCATCCCCATGTTAGACACGCCACAACATATAGTGTCGACTCACTCTCTCCCTCGCTGACCATGCGATGCACCATGCGGCGCAGCGGCTCGATGTACTTGGACAGCTGGCGCACCTTGTCGCGGTAGGCCGCGTCCTCGTTGCTGGGCGACGCCACCATCCCCATGTTAGACACGCCACAACATATAGTGTCGACTCACTCTCTCCCTCGCTGACCATGCGATGCACCATGCGGCGCAGCGGCTCGATGTACTTGGACAGCTGGCGCACCTTGTCGCGGTAGGCCGCGTCCTCGTTGCTGGGCGACGCCACCATCCCCATGTTAGACACGCCACAACATATAGTGTCGACTCACTCTCTCCCTCGCTGACCATGCGATGCACCATGCGGCGCAGCGGCTCGATGTACTTGGACAGCTGGCGCACCTTGTCGCGGTAGGCCGCGTCCTCGTTGCTGGGCGACGCCACCATCCCCATGTTAGACACGCCACAACATATAGTGTCGACTCACTCTCTCCCTCGCTGACCATGCGATGCACCATGCGGCGCAGCGGCTCGATGTACTTGGACAGCTGGCGCACCTTGTCGCGGTAGGCCGCGTCCTCGTTGCTGGGCGACGCCACCATCCCCATGTTAGACACGCCACAACATATAGTGTCGACTCACTCTCTCCCTCGCTGACCATGCGATGCACCATGCGGCGCAGCGGCTCGATGTACTTGGACAGCTGGCGCACCTTGTCGCGGTAGGCCGCGTCCTCGTTGCTGGGCGACGCCACCATCCCCATGTTAGACACGCCACAACATATAGTGTCGACTCACTCTCTCCCTCGCTGACCATGCGATGCACCATGCGGCGCAGCGGCTCGATGTACTTGGACAGCTGGCGCACCTTGTCGCGGTAGGCCGCGTCCTCGTTGCTGGGCGACGCCACCATCCCCATGTTAGACACGCCACAACATATAGTGTCGACTCACTCTCTCCCTCGCTGACCATGCGATGCACCATGCGGCGCAGCGGCTCGATGTACTTGGACAGCTGGCGCACCTTGTCGCGGTAGGCCGCGTCCTCGTTGCTGGGCGACGCCACCATCCCCATGTTAGACACGCCACAACATATAGTGTCGACTCACTCTCTCCCTCGCTGACCATGCGATGCACCATGCGGCGCAGCGGCTCGATGTACTTGGACAGCTGGCGCACCTTGTCGCGGTAGGCCGCGTCCTCGTTGCTGGGCGACGCCACCATCCCCATGTTAGACACGCCACAACATATAGTGTCGACTCACTCTCTCCCTCGCTGACCATGCGATGCACCATGCGGCGCAGCGGCTCGATGTACTTGGACAGCTGGCGCACCTTGTCGCGGTAGGCCGCGTCCTCGTTGCTGGGCGACGCCACCATCCCCATGTTAGACACGCCACAACATATAGTGTCGACTCACTCTCTCCCTCGCTGACCATGCGATGCACCATGCGGCGCAGCGGCTCGATGTACTTGGACAGCTGGCGCACCTTGTCGCGGTAGGCCGCGTCCTCGTTGCTGGGCGACGCCACCATCCCCATGTTAGACACGCCACAACATATAGTGTCGACTCACTCTCTCCCTCGCTGACCATGCGATGCACCATGCGGCGCAGCGGCTCGATGTACTTGGACAGCTGGCGCACCTTGTCGCGGTAGGCCGCGTCCTCGTTGCTGGGCGACGCCACCATCCCCATGTTAGACACGCCACAACATATAGTGTCGACTCACTCTCTCCCTCGCTGACCATGCGATGCACCATGCGGCGCAGCGGCTCGATGTACTTGGACAGCTGGCGCACCTTGTCGCGGTAGGCCGCGTCCTCGTTGCTGGGCGACGCCACCATCCCCATGTTAGACACGCCACAACATATAGTGTCGACTCACTCTCTCCCTCGCTGACCATGCGATGCACCATGCGGCGCAGCGGCTCGATGTACTTGGACAGCTGGCGCACCTTGTCGCGGTAGGCCGCGTCCTCGTTGCTGGGCGACGCCACCATCCCCATGTTAGACACGCCACAACATATAGTGTCGACTCACTCTCTCCCTCGCTGACCATGCGATGCACCATGCGGCGCAGCGGCTCGATGTACTTGGACAGCTGGCGCACCTTGTCGCGGTAGGCCGCGTCCTCGTTGCTGGGCGACGCCACCATCCCCATGTTAGACACGCCACAACATATAGTGTCGACTCACTCTCTCCCTCGCTGACCATGCGATGCACCATGCGGCGCAGCGGCTCGATGTACTTGGACAGCTGGCGCACCTTGTCGCGGTAGGCCGCGTCCTCGTTGCTGGGCGACGCCACCATCCCCATGTTAGACACGCCACAACATATAGTGTCGACTCACTCTCTCCCTCGCTGACCATGCGATGCACCATGCGGCGCAGCGGCTCGATGTACTTGGACAGCTGGCGCACCTTGTCGCGGTAGGCCGCGTCCTCGTTGCTGGGCGACGCCACCATCCCCATGTTAGACACGCCACAACATATAGTGTCGACTCACTCTCTCCCTCGCTGACCATGCGATGCACCATGCGGCGCAGCGGCTCGATGTACTTGGACAGCTGGCGCACCTTGTCGCGGTAGGCCGCGTCCTCGTTGCTGGGCGACGCCACCATCCCCATGTTAGACACGCCACAACATATAGTGTCGACTCACTCTCTCCCTCGCTGACCATGCGATGCACCATGCGGCGCAGCGGCTCGATGTACTTGGACAGCTGGCGCACCTTGTCGCGGTAGGCCGCGTCCTCGTTGCTGGGCGACGCCACCATCCCCATGTTAGACACGCCACAACATATAGTGTCGACTCACTCTCTCCCTCGCTGACCATGCGATGCACCATGCGGCGCAGCGGCTCGATGTACTTGGACAGCTGGCGCACCTTGTCGCGGTAGGCCGCGTCCTCGTTGCTGGGCGACGCCACCATCCCCATGTTAGACACGCCACAACATATAGTGTCGACTCACTCTCTCCCTCGCTGACCATGCGATGCACCATGCGGCGCAGCGGCTCGATGTACTTGGACAGCTGGCGCACCTTGTCGCGGTAGGCCGCGTCCTCGTTGCTGGGCGACGCCACCATCCCCATGTTAGACACGCCACAACATATAGTGTCGACTCACTCTCTCCCTCGCTGACCATGCGATGCACCATGCGGCGCAGCGGCTCGATGTACTTGGACAGCTGGCGCACCTTGTCGCGGTAGGCCGCGTCCTCGTTGCTGGGCGACGCCACGGATGCGCCCACGGGCGTGTTGAGGGACGACGACGGCGACGCCACCATCCCCATGTTAGGGACTCTATAACAAATAGTAACATTGCTGAAGCTTGTTTACGAAGTAAAAATGAGCTCATTCAATTTGTCCTCATTTTGTGTGGTCCACTGATCTTTTCTATGCCGAAAATGGCCTTAGGTATGTCGGGCATTGACGCATTGACGCCCCACGGGACTGAAACGACCACTTTAGTACTATTTTTCGAGGAGGAGAAGTGAAGTAGCCGTTATAGATAGAAAGCTAGTGTACCTCTGCTGTGGAGCATGGTGCTGCATGTGCGAGCCGGAGGGCGAGGCGACGCCGACGCCGCCGCACGCGCCGAGCCCGCTCAGCCCGATAGGGGACGGCAAGGCGCCTCCCATTACTCCTGAAAACGAAGTGTGGATTGATATTTGTCTAGAATCATCTATGTAACAAAAAAAAGATGTTGAGTCGGGATAACTTTTGGCTCTATTATTGTGTGATGGGGCAAAATTTTTTTGTTGCGCTGAAGTGTTATGTCTATTGTCTACTTCGGACTCAAACATCTACAGCGGCTTTTTGAAGAATGCTTAGGTGGTTGAAATATTGTGTATGACTAAGGTAGAGACTAACTTTAATACTGGGTGAATAAACTACGTTTGTAAGGCGTTTTTTTTTCGTTATTCCCAATTCTGTAAATATTGTTATAAAATAAATGATTGTTGAAAGTAGATTTTTCTTGTACTTCTAAGCCATTCCCGAGTGCAACGGAAACTGCTGCGGCTGTTGTCGCGCTCCATACTCACCCTGTATGCCGGGGCTGGGCGTGGGCATGTTGAGGCTGGGCGCGGAGGGCGACGGAGACTGGCGGAGGAACTGTTGCGGCTGCTGTCGCGCTCCATACTCACCCTGTATGCCGGGGCTGGACGTGGGCATGTTGGGGCTGGGCGCGGAGGGCGACGGAGACTGGCGGAGGAACTGTTGCGGCTGCTGTCGCGCTCCATACTCACCCTGTATGCCGGGGCTGGGCGTGGGCATGTTGGGGCTGGGCGCGGAGGGCGACGGAGACTGGCGGAGGAACTGTTGCGGCTGCTGTCGCGCTCCATACTCACCCTGTATGCCGGGGCTGGGCGTGGGCATGTTGGGGCTGGGCGCGGAGGGCGACGGAGACTGGCGGAGGAACTGTTGCGGCTGTTGTCGCGCTCCATACTCACCCTGTATGCCGGGGCTGGGCGTGGGCATGTTGGGGCTGGGCGCGGAGGGCGACGGAGACTGGCGGAGGAACTGTTGCGGCTGCTGTCGCGCTCCATACTCACCCTGTATGCCGGGGCTGGGCGTGGGCATGTTGGGGCTGGGCGCGGAGGGCGACGGAGACTGGCGGAGGAACTGTTGCGGCTGCTGTCGCGCTCCATACTCACCCTGTATGCCGGGGCTGGGCGTGGGCATGTTGGGGCTGGGCGCGGAGGGCGACGGAGACTGGCGGAGGAACTGTTGCGGCTGCTGTCGCGCTCCATACTCACCCTGTATGCCGGGGCTGGGCGTGGGCATGTTGGGGCTGGGCGCGGAGGGCGACGGAGACTGGCGGAGGAACTGTTGCGGCTGCTGTCGCGCTCCATACTCACCCTGTATGCCGGGGCTGGGCGTGGGCATGTTGGGGCTGGGCGCGGAGGGCGACGGAGACTGGCGGAGGAACTGTTGCGGCTGTTGTCGCGCTCCATACTCACCCTGTATGCCGGGGCTGGGCGTGGGCATGTTGGGGCTGGGCGCGGAGGGCGACGGAGACTGGCGGAGGAACTGTTGCGGCTGCTGTCGCGCTCCATACTCACCCTGTATGCCGGGGCTGGGCGTGGGCATGTTGGGGCTGGGCGCGGAGGGCGACGGAGACTGGCGGAGGAACTGTTGCGGCTGCTGTCGCGCTCCATACTCACCCTGTATGCCGGGGCTGGGCGTGGGCATGTTGGGGCTGGGCGCGGAGGGCGACGGAGACTGGCGGAGGAACTGTTGCGGCTGCTGTCGCGCTCCATACTCACCCTGTATGCCGGGGCTGGGCGTGGGCATGTTGGGGCTGGGCGCGGAGGGCGACGGAGACTGGCGGAGGAACTGTTGCGGCTGCTGTCGCGCTCCATACTCACCCTGTATGCCGGGGCTGGGCGTGGGCATGTTGGGGCTGGGCGCGGAGGGCGACGGAGACTGGCGGAGGAACTGTTGCGGCTGCTGTCGCGCTCCATACTCACCCTGTATGCCGGGGCTGGGCGTGGGCATGTTGGGGCTGGGCGCGGAGGGCGACGGAGACTGGCGGAGGAACTGTTGCGGCTGCTGTCGCGCTCCATACTCACCCTGTATGCCGGGGCTGGGCGTGGGCATGTTGGGGCTGGGCGCGGAGGGCGACGGAGACTGGCGGAGGAACTGTTGCGGCTGCTGTCGCGCCCCGTAGCCCACCATGCCGACCTCCTGCTTCGGCTGGACGCGGTTCATGTGCAGCATGTTCATGTTCACCATGGGATTATTGCCCATGCCGCCAACTGGAACAAAAAAAAAAACAGAAATAAATAGTGAAACTAAGCTTCCTGATTTGGCATTAAAGTTGATTGCCTACCCAAGCCCTTCTAGCCAATAAGACAAAAAAACCCGGCCAAGTGCGAGTCGGAATCACGCACCCATGGTTCCGTACAAATACTTATCCCATCTTAACGGGCCGGGTTAAGTTTGCACCTGGTATGTATGGCACCGCATGCAAATGAGGTTCAAAGTTAACGCAACAGATCACGTTTGTTGCATGGGACCCCCTTAAATATTTATTATATTCTGTTATTCGTTTGTATCATCGGTGTGCCTTTTTATTTTATTTTATTTTCTTTATTGGGGAAAAAAACAGACATAGACAAAAACAGTTACATAATAAGAAAATAAATCTTACGCTAGGTATAGCCTACATCCTAACACAATTCCCACTAAGATTTTATGTAAGTAAATAAGGTGGTATTGCCATTAAAAGAACACTTGATTAACACTACTTATACTAAAACTGAGATGAAAACGTATTATACTAATACTAACTTAAGGTACCGTAAACGAAGAACCAGACAAATTCTATGTTAAACAATGCGCAATTAAACAGTACATACACATACAATTCCTGAGTAAGTGAATGACTCGTAGTTTAGAAAAGCAACTTGGACCATTGTTGGATTACAAGAGTTGGTTAACTTTATTCTTGAAATTAACACGTGTGTTACTAAATATATCAACCGAGACCAGGCTCCTATTATATTGCTGACACATTCTGCGCAGAGGAGCTCGAACGCCTGCGTTAGTCGCAGCCATCGGGACCGCGAATAGGGACTTGGTTCGCGTTCTATGTGGAGGGGCTCTGAAACTTATACTTTCCAATAATTTCGGACAGTCATAGTGGCCCGTACATATATTAAATAGTATCATTGCATCCTGCACTTTACGCCTACTATCCAGTGTGTTAAGCTTATGATTACCATTTGGTATTTACGTGATCATATTTGATTAAATGTTCTTTTATCTTTTAAAAAGCTTGGCTGATCTGATCCTATCTAGCCTTCCATAGGTCTATGTGTGTGCTGTAATCCTGTGAATTTCAACTCACCCATCTGCCCTCCCACTCCCATCTGTCCCTGCATGCCACCTTGCTGCATCTGCTGCATGCCGCCCACCTGGTTGCACGGCATACTGCCACCGCTCATGCCCTGTGTAACGATTTCATGTTACTTCTAATAAAATAAGCCCAAGTCCTTAAACTCTAAAACAATGATAACTTAACTACCAAAAAACATAAAGGCTGTAGCAGTCATATCAATCAACACCCATATTGTTAAATTACTAAAACAAGTTCAGATACAAATGCAAAACTAAAGACCTACATTACTTGGCAGCCATGGCGGCGCCGGCTCAGTTAGCCAGGTGCACTAAAAACGTCAAGCTATAATTTGAGCTGGTAAAGCAGCTGCTCACTGAGTCAGTCCTGGGTTCGAATCCCGGCAAGAGGAAATATTTGTGTGATGAACTTGAGTATTTGTGCCTGGATCGTGGATGTTATTTGTATATATATCGTCGTCTAGTGAGCTTCTGACTAGATCGATTTTGTGTGAGGTTGTCTGATATTTATTATACTTATTTATTTATGTTTCTACTTATAACGCCAACATACCTGCATGTTGGAGGACATGCCCATGTTGGTCATCATCTGCCCCTGCATGCCCGGCCCGAGCTGCCCCTGGAGCTGGCTGGCCATGGGGTTCATGCCGCCCATGCCCATCCCGCCCATTGGTGGCTGGTTGGGGACCTGTAATAGTACCTTATATTACAATAGGCGTGTAGACAATTTTTTTTGAGGATGTCGAACCTTTCTATTTTTGATCGGGATCAAATGACTATATTGGACTAACTGGGTCAATCAACTTTTTTCTGTTGCTTGTTGCCATGGTGATGTCCCCTGGTTTACTCTTGATTTTCGGCGGCAATATTCAACAAAAATGTTGTAATTGCAGCAGTTATAAGCCCATTCTTATTTAGAACATCTCTTGGAAATACCAATATTATAAATTATCAACATTTTTCTAAGAAGTTTAATCACCATTGTCTACTGGGTGACGGGACAGAATAACGACAAGAAAAAGTTGATCCACCCAACTACACTTAGATTAAACCATTGATACAAAGATAAAAGCTCAAAGAAAAATTGGAATGCATTACCTGGTGGAAGAGATCGGGAATCAAACCCGGTACATTTGGATTGCCGATCCAGCGTTGATATTCGTAACAATGGTTCAATAAAAAAAAATGTGGGAAAAACCTCGCCTACGCATCTAAATAATTCATACAGAAAAGTATCGGCTCTCACTCACTTGGCGACGCTTTGACAACGTCACTAATTTGGAAGCGCGGCCACGATCGGATCGCTCACCTAATGGTGTTTACACGCTTGCCAAGCCTCGGCAAGCCTACAGGACGCAGTTATAAGTTAGAGTGAGATGGCACTACATCGTGCTCACTCTAACATATAACTGCGTTCTGTAGGATTGCCGAGCCTTGGCAAGCGTGTAAACGTACCATTATGTGACCGGTTGCCGCAAATAAAAAATAATAGAATAGAACCATTCCTTACCATTCCCATGGCGCCCTGCAGCTTCCCTTGCAACTGCATGTTAAGCTGGGGCCGCTGGTTGAGGGTCTGGAGCAGGTTGGTGGCAGTCTGTGCCTGGGGACCCTGGGACACTATCGGCCCCTGTTGCCCCATCTGGCCCTGCATGCCCATGCCGGGGTTGGGACCCATCACACCTTGTTGCTGCATTTGACCTGTAGAGTAGGGAACATGATACTTTGTGGCCATTTTTAACCTCTCACCCACTCAGCTCATCGACGGAAAACTGTGTCCGACACGCCAAGCTGACAGCAGATAGTATGGCGTTGTATAGCGGCAAATGATGTCGTGGCGTCTGGAGCACAGTTTTCCGTCGACGTGAGTCGTCTGAACACAGCATTTATTTAGATGTTTTCTCGAAAAAAAAATTTCAATATATTTACAACCATTACACTGCTCCAGAAACCGACAAAGTCTGCCTGGTGAGTTTGCTCATAGCTACAGCACCTTCTAGTGCAACTGTGATACGCGAGTCTTTCACGCGCGAGATATACTTATTACGCATCTCTTTCTGTACAGTACTGCGAGATAGTGACAGGTGACGCTAAGTCGCGCGACAATAGTCGGGAAGCATAGTTGTGCTAGACAGGCAGTTAACACAGCAGCCGGGCCGGCATCAGAGCAAGTATTTTTTAATCCCTGTTGATTTTGAACTTTTTGAAGCACTTCTTTATTTCTTGCTGTGGTGTCAGAGGCATGGTATATTGCTTCATGGTGTTCAAAGGGTTATAAAATAGGAGAATGGTCTTTTTTATGTCATAGGGGCAACTGAGCAAATGGATTGAAAGTGATTACGGTCACCCATAGAGGTGTGACAGGAGTGAGTCACAGGTCTGTTGTTGGCATTTCAGGTAGGAGTACTATCATTTCTTGAAGGTTGTATCAGTCTGGATATACTTTCTAGATAAATGCATAGTTGTGGACTGTCAGCTATCTAAGTTGCGTCCTACTTTATTGTAAGTATAATAATAATAATAAAGCCTCTTTATTCCAAACATTGCTACAATTAAACAATTAAATTACTTCTATATAATTCAGACAGTAAATGAAAATAATCTTTCATAAGCCACTGTCCTGAAAGTTTTCTGGTTGTTTGGGCGCCCATTGCTGGGCATAGGCCTCCTCCATCTTGTGCCACGTGCGCCGATCCCTTGCATGCCTCTGCCAGTCTCCACCAGCGGTTATGATAATGTCATCGCTCCAACGCTTTTTTGGTCTGCCTCTTTCTCTCTTTCCATCTCTAGGATACCATTGATTGTAAGTATAGTTCATGTTATATCTGGTATGTTGTAGATAGGTTAAGATCTGTAACGCTTTGGCAATTAGCTGTAAGTTACGGATATGTAATTGTAAATAAATAAATAAATAAATAAATGACAATTTAGGCTGATGTTAGCAGTTTCTGGTCAATACCGGAGGTGGGAAGACGACATAAAGAAAATAGCAGGAACAACATGGATGAGAACAGCAAGAGACAGATTGGCTTGGAAAAATCTTGGGGAGGCCTATGCTGAAAAGCAAGACAGTCAGTGACTGTAGACAAAGGCTTATAAGAAATAATAATAATAAATAGCAGTTTCTGAAGGTTTGAAAACTTAACTACTTAACAGTGTAGTAACCTACCTTGTGGACCAATATTCATCATCTGATTCCGAGTTCCCTGTGAAGCTAGATTCTGCAGTGCATTGATAGGGTCTGGGGCCTGTCCGGGCTGGCTCGGGCCTTGTTGGTTGGGACCCTGCTGGCCCAGCACTTGCTGATTAGGCCCTGGTTGGTTCTGGTTTGGACCTTGCATATTCTGGCCTTGATTCTGTTTTGGTTGGGCAGCTGAAACAATACAAATATGCCTTAATAATGTTATATGCCATTACTTTGAAAAATATTATCAGCTTTGATAATATAATTAAGGATTTTTTAAAGTAAGTTAATGGACTTTTATTCAGGCACAGATCCAGCCATCTACAAAGTTGTGGGCACCCATACCAATAAAAAGGTCAATGTGAGTCCATACATATCAGCCGATAAACCTAAATTCTGGCTGTCGCTACAATAGTGGATCCATACCTACTTTTATTGCTATTTTTTCAATAGCAGATAATCTGTATTAGGAGAAAACTATAATAGTGATAACTATCTCTGAACTTAGCTGATTGCTCTGATGTTCGAAATTTTAACTTTGTATCGAACCATCTCATTCAAATATTGTTTGACGCGAGATTGACAGGGATGGCATGGAATGGCACACTAATTCTGAATTTGATTCTTCAGAATAGTAGGTATATAATATTTTAAAAAAATCTGATATCTTAGTGTCCATTTACCCTTCAAAAATAGTCTATGTTAAGTATTCAAATAACAAATTGGCTTTCCCGTCAAGCTTAAGATTAAAAAACATGACAAAATAAACACTTACACATCTCCCGAACATGAAGAATGAGCTTGGCAACCATGTTCATGTATTCCTCCCGTGTCTTGGCTTTCAGGAACACATGGTTCTCCATCTCACTGCTGTTCCGGGCCACTTGCATGCCAGACCTTTGGATAACTTCTTCACTGAGAAAATAAATAGGTTTGCTATAATATATGTATACTACTGTCACCAACACAGTATATCTATTATTTTTATAATAATTCAGTGTTTCAAGGGATTTAAGTCCTAATCACTATGATTTTAATTATTTTTGTATACACATACATGAACATAAGTATTAAGAAAATATAGTACTTAAACTTACATCTTTGATACAACGCCTTGCCTAAAGCTTTGTGTTCTCCAATTATCGTCCGACCCCATCGTGTTAAACATTTTCAAATTGTCCATGTTATTCATTACTGCAGAATTCTGCAGTGAATGTTGTAAAAATGACTCAGATTTTATTGTTTTGATGAAATTTTCCGCAGCGAGGAATAAACCCACAACGATGAACTGCAATGAACTTTCGTTTTTTTTATATTTTGGCGTATAACCACAGATAGAGGTACACAACATAAGGCCATATCTATAAAAGCAACGCAAGTCGGCTAAAAATCATTATTGTTTATACATCAGAGATAAATGATACTTTGTTAAATATATAACATTACCACCAATTACTCAAACTATCATAAGCTTGTTTGAAGTTTTATCACGTTTGAAATATGTATCAATCAAGTCTACAACAACATTGATCTTTGTAGCATGTATAACGTACTTAAGATCCTCAGACCAATCATCTATAGACTTGACAACCAAATAATAATACCACTACAGAAGGAGATGATCATATACAAATTATAACAAGAGTGACAGAGAGAAGTATATTATTTTTTGTCTTTTTCATATTTTCACTTTTCCACCGCTGCCACAATCGAGTTTGTGGCAAACAAATACGTACGTGACATGTCCGCCCAAATTACGTAGGTTGTTTATGATAAGCTGTCAGTCATATTTAAATGTGTTCTTAATTTAGCTGCATAACAATCATGTTAGGGATACCAGATGAAAATATCATAAATTTAGGGGTATTAAATCATACTTCTATTCTAATAACAAAAAACAAACAAATATTGTGAAGATTAAATGAGGATGTCGGTTCCACGGCTTAGAATCGCCAACGGAAATAATTTAATCTAATATGTATCACTACATAGTATAAAACAAAGTCGCTTTCTCTGTCCCTATGTCCCTTTGTATGCTTAAATCTTTAAAACTACTCAACGGATTTTGATGCGGTTTTTTTTAATAGATAGAGTGATTCAAGAGGAATGTTTAATACATGCATAATTTATCAGCATTGCACCCGTGCGAAGCCGGGCGGGTCGCTAGTTAATAAATAAACATTAAGGTATGTTACACAAATCAAGCTTTTACTATGGGTACTAGATGACATAATATATACATAATATATATAAATACATATGTATATCGATAGCATCCATGACGACCCAGGAACATATATTCGAGTTTGTCGCACAAATATTTGCCCTGGCCGGGATTTCAACCCAGGACCGCCCGCTCAGTAGTATTATTTGTATATAAAAATTAAAATATCGGTAACATTATCTGAATGTGTTTCATTTCTGATTTCTCATCTAACCTTAAACCCCATCCTCATTTTTAGTGATAAGATGTTCCAAAAGCTAAGTATTATATGGAGCCACCATGATTGAAAAATGGCATGTCAGTAATATAAAATTATGGGGAAAGTTGAATCAACATGGCCACCCCGAATATATGACGTATTCTATGTCTGTCCCTTACGGGTGTACGCTGACGTCAAGTAGCGTCAAGTCTATAGATGATTGGTCTGAGTTAAGATCGCATTAAAAAATGCTTTTGACATTGACACTTTGACAGTGACATGCCATGAAATGACTGACATTTGCAATATTTTCATTTAGCTCGCGCCGCTCGCGGTTTTTTCTGTACACGGTTAAATGCATTGACTAATCATTGTTTTTACGTTATAATCACCTAGTTTATCAATTTTGTATTACTGACGTGCTATAAATGGCGACGTCAACAATATTGCGCGTAAAACGCCGGTTAGATGATAACCCACAGGATGCATTGGTTCTCCTGTGTAAACGGAGGAAAACTGATGTTGAAGAGGTCGCCCCGTCGCTGTTTGTGTTTAGAGGCACAGTCAATAGTCAGGTAACTACTTCTGGAAGTTTTATTACAAATAAACGATTATTTGGATTCAGGTTTAGTCATCCCCTGACCTTTTAGATAACCTGATCTTGTTATGAAAAAGTATTTGTTAGATTGTCTATAGTAATGTATGTTCCTAGACATTGTTAATAATGCACGTTATCATGGTTTCAATTTGAGTAAACAGCTCTAATTCAATCTATTTTTCCTTCCAGGACACTTCCACTGTTAAAGACATAGTACCAAAAACTGATGTAAAATTAAAATCTACACATAATGTTGATGATATCATAGAAAAAATAAGGAAAGAAAGGAAGGAGGTTTCTGCAGAGAACAGGTACTTAATAGTGGTATCAACTTTAAACTTTTGAGTATAGTTTACATCCACAAGTGCTGTGATCTAAAGCAATGTTTCACAAAGCATTTTCCGTGGCACACTGGTGTATCGTGGCTAATAGTTAGAGTGCTGCAGGGAAATAAGGTTGTCTCTTAAAGTAAAAAAGAAAAAAGATACTTATGCAGCTTCAGATAACATTATTAATTAACGGTGTACCTCATATATATCCTGATCTCCTAGTAGACCTGACCTGGTTTAATGGACCTTTGTTATTCTTTGTTATACACATAACATGTTCAAATAAAACAATCTGAATGGACTATATCTTGTATATTAATTATTTGAGCCTCCCTGACATTTTGGCAACTTTTCAGTTACCGTTTTGGAAAGTTACCGAAACAACAGGGAGGCTCAAATAATTAATATATGTGGTATAATCCATTTGAATTGTTTTATTTAAATGTGTGATAGTCGCGAAAACCAAAGAAAATATCATGTAGAACATATATATTTGTATAAATAATGACACAAAGGTAAATAAAGAAAGAAAAATTGAATGCGATCTACTACAATCGAAGCGGGGTTTCAACCCGCGACCTCTGCGTTTCCGGCGCATTGCTCTCCCAACTGAGCTATCCGACCGCTACGTCAATCACACCAAATCTTTCATCCCTTAATTCTTTACGCCACTGGAGCGCCCTCTGCGTCATATATGTTTTTTAAAATGCTTATGCGCATTAGCCATACCCTAGGATGTGCGTTTTACACACACAATCCCCAATCCCCATTGCTTTACAGCAAGTGTGAAGACTGCGAGAGAGATGGCGCTGTTCTAAATATTTGTATAGAATCTTTTTTATCGATTCTTATTTTTTTTTTATGTGGTCATACCACATTTTATTTTTATAAATAATGACACAAAGGTAAATTAAGAAAGAAAAATTGAATGCGATCTACTACAATGTGGTATTACCACATAAAAAAAAAAAAATAAGAATCGATAAAAAAGATTCTATACAAATATATATATTTGTTTTCTTTTTAATTAATTAACCATTGCAGATATGAAGTGGTAAACTGCTTCCGAGGGCTGAAGGAGGCCGCAGACGAGTTTGATCTGGTGGATCTGAAACGGAAAGGGCAGGAAGAGGACGAGCAGTATGCTTATGATCTGTACACGGCTGCCAAACAGGACTTCGATATTTCCATGCTGGATCATTTAGTCGGGTAGGTTATAGCGCTGGTATAATAATAACCGGCACTGAAGTTAAACAGTTGATTGATACGGAATACAATCTACTAAACTTTAATACATGTATATTGTTGTCTAGTACCCATAGTACAAGCTTTGCCTAGTTTGGGACTAGGTTGATCTTTCTTTCGAAAAAGCATGACTCATTGTCACGTTCCGCCTGAGCCGAGGGACGATCGGTCTAAGTGTTCTGTGACGCATCTCTCTTCCACTCCATAATTCACAAAAATATGCAATTTTTTTTATGACGTCATCACGTAAAATTATCGTCTGTAAACAGACTTCTTTTTTTATTTGTCACTCAGTATAGAGAACTACGAGACAGATCTTATTATCGGGACTTACCGTGACGATGGCGCAGCTTCCAGCGACGACGCTGACGACGATGACGATTCGAATGACGAAAACAATTGGCGGAATGACTACCCTGATGAGGACGCGGAGAGCAGTGTGGATGAAGAGGACATGGTGCGGGCTGTCGAGAAGTTCGGGATAGGTGAGGATTATTTACATTATTTCGTCTGATAACAATTAAAATTCACTAAGTAACAAATACCTTCTTAAAACAAGGCTCATATCTCAGTGGCAATCTGCAAACTAGATACGAGGTTGTCAAGAGAAGTGTCAGAAATTTTAGTGGGTTTTGATTGTCACCAGGTGATTTTTAACTTTCATTGCGGGTAGCTACAGAATTGTAGAGGGTCCGAAGTTCGAAAGTGCTGTATCGTGCCATCTCTCTTGCTCTCGTGTTAAATTGTAAAATGAGCTCAATGTCATGAAACTAAGTTTTTTTTTTTTGATATAGTGATTCCGATGGAACGCAAATTTTCTGATGTTTTTATTAACCAAAATAAAATTTGAAATTGTTTTCAGAATCTTCATAATTTAATAAAACAATTATTCTATGGCAACCATGAACTTTTTCACGGTGAAAATGGCAAATGACTTATTGTCTCCATACAAATATTGGTACCTGTAATCCCTGATGAAGATGAGAGGAGTAGGTAGCATACATGTTCGATGCAGACTGTCGAGAGTTTTCTTTTTCTCACCAGCCACCTAGTTTTTAAGTCCTCTATCACATTAAATCAGTCAAATCCGTCCATTGCTGGTCAATGATCTCTTCCGATCTGCTATTGAGTTTTTAAGAAATGAAGAAAGAGTTAATATATATAATGTGTTTATTTTTTTATATGTAATCAATCAACAATATCGACGGCAAAAAGCGTAAACACTGTAAACGCCAATGAATCCCCTTGGCGTTTACAGCGTTTATGCTTTTTGCCGTCGATATAGACAAACCAGCGAGAGCGGAATGTAACTAAACACTTAAACATGTGTGTATATTTAATGTTACAGAGGATGATCTCTCGAGCGACGTAGACGAGGATCACATCTACGACGGCCCGCCGGACCTGAGCAACGAAGATGTCTTGCGGTACGGCGCGGCGTACGCTGAGTACAAGGCGAGGGTGGTGGGCACCCCGGGCAAGGAGGACTTCGTACACTGCTCCGCTGTCAATGTGAGTGTGGTATTGTACTCTAAGTGAAGTTAACTCAGTAACGGAGATATCTTGCGGTACGGCGCGGCGTACGCTGAGTACAAGGCGAGGGTGGTGGGCACCCCGGGCAAGGAGGACTTCGTACACTGCTCCGCTGTCAATGTGAGTGTGGTATTGTACTCTAAGTGAAGTTAACTCAGTAACGGAGATATCTTGCGGTACGGCGCGGCGTACGCTGAGTACAAGGCGAGGGTGGTGGGCACCCCGGGCAAGGAGGACTTCGTACACTGCTCCGCTGTCAATGTGAGTGTGGTATTGTACTCTAAGTGAAGTTAACTCAGTAACGGAGATATCTTGCGGTACGGCGCGGCGTACGCTGAGTACAAGGCGAGGGTGGTGGGCACCCCGGGCAAGGAGGACTTCGTACACTGCTCCGATGTCAATGTGAGTGTGGTATTGTACTCTAAGTGAAGTTAACTCAGTAACGGAGATATCTTGCGGTACGGCGCGGCGTACGCTGAGTACAAGGCGAGGGTGGTGGGCACCCCCGGCAAGGAGGACTTCGTACACTGCTCCGCTGTCAATGTGAGTGTGGTATTGTACTCTAAGTGAAGTTAACTCAGTAACGGAGATATCTTGCGGTACGGCGCCTCGTACGCTGAGTACAAGGCGAGGGTGCTGGGCACCCCGGGCAAGGAGGACTTCGTACACTGCTCCGCTGTCAATGTGAGTGTGGTATTGTACTCTAAGTGAAGTTAACTCAGTAACGGAGATATCTTGCGGTACGGCGCGGCGTACGCTGAGTACAAGGCGAGGGTGGTGGGCACCCAGGGCAAGGAGGACTTCGTACACTGCTCCGCTGTCAATGTGAGTGTGGTATTGTACTCTAAGTGAAGTTAACTCAGTAACGGAGATATCTTGCGGTACGGCGCGGCGTACGCTGAGTACAAGGCGAGGGTGGTGGGCACCCCGGGCAAGGAGGACTTCGTACACTGCTCCGCTGTCAATGTGAGTGTGGTATTGTACTCTAAGTGAAGTTAACTCAGTAACGGAGATATCTTGCGGTACGGCGCGGCGTACGCTGAGTACAAGGCGAGGGTGGTGGGCACCCCGGGCAAGGAGGACTTCGTACACTGCTCCGCTGTCAATGTGAGTGTGGTATTGTACTCTAAGTGAAGTTAACTCAGTAACGGAGATATCTTGCGGTACGGCGCGGCGTACGCTGAGTACAAGGCGAGGGTGGTGGGCACCCCGGGCAAGGAGGACTTCGTACACTGCTCCGCTGTCAATGTGAGTGTGGTATTGTACTCTAAGTGAAGTTAACTCAGTAACGGAGATATCTTGCGGTACGGCGCGGCGTACGCTGAGTACAAGGTGAGGGTGGTGGGCACCCCCGGCAAGGAGGACTTCGTACACTGCTCCGCTGTTAATGTGAGTGTGGTATTGTACTCTAAGTGAAGTTAACTCCGTAACGGAGATATCTTGCGGTACGGCGCCGCGTATGCTGAATACAAGGCAAGGGTGCTGGGCACCCCCGGCAAGGAGGACTTCGTACACTGCTCCGCTGTCAATGTGAGTGTGGTATTGTACTCTAAGTGAAGTTAACTCAGTAACGGAGATATCTTGCGGTACGGCGCGGCGTACGCTGAGTACAAGGCGAGGGTGGTGGGCAGTGGGCACCCAGGGCAAGGAGGACTTCGTACACTGCTCCGCTGTCAATGTGAGTGTGGTATTGTACTCTAAGTGAAGTTAACTCAGTAACGGAGATATCTTGCGGTACGGCGCGGCGTACGCTGAGTACAAGGCGAGGGTGCTGGGCACCCCGGGCAAGGTGGACTTCGTACACTGCTCCGCTGTCAATGTGAGTGTGGTATTGTACTCTAAGTGAAGTTAACTCAGTAACGGAGATATCTTGCGGTACGGCGCGGCGTACGCTGAGTACAAGGCGAGGGTGGTGGGCACCCCCGGCAAGGAGGACTTCGTACACTGCTCCGCTGTCAATGTGAGTGTGGTATTGTACTCTAAGTGAAGTTAACTCAGTAACGGAGATATCTTGCGGTACGGCGCCGCGTATGCTGAATACAAGGCAAGGGTGCTGGGCACCCCCGGCAAGGAGGACTTCGTACACTGCTCCGCTGTCAATGTGAGTGTGGTATTGTACTCTAAGGATAGTTACACACAATCTGTCAGATTGACTTACAATGGTGATAATACGCTCGCGAGTTTTTACATAAATTTATGGAAATGTAAAGTGTACGGACACAAAAACACAACCAGTGTACTGCTGCTATATAAAGGATGCAGTGATAGTGTTATCTTTTCGGGGTGTATGAAATTCACATCAATAAACAGTGCAAAACAAGTGTATTAGACATTGAACTTTTTAACGTAATCTCTGTCTACCCTCTTATTTTTCATGACATTTGCTTGTTTACATGGAACTGTCACATGAATGTTGCCAGTGGGAAAGATAAATTTTCTGCCATAAAATGAGTGCAAAAAAAGAAAAGTGCATGAAATGTAAGAAACCACCGAGTGACAAAAAATTGTCCGTAAATTGTGACTCCTGCAGAGGCTTGTTGTGTGGTGACTGTAATGGATTATCTGCTACAGAAATCAGAGTGTTCGAGCTCAAAACCGTAGCCCGCGTGATGAGCTTCTTATGCGGTGATTGCAAATCGGCAATGAGGGAGTTACCTAGAATAATGAAAAAATTAAATGAACTCACGGAAGAAGTGAAGCAGCTACGTACGCGACAAAATATCCTCGCTACGGAGTCGACTATACGAGAGATTACCGAGAGGAACAATAGAGCCCGCAACGTCATTATCTATGATGTCCCCGAGTCTAACAGCGAAGAAGTAAACCAACGCAAGGAACATGATCTGAAGGAGAGCGTAGCAATCGTCGCCAGCGTTACGAAGAAAGTGAGCTGTGATGGAATTAAAACCTTCCGTTTGGGTGCCAAAAAGGATGGAGGTGATGACGCCTCCCCGCGCCCGTTAAAAGTTGTGCTGCGAAGCAAGAATGATGCACTGGAAGTGCTCCGCAACAGGAAAAGGCTGCCAAAGCCCACATCTATCAAGGCGGACCTGACGCCCCAACAGAAAGAATACCTGAAGCAGTTGCGAGAAGAGCTGGATAAGCGCATCAGTGATGGAGACGTAGACCTAACTATTAAATATGTACGAGGACACCCAACGATTGTGAAGATCAAGACTGACTTAGCGAATAATGAATTATCTGAAAATTAATTGCCTAAATTGTTATATTGTAACTCTGGTCTTTGGTTTGAGCTTTTCCTTTATTTAAATTCAACTTCATATAAATAGTAATAGTTAAGGTGTACTTCTCGCTATTGTATCTCCAATTATTATTGATTATGTCAGGGAACAATGTAAAAAAAATCCTTCAATTAGGAGTTCTTAATGCACAATCTTTAAACACTGGAAGGGACGAACTTAGAGAGACTATAAAGAATCATAAGGTGGACATTGCTTGCATCACAGAGACTTGGTTAACGCTTAATTCTGACCTTAATTGGCTTAAGATACCTGGATATACACTTCTACAGATACCGCGTCAAAATCGAATCGGTGGTGGTGTGGGGATGTACCTTAGAACTAACTTAAAATATCGTTTGTTGAATTCAACGCCATCGGATCTTGAACAGATGTGGGTCGAAGTAACATTGCATAAGCATAAGTTAGCAATTTGTGTATTTTATAGACCACCAAGTAGTAACTTTAACGATTTTCTTAATCTGTTTGATGATGCTCTTTCCGTCTTTGCGATTAAATATGACGACGTCATGGTTGCCGGCGACCTGAACGTAGACTTGCTTGCACCGACCGATGTAAACCAAAAAAACTTCTTTAATATCCTTAAAAAATATAAACTATCGCAAATCGTCACTGAAGCTACGCGTGTTACGGATACCACCAAAACTTTACTAGACATTATCTGTTGTCGAACTGGCCTCAAAGCGACAGCGTTGACAGTCTCACACAATAAAGACCTAAGTGACCACGGTTTTGTCTATGCCCAATTTCCCCTAGCAGTTCCAAAACCGCAGCCAAGAACAATCACATATAGATCAATTGATCATTTTGATCCCGATATGTACGGTTGGGCAGCTTCCATAACTCCGTGGGAATGGGTTACGGAGGCCTTTGAAGTGGATGAGATGGTTGCAAGGTTTAACACACTTATTCTCGGATTATTTGATCACTTTGCCCCCGAAACCACACGTACTTTTAAGGAACCGCCCACACCCTGGATTACGCATGTTATAAGACTTATGATGAAAGAGCGAAATAAAGCTGAACTTAAGGCGAAAAAATCTCCCACTCCAGAAAATAAACGGGCCTATCAGTCTATCCGAAACTTTGTAACTTCGGCTATACGAAAAGAAAAAGCAGCATATATGACTAATAATGTCAATAAACATATTCAAAACCCCAAGAGAATGTGGGGTCAAGTAAATAGCCTACTGGGCCGCCAATCGCGGGACGCAATACCTCTTCACCTACGAGCTCCAGACCAAATAAATAGTTTTTTTGTAAATTCCGTACCTAGTACTAATAATTCTCATCAAACAATAATAGACAATCATTTTTGTACAAACAGCCTCGGTGATAATGATGCATTGGATCTGCAAAGTGTTTCTAATGATAAGGTTAGCCGTATAATCGATACAATTGGATCTAAAGCCATTGGCAACGACGGTATTTCGATGACTATGATTAAACTGACTCTGCCATATTCGTTGTCGGCTATCACAGCCATTATCAACACCTCAATGTTGTCTGGCAGGTTCCCATCGGCTTGGAAAACCGCTATAGTGAAACCTATACCCAAAAAGACAACACCGGATGGTTACGGGGACCTTCGGCCGATTAGTATTTTAACAGCAATCTCTAAGATACAGGAAAAGGTAGTACACGAGCAGGTGCGGGCTCACTTAGAGAAACTTTCAATAATACCAGAAGCCCAATCAGGTTTCCGTAAACACCACAGTACGACTACGGCAGTTTCACATGTAGTAGATGATGCCTTGAAGGCCTCAGACGATGGACTTGCCACAATTCTAGTACTGTTGGATTTCAGCCGTGCATTTGACTGCATACTGATTCCCACGTTGCTAAACAAAATGAAAGGATATGGTTTCTCTGATTTCCTTTGTGAATGGTTTGCGAGTTATTTCAGTGGTAGAAGTCAGATAGTGGAATGCCCCGACGCTGAAGGCAAACCAATGCGCTCGTTACCCCTAAACCTAGAGAGAGGAGTGATCCAAGGATCAATACTAGGACCAACTCTGTACAGTATGTATACCGCTAGCCTTCTTGATGTCATAAAACACTGCTCGTATCACATGTATGCTGACGACACTCAGATATATAAGCATCTTCTTCCCTCTAAGGATGAGGTTAAGCTAGCAGTATCACAAATCAATGACGACCTAGAGGCAGTCGAAGAATGGTCCAGAAATAACGGTCTCATTATTAATCCGAAAAAATCTGTCTTCATCATTTTAGGTACTAAAAAGCAGAAGGAAAACGTGCGCGCTTTTAAGACCGATCTGCAAATATCAGGGATGCCTATATCTGAAGAGGAACAGGTAAAGAACTTAGGATTCGTTATGGATGGTTCACTAAGATTCGAAACTCATCTAAACCTCAAGATGTCAAAGTGTTTCGGGGCTTTAAAATCGTTATACAAATTGAGACCTTATTTAACAAAGCAAGTTCGGGAACGCTTAACAGAAGCACTTGTCTTATCTCAACTAGATTACGGTGATATAGTCTATGGACCGTGTTTACTTAAGAGAACCGAAAAAGCTGTGCAGCGGGTACAAAACGCTTGCATGCGTTTTTGTCAAGACATTCCGCGTCGCTCCCACATAACGCCATATTTAAATAAATCGGGCTTCCTCAACATGTCTAACCGGCGTAAGTTGAAATTGGTTTCAATGGTTTTTACCCTGAAAGTGACTGGCGTGCCGCCATACCTCGCACGTAAACTTAAATGGAAGCAAAAACGAAAGGACAAGGGTATGAGAGAGCATAGCGATGCCATCTCAGTGCCGCTATACCGGATTCAGGCATTTAGAGGCAGCTTCCGTTACGCTGCTTCTAAATGCTGGAATAACTTACCACCTCCTGTAAGGAAAAGTATGTCCCTGAAGGTTTTTAAAAAACGTTGTAAGGCATGTCTGTTGGATCTGCAAAAAACTGGTTAGGTAAGTACTAGAACCGCTGACTGTTAATGTAATTTGTAATTTTATGTATTTAGTTACTAAGTCATGGGGGTGGCAGAATAACAGCGTCGGTGACCAAGAGTCATATTGGCTCAGGCCACTGGCATTAGCTGAGCCATCTACCTCTTCATTGTTTTGTATACTATACAACTGCTATTATACATGTAATAACCAAAAATGTACAAAAACAATGAATAAATGTCTTATTATTATTATTATTATTATTATTCACTCATTTAATCTTGTTTCTTAGGATAGGTATTTTTTACAATAAATTTATATAAAAAGTAAAATATAAAAAATACATTACAAATATAAACACATTATAAAAAAAACCTAACCTAGGGTGCCGCCGGCAACGGGGCAGGGCCCAGGCTACCGGCGGTTAGGGCTGCAGAGAGAGGAACCTCCTGACAATGCGCGCCGTGTCCAGGAGTACCGCCTTCTGTATCTGACCCTTGATCCAGCCATCTAGCGAGAGTCTCTTAAGATGTTTGTCGAGACTCTTCGCTATAAGACCGTTCGCCGAAACGACTATCGGGACAATGACCGTCGAGTCAACATCCCACATGGCGGTCACCTCGTGAGCCAAGTCAAGGTACTTGCTGAGTTTGTCCTTCTCGGCTTTCACGAGGTTCTCGTCATGCGGGATGGTGATGTCGACGAGCACTGCCTGGCGCTTGGATCGATCTACCAACACGATATCAGGCTTATTGGCTACAATAGTCCTGTCCGTGATGATAGATCGATCCCAATAGAGCGTGGCACGACCATTCTCGAGAACTGGCATCGGTGCGTACTTATAGTACGGCACCTCAGACCCCACAAGACCGTATCGAAGAGCAAGTTGCTGGTGAATGATCCTGGCTACTTGGTTATGTCTATGCAAGTACTCGCCGTTAGCAAGATGAGAACAACCGGAGATTATATGCCTGAGTGACTCGCCGGGACGGCGGCATGCCCGACAAATGTCGACCGTACCGTCCTTCAGGATATATCTCCGGTAATTGTTCGTCATCATTACTTCGTCCGCAATTGCACAGACAAAACCTTCGGTTTCCCCGAAGAGATCCCCGAAGCGCAGCCAGTTCACCGACGCGAGCAGATCTACATCGGGCCCTGTAAGGGCCTTGCAGAACCGCCCGTGTAGCTCCTTGCTCTTCCATACAGCCCTGCGGTCATCAGTGCTAAGCACCTTTGGTCTGCGCCAGTTCTCGTTTGCTAAGGAGAGAGAGGTGAGGCCTTTGTCAACTGCTACTACATCGCGATGAATCCCACACTCGTTGTTTAGGAAATACTCCCTAAGACTGCACACCTCGCGGTTATGGAGGTCCTTGGCGTTTAAATAGCCACGGCCTCCACACTTACGCGGGATGTACAGTCTCATAACTGACGAGCGTGGGTGCCTCATGCGGTGTGTAGTGAGTAGCTGACGGACCCTCGTATCCAGGGCGTCCAGCTCAGTCTGAGTCCACTTTAGTATGCCAAAGGAGTAAGTGAGCAGAGGCATCACCCAAGCGTTGAAGGCGCGCGCCTTATTGCCACCGGACAAAAGACTGTTAAGTACTTTTGTCAAACGACAAAAGAAACGCTCCTTCAACGCCTGTCTAATGTCTCCGTCCGCAATACCCAATGACTGTGACATACCAAGGTACTTGTAGGTTTCAACTTCGGAGATAGACCTGAGGGACATTGTCTCAGAAAGCTGTAAGTTCGCGGAATTTACGACTTTCCCCCGCTGTACATGCATGACCGCACACTTGTCTACACCAAACTCCATTTTGATGGCGCTACTGAAGGCTTCAGTTACTTCCAGTAGTTCCACCAGATCCTGGCGTTTTGGTGCATACAGCTTAAGATCATCCATGTAAAGCAGATGAGAAATGACCTCACCTCCTCTTCGAAGCCGGCAACCTAGTCCTGAATCCTTCAGCAGAGTGCTGAGCGGATTCAGGGCTAGGCAGAACCACAGAGGACTCAAACTGTCACCCTGAAAAATACCTCTCTCAATCCTTATCAAGTCCTGCGGGCCAGGGGGGCCATACCCGCCACCTGGTTGACGAAGGACTGTGGTCCACTGCCTCATGCACGCGCCTAAGAGGGATCTCAGAGCTGTATCAATTTTATACAGCTCTAAGATCCTCTCCAGCCATGAATGAGGCACCGAATCATAGGCCTTCTTATAGTCAATCCAAGCGGTCGAGAGAGACCCCCTGTTCCGCCGGACTTGTTGACAAATGGTCGTGTCAATGAGGAGGAGCTCCTTAGTACCACGGGACCCAACCCTACACCCATTCTGAGAAAAGGCCAAAACATTGTTCGCAACAATGTGCGTGTTAATTTTAGTTCTCAGAATGGACGTAAGGAGCTTGTATAAAGTGGGCAAGCACGTGATGGGTCTATAGTTTTTGGCTTCCGTGGTACTACCGGACTTATGGAGCAGGAAGGTAACACCAGTAGTCATGAAAGATGGCAGGGAACCAAGCTCGAGGGCGTCTTGAAATTGTGTTGCCAGACGTTCGTGTGAGGATCGAAACCACTTGATCCAAAAGTTGTGCAACCCGTCCGGCCCAGGACTTTTCCAGTTCTGGGTCGTACGGGTCGCACAGCTTACATCATCGGGGCTGATAATCACAGCCCCCATGGCTTCGATCGGCTCACACTCACGTCTGACAACATTCATCCATTCGCCCTCGGTGTGCTCGACTGGAACCGACCAGATACTACGCCAGAAATTAATCATGGCAGTAGGATCCGGCAGTTGCCCGTCGCTCACACATTGGTCGGCTCCCTCCCACTTTCGGTATACCTTCCTTTGGTCACTTTGGAAAAGACGATTCTGCTGGAATCGATCCACACGCTCTCTGTAGCGACGAATACGGCTTGCCCATGCATAAAATTTCTGCTTTAGGTAGTCGATGCGCTCCGTGACACATGCCATGTAATCGCAGGGCCTGGTGCCAGTCCCCGCAAAGGCTTGTGTCACGTAGCGCATCACACGGGGGCGGTTATTTCCCCCCCTAAAACAGATTAGCTTGGCAATGAGAGTCCTAAACGAGCTGATACGCCGCTCGATCCGTACTTGCCAGGCAGGAACACCCCCGGCGGTCCGCGGTGCTCGGTCAGTGTCCGGGAATCTGACACGAGCAACGCGGCACGCCGCGATGGCCCCACAGTACATGATCGAGTGGGTATCAGCTAAATCTTTGCTAGCCCGAAGGTACGGTTCTAGCAAAGCATCCAGGGCTCCCATTAACGCTAAGTTACGCTTATGCATCGGTAAGCGTGGTAATCGCGGCCTAGAGTCAGGTGCGGATCGATAGCGCCTAATCGCCTCCTCCAAAGCCCTCCTCAGTTGCTCATTGGCCTGGGTACTTACGCTACTCGCGTAGTCTTCCACATCGGCCTCAGGATCCGTCAGCGGCACCCCCGGCACCAGGTTGGGCGCTGGCGCCGGAACCGGTGACATAGCAGGCGGATCCCGAGCCGGTACGGAAGCCGCGCGAGCGGCCAGTACTTCCAGGCGCAGTCGATCAAGTGTCGCGTCGTTCAGCAGCTTGCGCCGCTGAATGAAACGCACTTGATCGGATAGCCGTTGCGCAGATACGGCGATGGTCGGATCAAACGCCTGAAACAGAGGCAGCATCCTGTCCCGGTACGCGGACAGGTTGGTTCCTCCCTCTGTAGCCCCGTAGTAGGCGCGCATGCAGTTCTCGTTCATTACTCGAGTCCATCGCATGCGACGCACTATACCACCGGTAGCGGGAGCCGTGGTCGGGGCAGGTTGCCCCGTAGGCCCCAAGCGTGCCGGCAGCGGTGGCCGTCCTCGTCGCGCAGCTGGTCGCGGCGGCGGGGGCGGCGGCCCGCGCTCGTCGCTCGACTCGCTGGTGTCCGCAGCAGTAGCGAATTCGTCGCCAGACGATGATGGCGAGGAGCTGGACGAGGCGGGCGGGGGTGGTGGTCGTGCGTTTGTTTGTTCCGCTTTTTTGCGCCTTGATCTCGTAATCATTACTTATTCCTTTAATATTATTTTCATTATGAGTGTGGTATTGTACTCTAAGTGAAGTTAACTCAGTAACGGAGATATCTTGCGGTACGGCGCGGCGTACGCTGAGTACAAGGCGAGGGTGGTGGGCACCCCGGGCAAGGAGGACTTCGTACACTGCTCCGCTGTCAATGTGAGTGTGGTATTGTACTGTAAGTGAAGTTAACTCAGTAACGGAGATATCTTGCGGTACGGCGCGGCGTACGCTGAGTACAAGGCGAGGGTGCTGGGCACCCCGGGCAAGGCGGACTTCGTACACTGCTCCGCTGTCAATGTGAGTGTGGTATTGTACTCTAAGTGAAGTTAACTCAGTAACGGAGATATCTTGCGGTACGGCGCGGCGTACGCTGAGTACAAGGTGAGGGTGCTGGGCACCCCGGGCAAGGAGGACTTCGTACACTGCTCCGCTGTCAATGTGAGTGTGGTATTGTACTCTAAGTGAAGTTAACTCAGTAACGGAGGTATCTTGCGGTACGGCGCGGCGTACGCTGAGTACAAGGCGAGGGTGGTAGGCACCCCGGGCAAGGAGGACTTCGTACACTGCTCCGCTGTCAATGTGAGTGTGGTATTGTACTGTAAGTGAAGTTAACTCAGTAACGGAGATATCTTGCGGTACGGCGCGGCGTACGCTGAGTACAAGGCGAGGGTGCTGGGCACCCCGGGCAAGGAGGACTTCGTACACTGCTCCGCTGTCAATGTGAGTGTGATATTGTTCTGTAAGTGAAGTTGTTAACTCAGTAACGGAGATATCTTGCGGTACGGCGCCTCGTACGCTGAGTACAAGGCGAGGGTGCTGGGCACCCCGGGCAAGGAAGACTTCGTACACTGCTCCGCTGTCAATGTGAGTGTGGTATTGTACTCTAAGTGAAGTTAACTCAGTAACGGAGATATCTTGCGGTACGGCGCGGCGTACGCTGAGTACAAGGCGAGGGTGGTGGGCACCCCGGGCAAGGAGGACTTCGTACACTGCTCCGCTGTCAATGTGAGTGTGATATTGTTCTGTAAGTGAAGTTGTTAACTCAGTAACGGAGATATCTTGCGGTACGGCGCGGCGTACGCTGAGTACAAGGCGAGGGTGGTGGGCACCCCCGGCAAGGAGGACTTCGTACACTGCTCCGCTGTCAATGTGAGTGTGGTATTGTACTCTAAGTGAAGTTAACTCAGTAACGGAGATATCTTGCGGTACGGCGCGGCGTACGCTGAGTACAAGGCGAGGGTGGTGGGCACCCCGGCCAAGGAGGACTTCGTACACTGCTCCGCTGTCAATGTGAGTGTGATATTGTTCTGTAAGTGAAGTTGTTAACTCAGTAACGGAGATATCTTGCGGTACGGCGCCTCGTACGCTGAGTACAAGGCGAGGGTGGTGGGCACCCCGGGCAAGGAAGACTTCGTACACTGCTCCGCTGTCAATGTGAGTGTGGTATTGTTCTGTAAGTGAAGTTGTTAACTCAGTAACGGAGATATCTTGCGGTACGGCGCCTCGTACGCTGAGTACAAGGCGAGGGTGGTGGGCACCCCGGGCAAGGAGGACTTCGTACACTGCTCCGCTGTCAATGTGAGTGTGGTATTGTACTCTAAGTGAAGTTAACTCAGTAACGGAGATATCTTGCGGTACGGCGCGGCGTACGCTGAGTACAAGGCGAGGGTGGTGGGCACCCCGGGCAAGGAGGACTTCGTACACTGCTCCGCTGTCAATGTGAGTGTGATATTGTTCTGTAAGTGAAGTTGTTAACTCAGTAACGGAGATATCTTGCGGTACGGCGCGGCGTACGCTGAGTACAAGGCGAGGGTGGTGGGCACCCCGGGCAAGGAGGACTTCGTACACTGCTCCGCTGTCAATGTGAGTGTGGTATTGTACTCTAAGTGAAGTTAACTCAGTAACGGAGATATCTTGCGGTACGGCGCGGCGTACGCTGAGTACAAGGCGAGGGTGGTGGGCACCCCGGGCAAGGAGGACTTCGTACACTGCTCCGCTGTCAATGTGAGTGTGATATTGTTCTGTAAGTGAAGTTGTTAACTCAGTAACGGAGATATCTTGCGGTACGGCGCGGCGTACGCTGAGTACAAGGCGAGGGTGGTGGGCACCCCCGGCAAGGAGGACTTCGTACACTGCTCCGCTGTCAATGTGAGTGTGGTATTGTACTCTAAGTGAAGTTAACTCAGTAACGGAGATATCTTGCGGTACGGCGCGGCGTACGCTGAGTACAAGGCGAGGGTGGTGGGCACCCCGGGCAAGGAGGACTTCGTACACTGCTCCGCTGTCAATGTGAGTGTGATATTGTTCTGTAAGTGAAGTTGTTAACTCAGTAACTGAGATATCTTGCGGTACGGCGCGGCGTACGCTGAGTACAAGGCGAGGGTGGTGGGCACCCCGGGCAAGGAGGACTTCGTACACTGCTCCGCTGTCAATGTGAGTGTGGTATTGTACTCTAAGTGAAGTTAACTCAGTAACGGAGATATCTTGCGGTACGGCGCCTCGTACGCTGAGTACAAGGCGAGGGTGCTGGGCACCCCGGGCAAGGAGGACTTCGTACACTGCTCCGCTGTCAATGTGAGTGTGGTATTGTACTGTAAGTGAAATAGTTAACTCAGTAACGGAGATATCTTGCGGTACGGCGCCTCGTACGCTGAGTACAAGGCGAGGGTGCTGGGCACCCCGGGCAAGGAGGACTTCGTACACTGCTCCGCTGTCAATGTGAGTGTGGTATTGTACTGTAAGTGAAATAGTTAACTCAGTAACGGAGATATCTTGCGGTACGGCGCCTCGTACGCTGAGTACAAGGCGAGGGTGCTGGGCACCCCGGGCAAGGAGGACTTCGTACACTGCTCCGCTGTCAATGTGAGTGTGGTATTGTACTGTAAGTGAAATAGTTAACTCAGTAACGGAGATATCTTGCGGTACGGCGCCTCGTACGCTGAGTACAAGGCGAGGGTGCTGGGCACCCCGGGCAAGGAGGACTTCGTACACTGCTCCGCTGTCAATGTGAGTGTGGTATTGTACTGTAAGTGAAATAGTTAACTCAGTAACGGAGATATCTTGCGGTACGGCGCCTCGTACGCTGAGTACAAGGCGAGGGTGCTGGGCACCCCGGGCAAGGAGGACTTCGTACACTGCTCCGCTGTCAATGTGAGTGTGGTATTGTACTGTAAGTGAAATAGTTAACTCAGTAACGGAGATATCTTGCGGTACGGCGCCTCGTACGCTGAGTACAAGGCGAGGGTGCTGGGCACCCCGGGCAAGGAGGACTTCGTACACTGCTCCGCTGTCAATGTGAGTGTGGTATTGTACTCTAAGTGAAGTTAACTCAGTAACGGAGATATCTTGCGGTACGGCGCGGCGTACGCTGAGTACAAGGCGAGGGTGGTGGGCACCCCGGGCAAGGAGGACTTCGTACACTGCTCCGCTGTCAATGTGAGTGTGATATTGTTCTGTAAGTGAAGTTGTTAACTCAGTAACGGAGATATCTTGCGGTACGGCGCGGCGTACGCTGAGTACAAGGCGAGGGTGGTGGGCACCCCGGGCAAGGAGGACTTCGTACACTGCTCCGCTGTCAATGTGAGTGTGGTATTGTACTCTAAGTGAAGTTAACTCAGTAACGGAGATATCTTGCGGTACGGCGCCTCGTACGCTGAGTACAAGGCGAGGGTGCTGGGCACCCCGGGCAAGGAGGACTTCGTACACTGCTCCGCTGTCAATGTGAGTGTGGTATTGTACTGTAAGTGAAATAGTTAACTCAGTAACGGAGATATCTTGCGGTACGGCGCCTCGTACGCTGAGTACAAGGCGAGGGTGCTGGGCACCCCGGGCAAGGAGGACTTCGTACACTGCTCCGCTGTCAATGTGAGTGTGGTATTGTACTGTAAGTGAAATAGTTAACTCAGTAACGGAGATATCTTGCGGTACGGCGCCTCGTACGCTGAGTACAAGGCGAGGGTGCTGGGCACCCCGGGCAAGGAGGACTTCGTACACTGCTCCGCTGTCAATGTGAGTGTGGTATTGTACTGTAAGTGAAATAGTTAACTCAGTAACGGAGATATCTTGCGGTACGGCGCCTCGTACGCTGAGTACAAGGCGAGGGTGCTGGGCACCCCGGGCAAGGAGGACTTCGTACACTGCTCCGCTGTCAATGTGAGTGTGGTATTGTACTGTAAGTGAAATAGTTAACTCAGTAACGGAGATATCTTGCGGTACGGCGCCTCGTACGCTGAGTACAAGGCGAGGGTGCTGGGCACCCCGGGCAAGGAGGACTTCGTACACTGCTCCGCTGTCAATGTGAGTGTGGTATTGTACTGTAAGTGAAATAGTTAACTCAGTAACGGAAATATCTTGCGGTACGGCGCCTCGTACGCTGAGTACAAGGCGAGGGTGCTGGGTACCCCGGGCAAGGAGGACTTCGTACACTGCTCCGCTGTCAATGTGAGTGTGGTATTGTTCTATAAGTGAAGTTAACTCAGTAACGGAGATATCTTGCGGTACGGCGCCGCGTATGCTGAATACAAGGCAAGGGTGCTGGCAACGCGGGCAAGGAGGACTTCGTACACTGCTCCACTGTCAATGTGCTAGTGTTCGCACTGACCCTGCTTGAATAACAACACAATGATAATCACTACATAGTATGGCACCGCGGGCAAGGAGGACTTCGTACACTGCTCCACTGTCAATGTGCTAGTGTTCGCACTGACCCTGCTTGAATAACAACACAATGATAATCACTACATAGTATGGCACCGCGGGCAAGGAGGACTTCGTACACTGCTCCACTGTCAATGTGCTAGTGTTCGCACTGACCCTGCTTGAATAACAACACAATGATAATCACTACATAGTATGGCACCGCGGGCAAGGAGGACTTCGTACACTGCTCCACTGTCAATGTGCTAGTGTTCGCACTGACCCTGCTTGAATAACAACACAATGACAATCACTACATAGTATGGCACCGCGGGCAAGGAGGACTTCGTACACTGCTCCACTGTCAATGTGCTAGTGTTCGCACTGACCCTGCTTGAATAACAACACAATGATAATCACTACATAGTATGGCACCGCGGGCAAGGAGGACTTCGTACACTGCTCCACTGTCAATGTGCTAGTGTTCGCACTGACCCTGCTTGAATAACAACACAATGATAATCACTACATAGTATGGCACCGCGGGCAAGGAGGACTTCGTACACTGCTCCACTGTCAATGTGCTAGTGTTCGCACTGACCCTGCTTGAATAACAACACAATGATAATCACTACATAGTATGGCACCGCGGGCAAGGAGGACTTCGTACACTGCTCCGCTGTCAATGTGCTAGTGTTCGCACTGACCCTGCTTGAATAACAACACAATGATAATCACTACATAGTATGGCACCGCGGGCAAGGAGGACTTCGTACACTGCTCCGCTGTCAATGTGCTAGTGTTCGCACTGACCCTGCTTGAATAACAACACAATGATAATCACTACATAGTATGGCACCGCGGGCAAGGAGGACTTCGTACACTGCTCCGCTGTCAATGTGCTAGTGTTCGCACTGACCCTGCTTGAATAACAACACAATGATAATCACTACATAGTATAAAATAAAGTCGCTTCCTTCTGTCTGTCCCTATGTATGCTTAGATATTTAAAACTACGCAACGGATTTTGATGCGGTTTTTTAATAGATAGAGTGATTCAAGAGGAAGGTTTATATGTATGATATATTATCAGCATTGCACCCGTGTGAAGCCAAGGCGGGTCGCTAGTTCAATATAAAACAATTTTACTTTTAATATCACTTCCCATATCTTTGATTGGAATCGTGCGTGCAGCCTGTCATCTGATGATTACGTTGTGGTTACAGGACATAGACAAGGAGTCCCTACAAGGCTACAAAGATGACAGTGACGACGGCTTTTACTACGGGCAAGACGAGGACTCTAAGCAGTTTCGGGACCAGTATAACTCTTCAGACGAACCGGATTGAACTGGTACTAACCGGACTAGCTGTAAGTGTCGTTTTATGTAATATACCTATATTGTGATAAATATGTTGTTTCATTTAAACCATCATAACAAAATTAGGGAATGCAAACCTGGTTATTTTCTCATAGTAGACCCGGTTCTAATAACCGGGTTCTGAAACCGATTCAGATCGAAATATAGCTGGTGATCGTTATAGCTGATATATTTCAATCTGTTTTAGAAATGTTAAGTGTTATTCTGCCATGCTACGGTAAAAGGACGTATCTTATTTTTTATTAAAGCAGTAAACTAAATGTTTACAAATAAAGCGAAAATTGAAAAATTTAATGATCGGACAGGATTCGAACCTGCGTTTCCAACGGCTTTCCGGGCCAACACTGGCACTGGCGTCCTCCCAATTGGACCACCGAATCAGATGTCAGAGCCATTGAATCTTTCAACCAGTTGCTTCGACATGCCTTAGGGTGGCATCGTAGCGCCATCTACCGTAAAGATTTAGACTTTATCGTCGGCACCATCGTCTCAAATTTGCTACACCCGCTATTGCTACACCCGAATTACTTATTTTTTATTAAAGCAGTAACGTCTGCTAACGTAAACTAAATGTTTACAAATGAAGCGAAAAATGAAAAATTTAATGATGCGGACCTGCGTTTCCAACGGCTTTCCGGGCCAACACTGGCGTCCTCCCAATTGGACCACCGAATCAGGTTCGAATCCTGTCCGAACCATTAAATTTTTAAATTTTCGCTTCATTTGTAAACATTTAGGACGTATCTTACTATGAAATCCGTAAAAAGATACGACCTTTTACTGTAACACGGCAGTATTGTATTCATTTATTTTGACTAAACTAAAATACGTTATTAGTAAATCATAGGATTCGTATTGTTGCGACATATGTATCTTATTTTATTCTTCAGGGCAGAAATAATACAAATCGATAATATGTGATAAATAATTTATTGTCTGGCGTATTTTACAATATCATTGTAGGCCTACTAATGTTAATGATTCATAATTACACGTATTATCACTTTAGGGTGTTTCTACAGACTTTTAAACAAATATTTACCAACCACGGCCGGTTTCTTGATGTGCTTTTAATACTTTTCACTTCATGGCTGCGTTTTCACCAGAGATGTGCGAAGATGCGTATCGAGGGACGTGTTTGTGCAGAACTAATAGAATCAATCACTTTATTTTACACTCTTACAACCAGGAAATAGTTATTTATGACACAAATGTAAGGTACGCAAAATATTACATACATTGTAAGACGTCGTTTTGCGGAAAACTAGCCCGCGATAACCTATAAGGTACGCAAAGATGCGCCGTTTCCGAAAATTTCCGGAAACTTTCCCCATTACCCATACACATCTCTAAAGGTAGGTGATTCTGATTTCAGACGATTGAATTAATGAACACGATTCGGGAATTATCTTACACACGTGTTGTATACAACTTTTTACTACGCATCGTGCGAGGAAAGAATAAATACTTACAATGACTTTTTGCAATGGCCAGATAGTATTTTGCTCTTGATTTATCCAGTAAGTGGCTTACGAGCGCCTACTAGATGGGTTTTCGGTCGTGAAATTGTTAACTATCATCACTGAGCGCAGCTCAATCTATTGCTTCTTAACAAACTTCTCTCGCTATGCAGATCGCACATCTCTGGTGGAAACGAAGCATAACAGATGGACAACAATCACTAATATTAAAATGGTTGTTATAAGACATAAGTAATTTTTCATCACATAATAGCATCTCTAATATGCTGACTTTATCAATGAGCGTGAAAGATAATTATTTGGATAAAAACACTCTGTAGAACCACTCTTAATCAACATCTTAATATTAAAGTTTATCATTAAACTTATTTCACAATGACACCCAAAAGCTATTCTATTGCAATGCCTCAAAATTCATTCTTAATTAAGAGTGGGATTGTGAAATAAATTAATATTTTTACGTTTAAATACAGCTTACTTCCTACCTTGCGTTTTACGAGTTAAGTTTTCATGTTAGAAAAAAAAGTCTGTCAAGGACATCCTAACAAATATCGACCTAGCCCCAATTTTAGCTCTAGTATTCTTGTGTTATGAGTACTAGACGACAATATATACTTGTATGGAGAAATGTATACTTAATATTTGCCTTTGCCGGGATTCGAACCTGGGACCGTCGGCTCTATAGACGGCTGCACAACCACTGCGCCACGTCGTAAAAATATACAAGGGGTTGCGCAATTTGCAATAACACCGCTACAAGTTACCGACGGCCTCAGTAGTAAGCTATTGGCGAACGGACATCGGTAGTAATCCACGAACGTTCACTTTTTGAGCGCCGCAATAATTGTTTACAGTGATCACGCGCTATCCAAAAGATCAAAATACTGATTCTTCTGTATAAAATTACAAAAGATTTTTCTTGAACTGATAAATGGATAATTTAATTAGTTTTTAATACTCGCACTATTAATTTAGTGATTCATAAAACGCAAGGCACAGTTTCAGTTATTCGAGATGTCTAAATTAACAACTATTATTGAGAACACAGATTATGGCACGTTATCAGATGCAATTCGTAACAATGTCATGATTTACGTTACTCTGTGACCATCGGAATACAAATAGACGCCATTTCAACGTATGGGGGTATTTTACAAAGTTTGCTATTAACAAGTAATACCTGTATTATTCTCGAGTAGGTACGAGGAGATGTAAAGTAAAGAACACAGTAAAATTCCAAGATGTCCGAAGAAAAAGCTGATCCTTTAAATACGACCCGACAATGCCTTTGTCTTACTCATGTAGGAAAGCTCACTTTGATAAAAATGGAAGTAAAACAAAAAAACGAAATTAAATTATATTACGATTAGGCATCGTACTCCAGATATCACGGTAAGACTTAGGAGGGCTATGGAACCGATATTGACATTAAAATACAATTCAGTTGTCGGGCTATACTCACAAATATAGCTGCCACTAATCGATGGAATAACTAACGGATAGATCGTCGATTTTACGCCAACGATTGTGACTTAGATCCCGTATTTTGCTATCGTATTAACAAATTATCTCTGAGATCATTTTATCAGACATCTTTCCTCCATTGCATTCTTGCAGGTACCCACTCAAAAATTAGATGAAAAAAATATAACGTCACTTTTTGATACCATTACTATAGTGATGGATTGTAATATAATACAACCCCCAACTGGTAGTTTAAATTCAAATTTAGATAGTTAAACGTACTAAAAGAAATTCTCTTTCAGTTTTCGCCCTAAGTTTAAATTTAAACTTAACAGTGCAGATATTTCTTGGAAACTCATCCTCTTTGAACTTACTGGACTAAATTCATAGTAACATTTAGTAAAAGGCAATCAAACCATTTGACTCAAAGTAATCAAGGATTATCGAAGCTGATCAATATGCTGCATGTTGTAAGGTTGAACATGATAATTTTAATCAATTATTCATATTGCGAAGTTTTAAACTTGAACTTTACAGATCATAAGCCACAGCTGATGACCATAGAATATATTAACTTGCAATTAAATAAACTATAGAATAAAACTGGCAACACCAGCCAAGTCGAAGCTGGTGTAGCCAGTTTCTGAACGGTGTATCATCTTAAAGTTAATGCTTTTTGAGTGAACCTATCTATAGTCATGGTTTGTTTACCTTTTACAACCTGAACACAAACATATTTCGAGACAATACAATGACAATTTACAATACGTCTATAGTTAAGTCTTGTGTTTATTAACCTATAACTATATTAGTGAGATAGCTATAAATGCATTACGATACGCTAATGATGCTTTGGCATTGACAAAACATGGTATTTTATCTTAATTCCTTATTTATAATTGAAATGCTTTATAAACAGTTTTGTGTGCAACGGAACGTAACAAGTTTCTAAATTCAAATTGTCAGTCAAAATGGCCAACTGAGAGGAACGCAAGTGTCGGTTAGAATGGGAGACAAATATCACTATCCCATACAATTTTTCAATAGAACTATTATAGGGCTAAATGCTAGGCATGCTATCTCTCAATTCAGCTCTCAATTGACTTACAGTGCGTAAGCTATCAGAATGCCATTCGCTTTTTATACCTGTCTCGCTCGTTCTTACGCGATACAGATAATGACCTCTCAGTTTTCACCGAAACCCGAATCGCAATCTAAGAGCCCACAGACTGTATTGTGAGTTGTGAGTGTATGGGATTTGTAAGGATAGGATGTCTACACAATGTTGAAACGCAATATTACTCGTAGTGCGAGCAATTTACATATGTACAATAGAACTAGTCCGGTAGATGAGCTTTTATGATCTTGAAATCTGGAAACAATATCGAGTGCTGGTTTTAACGGAAAACTAATTGAATATAAAGTTTGAATTATTTTTAATACAACCAGACGCTATCATGCGTTTTGGATATTGTTGGAAGATTTTAATGAAAAGTCAAAAATTCTTTTGAATATTTCTACAGACCAGTTCAAAATGACTCCATACCATATTGTTTAGTTTTCCGATAATTATAGCACTAGTTAGTTAAGTTCCTGTATTGAGTACGCATTAAATACTCGGTTCCCTATTAATAATATTAAACAAAATTAACAACAAATTAAGAACAATTGCTTAGAACAAATGGTAATAAAATTTCGTTACAATGTAATAATATCTTTACACATACTATAATATTTACAATTTGGTAGTTTTTAACGTTAACTAATACATACAAGATTAACTTTAATTTTACATAACAATAACAAAAAAATCTATGCATTGAGAGCTATTTACATAAGCCGTTATTTTAATTCAAATTTAAATTCAAACCGTTAAATTTGGCGTTGATATGCAGTATAAGTATATCGATTAATTCAATTATTGCACAGGATTTTAATATAGATCCAAAAGTTTTAGATACAATTTCACTTACATTTTTATAACCAAGCATTCGAAGTAAAACCCAGTAGAGGACGCAGATATACGTTAAATCGAGATACAGTTGCCGAGAATCTTTTTGACCCAAAATGGCGGATCTGCGCATGCATATTTGTACGTAAATCGGCTACTGCGCAGTCAAGGTTAGGCTCAAGAAGATTCTCGGCAACTGTACAAGTACAAGATTATCTCCTTAACATAGCGTCAATGAGCAACCCGAATTGATACTACTTAATTTCAGACCTATCTATGACTGGTCTAATCTAAATTTCCATACAACAATCTCCAGCCGTTTTGCATTGATAAATCAGCGCAAGAATTTCGCTTCGTAACAAAAATGGCGCGAACGTTCCACCTTTAAAATTTCGAACGCAACGAAAATTCAAATTTCGAATGTTCATAGCACTATTCGTTAACCCGAGCGGTTGGCAGCGCCGGCGGCGGCACGTTGTTGTTTGCCGCGGCCTCTTGGTTATTGGCCGTGCAATAAAACTGCTTATGGGCTTTATAGGTGTTTACATATTTGAATGAGATGTCGCAAGATTTGCAGTAGTTTGGGGTTTCCTCCAGTTCGGCGTCGGGTTCCTTTTTGATGTCGGTCACGGGGATGGGAGAGGTTTCCTCGGGTTCGGGGTCGTCCGTGGCGTGGACGAGACGGGCGTGGCGGACGACGTTGCCGCGGTAGGTGGACGTGTACGCGCACGACGAGCAGCGGTGTACGCGGTCTCCTACCGCGGGGGAGGGGGAGGTCGTCTCCCGGCTGTCTTCCTCGACCACGCAGGCTATGTAGCTCTCTTCCTGGAATAGAAAAAAATATGTTGTTACTATTTTATCTAAATTCGTAAGGTATTATTATCAATCCTCAGAAGTGAGGATGAGTTACGGGAGAGATCATTTAACTCCTCATTCATTTTGATCTAACTTTTAGCAGATAAGTTTTTATTTAACGAAATCAGAAAATCAAAAATGAAACAAGAGCATTTTCGTTCGTACATTCATTGGAAGGACTGAGTTCGAATGTACTTTTCAGGTCCTTATTAAGTGCAAAAAATTGGGCAAGTGCGAGCCCGACTCGCGCATGAAGGGTTCCGTACCTATACATATATATAATCTATAACAAGTTTGTTGTATGGGAGCCCCCCTTAAATATTTATTTTATTTTATTTTTAGTAATTGTTGTTATAGCGGCAATACAAATACATCATCTGTGAAAATTTCAACTGTCTCGCTATCTACGTTCTTGAGATACAGCCTGGTGACAGACGGACGGACGGACAGCGAAGTCTCAGTAATGGGTCCCGTTTTTACCCTTTCGGTACGGAACCCTAAAAAAGACATCGACGCTTCATCGAGGTTATAGATCATGTAAGCGTTTTTAAGCAGAATAGAAGACGTCACTACTATTTTAGAAATATTGGGATAGTCCGAATATTTATAGCTTATGCTACTCGGACAAGTGTATCACTCGAGATGATTTTGGTGTCGTTGGTTAAATGGAAGAAGATATCAAACTCACCTGCAAATCGGCAGGCTTCTTCGGGAAGTGCATTCGTATATGCGTGCGCATCCCGCGCAGCGTGTTACCGCGATAACGGCAAATGGTGCATCGAAACGCCTTGACCCCCGCGTGGGCTTCCATGTGGCGCTGCGCGGCCGCCGCCGTCGGCGACACCACGTCGCAGCATGGGCACTTCCAACCACCTTCAGCACCAGAGGCAGGGCGAGGCGTTTCAGGCACAGTTCGAGGAGAACGTGTCTCCCGCTTAGTGCAGTAGAAGGACTGATGCGTCGTCAGGTTATCCAGAGAGCTGAAGTGAATCCCGCAAGCCAGGCAGTATAGTTGACGGTATTGCGGTGGCGGGCCAGGCTCCGGAGGCGCCGGACTTGCTCGCTCGTCGCCGCCGCCAGCAGAACAATAGTGCTGCTTGTGAACGCGATAATTCTCGTATTTGCAGAAGACTATGTTGCATTCCTTGCATTTCGAGACGCCCTGCTTGACTAGGACTGAGGCGGCCGCCATAGGCAGCTCTGAGGCTAAACGCATGGCTAGAGCTGGAGGCAGGACCGCTGGCGCCACAACCGGTGTGAACTTGCCCTCGGGAGGAGAAGGGACGCTTGGAGGTTTGGGAGTTGGGCCTCGGGAGTCTCGCCGTCGGCGCTTTGGAGAGCTCTCGCCGCTAGGAGATGAGGATCGACGCTGTGGTGACGGCGTCCCGGGTGACCCTGGGAGGGAGGGCGCGCAGACGATCTGTTCTGGTGTCGCAGACCGCAACCTGTTCTCCTTCTCATGATCATCAGTCCCTACTGATTCAGGAGTGCGTCGTACGCTCAAATCCAAAGGGGTGCCTCCATCTTTTAAAGTCTCGCGAGGCCTATTTGCTGACTTTAGAACTTCCGCTTCTTTCCCGTCTGAATTTATATTTGGTATAGCTCGGCTAAGCGGCTGAAATGTCCCGTTTGGTAGCAAAAAGCACGGCGTGTCAGGATCTGGTAGAGTAGTGCCTGGGAGAGTACTCGCGCCTCGTAGCAAAGAGTACGGGACGATGAGAATCGGGTTAGTAGGCAGGGCTAACGCATATTGATTTTGCGCAGGCGGCGTGGCTCCAGGCGATGGAGGTGCAGATCCTGAGGTCACTGAGCTCCCTCTCGCTGAAGCTAACGCAGGCTTCACCACCTGTCTCGTGCTGCAGTAATGTGTTTTGTGCGCCCGATAAGTTTGGATCGAGCTGAACCTTATATCACAGTCGGTACAGTATCTATCTGGCGAAGGTTGGCCTTCGGTTACTTCTCCGTTCGAAGTCGGCGCAGGGACGGGTGTTCCGCTGCTGACTGGAGACGAAGAATGCATGCGCATATGTCTGTTGAGGCTGACTTTCTTGTCGGCGCTGTATGAGCAGTATGTGCAAGCGTACTGCTTTCCTGTACGACGTGGAGTCTTCGCGTCACTGCTGGACTCGTCCCCAGCGGCGTCAGCGCCCGGCTCTGCTGATTCTGATGGCTTCGGCCGTCTGTTCGAGCAATAGTGCTCCTGGTGCGCTTGAAGAGTGCTTAACGAAGAATAACGGATTCCGCATGGCTGGCACATGTATCCTGTCGGCGCGACAGGGAAGAGCGCAGGGAAAGCGGCCGCCGTTAGCGCGAGGTAGTCTCTAGTCTGCGCTTGCGTTGTCGGAGGCGGCGGCGGCGGTGAAGGTGAAGGCAGTTCACGCTTGACAGTGGTAGCGGAAGGCGCTAGGGCAGGGTCAGTGGCGAGGCTCGTGTTGAGGCGCAGACGTGGCGGAGAGGCGGCCGGGGAGCCGGCGGACGCCGACGCGGGCGACGCGCCGCCGCTCGACGCGGCCCGCTCTCCCCCCGAGCTCGGCGTGCGAGGTTCTCCTGGCATTGCCTCGCTCTCGTTTCCCCATTCCTCGTCCTCACCTGAAAGCAACATTTACATAATTTATTAAGGAGTCAGTGGGCGGATAGACGCTAATGGATATATGCAAACAAAAAGGATCGAGCCCAATATCGGCTCCTATTAGTGTCGGGGAAGCGGGTGATAGTCGTCACTCGTCACGTTTCGCGCTATCAGTCGGCGTCAGTCAGATCCGAGCCCGAGTCGAGGCATACATTACGCTCCTAATTGAGACGTGCCTGCGCTATGTAAATGCCGCGGCGTGGGTGGGGCTGTACATGTTAACAAATGCGAGAAATGTTCCCCGATAATAGCTTGCTGCTAGTCCATCAATATCGCGCGCAAACAGAACAAAAACTTAACGGGCTCATGTAATTGGATCTGATTTCCAGAAAACGCGCGCTCACCTTCCTTTTTGAGCGACAACGATCTCGAGCGAGCGAGGAATTAACCTATCTTTCGCGCAGCGATCTCTCAAAACGCCAATTAATGAGAGGCTCAACTTCATTCTCCTGGCCCTGTGAAGATCATTATATGGGCACGACAGCGCGATGGACGCGACGATTGGGCGTTCGCGACCGCCATCTCTCGGTAACGAATACAACTCGAATCGGATTGCGTTCGGGTCACGCTATCCTAGCGCGCGGCGATTGGCCAGTACGATGTATAGTGACGTACGATTGGTCGGTGTTAGGGCGACGTTTGCGTCATATGCGACTTATCGGCGTTCGTTAGCGTTCGCTAAATAAGTTATAAAGCGATTGTTCGGTGAAAGGTTGTACGTAGAATCAGATAGATGGCGTGACTGGGTGTCGTTTAGCTTCGCGCCGAGGCTCGTTTCGTTAACGTTAAAATGATATTCATCTGTAACCTTTGTCTTTATAAACATGTCAGTGGAGGCTTTAAATGAGAGGGGCATGCGATGCATAAGCCCGCATAGTTTTGACTAGTCATAGCATAGATATCAAAGGCTTTGTTTCGCCATGCATCTCGTGGGAGCCGACATGGTTGCAATCGCAATAAATTCAGCTCAAGTACGCGCGTTATACTGAATCATATAATAATGTAAAGGTTATCCAAGTGTCTGGAGTTGTGAGGCTGTCTTGTACGTACCTAGTTATAACGTTGAATGAAGGTAATAAGTTTGCAATGTTAAATTATAACGATGTCGTAGTGTAGGCACTTATAAATTTGTAAGCAATAATATGTCGGTATTTCCTTATTTAATGAAACTATCTTTAAATTTACTCATCAAACCAAAGGTTTCCTTCATATATTACATCAACATCAGAGGGGGTACAGAGATCTTTGATTTGTTTAATAGTTTTTGATGACACGGGGGACGTAGGTGTTTGGATGCTAAATTCGTGACCAACATTTATTTCTTTATTTTTCTAGACTTTTTTGTTTGGCAAATTTTAGAGATTCTCATTTAAAACAAATAAAACATTATGGCAATAACCTTATCAGAACTGGTTTATGCTCGAGAGCCAAAAACTTATCATTCTTATCAGAAAAAACGAAGGGAAGCGAAAAAAAAATACAAAGCCGAAAATATATATGGCACTGAGAGCTGGGCTTAATTTTTGTGACGGGGTTAAATTTCGCTGCATTTCTGCTTTTCGTAATCTTTTAATGGCCCCTAGTTATTCGATTCAATCCACGCATATAATTGCTCCTCATCTCCTAAACATTATTCGAGTGGACATGTAGAACTAACCGAACACGTGTTTTGGCCGCCATCTTGTTTTTTATCTGTGGCATCGGGCCCAATTAAAATAGTCGTGCATCGGTCGCGTCACAATCTCTCGATAGCCATCTGACCGTGAGCGATCACCAACTATATGATAACCCCTACCATGGATCCATCATCGAGTAAGCATTGTGATGTGATCATACATTTGAGACAGTAGGTATATGACAACTTTGATTTAACATGTCGCTAAAATTTTAAATACAAACGGGGGTTGATTAATATTGACTATTAGGTACACGAGCAATCAAATAAATAGCATATGTGCGTGATATGACCCATATATTTTGAACTGCATTAAGTGGCAAAGGTAATTCACTTAAGGGCTGCTTCACCGCGAGGATTCTCCTGTTATGTAAAAGTCTAAAATATTGCGTCAATCATATGAAGATTCGGACGAGCAGACACCGACAGGCTCAGATGACAGAAAAATTGACATAATTTGTTTTATTTCCAGGGTATAGCCCCTGCGAGTAACTGGCAGCACTGTAAATGTAAATTTCAAGTAATAAGAAGGTGAAAGATTCAGATTTGCGTCACTAGTTGTTGATGCTAGAACGCTCCTTCGTTGTGCTAGGTAGCAGCACTATCAACGTCAATGTCAAGGTAAAAGTTTCGGATTGGCGCCACCAGTTGGCAGCACCTTCGTCGTTCTCTATTGGCACTCCTATTGAATCAGAAAGTACATGGCAAAGACTATATAGTCTTTGTACATGGTAAAGAATAACTTAAATTGAAAGAAGCATCGAAATCAATGGTAATACCTTCAAATGTCAAACATGAGTTGCTCGAGCATGAAATTGATTCTACGATATCAGTGCGATAAAAGTTCATAAATAATACATTACATTTACATGTATTATGCATGCCGTCATGCAAGTATTGTGATGGATCTCGCACTGTCAACACTTTCATAACTGTCATTATGATAAGGTAGGTATTCGAAGATCGCTTTAGAGCTTTTTGAGATCGATGATATATCATCATCATTTCAGCTACAGGACGTCCACTGCTGGACACAGGCCTCCTCAATACACTTCCCCATGGATAGAAACGATCCGCATCGCGAGTTCCCGCAATTCTACTCAGCACCTCTACCATAACTGTCAGACATGAGTCACGTGTATGACAGTTATGGTAGAGTCATGTAACATGAGTATTTCTCGCGTGAGATAATTACCCGTCTCTTTTTTGTGCAGTAATGTGAGAGAGTGACGGGTAGTGCTATGTCGTGCGACTTCCTATAAACAAAACATCAAGCATTTTTAAAAAACCTTCATTCCCCATTGGGACAGTCGCAATGCAAGCAGAACAGAAGTATAATTTCTATACTAAATCTCCGTTTAAAAGTGCTTCTGTACGATTTCTCATGCTACATTCTTTTAAATTGTAACGAGGAGTTCCAAGAAAACATAGTATATATACCGTTGAATTGAAAACCTTTTAATTAGTATTCGGTACTCAATCTGTAGCCAAATTAGTTTGGAATCGCTAATTTTGCATCAAACGATACCGCAAGTGAAGTAACTCACTGGTCACTGGAACGCATTGACTTGCCAGTCGGGCCTATCGCTGATCGGTACATAATTATGGGAACTAAATGAATACAAGAAGCCGAAAGGAGATCAGTATTTAGAGCTATTACGCATCTTGGGCCTAATTCGATTGACATTAATATATGGCGGGCAAAACAATCGAGTGATCTATCGTCCATAGCCATATTATTGCTATATAGTAATACTAGCAACCCGACCTGGCTTCGCACGGGTGCAATGCTATATTATGGATGTATATTATACACATAAACCTCTTCCTCTTGAATCACTATCTATTTAAAAAAACCGCATCAAAATCCGTTGCGTCGTTTTAAAGATCTAAGCATACACAGGGACAGACAGAAGAAAGCGACTTTGTTTAATGTAGTGATTGGTCAGTTGTCATTTAAGGATAGGTAATGGAATTCTCGCTATCTTAGACATTATGTTTTGAGACATTCTCGATCAGTCAACCATTGGGAACACTGCTAAGTTTAGATTTTAGATCGAATGTCTGCTGGGTTGTCTAAATAAATGACAGACCGAAACAATCAAAATCAAATCAACCAAACTTTAAAACTATTTATCAATGTTACCATCTACAAGAATCTACACGCTGTCAACTTAACGTCACTACAGCTTGGTCGCCATTAGTGTTTCTAGTTAAAAATAAAACATAGACAAAGGTTGAGTGACTGTTTGATTATCTATGTTGGCATCTTGATGTTGTGTGTTGGTTCATCTGTCATGTGGTAAAGACAGGATGTTCAGTGTTACATCATCTGTTCCATATCTATTCATACGGTACGTTGTGGCTACCACGATGTATATTGAGGAATCACACTAATATTATTAAAACGAAGTTTGTGAGTGTTTTTGTATGTTAGATACATCTTTACACTCAAACGGCTGGACCAATTTTAATAAAATTAGGTATGGATGTAGCTGATACACAGGCTGCTTTTCATCCCGAACGAGGTAAAAACGCAGTTCGCAGCTAGTCATGTGCGGTTTCCGAAATTTTCCGGAAATTTTATATGGGTAGTGAGGAAAGTTTCCGGAAATTTTAAAAACGGCAAATCTCTATGCCACTCATAAGTAATGCCTTCTACCTAGTTTTTCATTTATCCGTCAGAATAAAACGTTGAATAATATTTGCAACTTAATTTGATTTGAGAATGTTCGAAACTCAATCGCCTCTGTTTTGTTTTTTACATGACGCTTTTTTTGGGTCTGTGGTTTAACAGTTATAGAAGTAACGAGATGCATCCTTGCAGCTTATCAGCGATGTCACTCTCTTCCCACGGACTTGTGTGAGGTTGTCCGATATTTATTTATGTGTAAAAGTCATCCTTTAAGGTTGTGTGAAAATTCTTCAAGGTACCCATCGGGAAAGGATCATCATACAAAAACAACTCAACAATCCTTCAGACCCACTATCCAAGGGGGCCTAATCTCCCCCGTATTTAGTAAATATACTTACTTAGTAAATACATCGCTATCAGATGGCGATGAAGTGGCGGACGGGCGTGCGTCACGATCGGACTGGCATTAACATATCGCAGGTTCGATTCCGCTATCACCCGGTGTCGCGGACTGGCGTGTGTCCGTTGTGACACGATATTCGTTTTTAACCAGTCTTATAGTTTTACTCACGGATATTTGGCAGGTATTGGCGTGACCTCAAAGAAATCCCTGGGTATATCGGAGCTGAATCGGATGCTCTGATATCTAGCGGTCTAGCCGCCTGTTATGTTCGAAGTGATCAAAAAAATATTTTGATATTTTCACTTCCGGTTTTATACATACCTATTATTTTTTATTAATTTCAAAAAATAATTTCTTTAATAAAAATCGCAACAAAAAACCTATACAAAACGTTAAGTTTTATATTCGTTTGTATTTTTTCCCCACTCGTAAACTAAATCTTAAAAATCGGAATTTTGATTAGGTACAATTATTTGTCAAAGGCTTTAAAAATAAACATCGTAGAAAAAAAACCGTGTCCACTTTCATACCTACTAGAGGTACGCTATGAACAAATTTCCTGATATCACTTTTTTACCAGTCCACTTCATATAAAACGCCCCATGCCACAAGTGCATTGCCGTTTTTGTCCCTGGACATCAGAACCACCACTTGTTAGGCTACACAATCCGATCTCGTGCAGTGAGATCGTGGAAACGCGCGGCGAAAACGTTGGTAAGCGAGGTAGATAAACATTTCCTTGTAGTGGGCATGTCTCGCGCATGACGAATAAATCTTGATGTCGCCGCGGAAGATAGCCGGTAATGTATGGAATAGTGTGCGCCACTCATTTGCTGGACTTGTGCGAGATTTTTGTGCATACTGTGTGTTTTCAGGTTGGGTGAAAATCCGGGCAGAGTTTTTACACAGGTGTTGTTCGTTAGGTTACACTTATTAAATCCGCAGTTTAATTTTTGACGACGCGTTTGGCTCGGTTTGTAGACACCTGCCTACTGAGTCGGCGGTCCCGGGTTCGAATCCCGGCCGGGGCAAATATTTGTTCTTGGGTCATGGATGTTATCTATATATGTATTTATATATTATGTATATCGTCGTCTAGTACCCATAGTACAAGCTTTGCTTAGTTTGGGACTAGGTCGATTTGTGTATGATTGTCCCTTAATATTTATTTGTCCGAAAGCATGACTACCTTAGATAATGCTTAACGCGATTTTTCTCAAAATGATATTTTATGTTTTAGATGGTAATTTATTTACACAAGCTCCTTCCTATGTTGCGAAATTTAGACGAATAGAACCATATTTTGAAGTCCATCATAATTGACAACATTTCATATTTACAAGACTAAAATTTTATTACTCTTCTGAATTCTGCTTAGAAAGATGAAGTAATCATTGTTTTTAATTTTTTTCTGCGATAGCTATTTATTTTGTTATTCATTTAAACTTAATCATTTTAAAATGTGGCAACACCAAAACTATGACTCAATGGAACGGTTACTTTAGTCCGATTTCTAATATAAAAAACGCAATGACGTTGAGGTTCACATGACATTGTCAAAATTAAAAAAAAAAAACACTGTTGGGTCTAAGACGACAACCGTATGCAGGCCTAATTGTCTTAGATTGCGGTAATTTTATGTATTTTTTACTTATATTTCTTAAAATACAGAAGAATAAATTCAAAGATTTTTTTTGCGCGTACTCGACACGAAGCCCTTGTCGATCTCTATATTCATTTCCACATGTTAGAAATATGAAATGTTGTCAATTCGCAAGCAGCGCTCTGTTGTGAGCTCATATCGGTTTTGTACTGCACAAAATAGTGTCGTACTTGTGCCAAAGATGGCCCGGGATCCTAAGATAGCCCACTTCAAAATTTTATAGTTATAACCGTTCGAACGAATTCAAATTTCGCGCCCATGTTCGGTTAGATAGACTTCACTCATGTCTACTGTTACCTTATGTTAAATTATACGTGAATAACGTAACATATCTTAGTTAAGTAGCAGTTACAGAACGCTCCTGGGCCTTATTACTCTTAAATGAAACAATTTAAACGGAGTTTCTACAAGTTTGATGCTGAAATGCGTGAAAACACGACTTTAACCTCGTGAGGCTCACGCTCAAAAACGACAGTTAGGCCTAAACGCCCACTGTACCTCGCAAAGTACACTTTCTTTCTTTCTTTAAACTGTCTGGGCTTTAGTTAAAAGTGTTACTTTGTACTTTGTGAGGTACATTGGGCCTCACGAGGATACTAAAGTACTAAAGAAAAAAAAAACAATTTTATGTTTTATGTTCTAACAAGTATTATATTTCAAGCTAACGATAGGGCTCTTAACAAAACTGCTAACTATTCTTATCCATAACTAATTAACATTCCCTAATCACCGTAAAAACGGAGGGAAATTAACAAAAAAATCAACCCAGTTTCTTACAACCCTTTTCCTAGCTCCATACCAAAACGTAATAAAATCCTTCACAGTACCGTCGCTTAAGACCTTTGGCAACGTCAGTTTTGCAATCGTGTGATCGCTACCCTGCCAAGTTAAAGAGGTCATTAAGTTGCTTGACAAGTGGGTGCTTGAGGCCTTTTTGATTTAATGCTGTAATGCAGTATGATTGATGTAGAAAAAGTTAATATTCATGAAGTCTTGCTAAATGTACTTACGGGGTTCAGGCGCGAGAGTCGATGGATGTGGCATATTTACCTTTTACCTTATATCACGTAAAATAGCGTTGTCACACTGCGCAGTAATAATTCGTAGACGCAGAAGGAAAATACCTAGGTAAGGATTTGTTGAGGTTATTCCATGTAAGATACTCTTGTTCCAATCTAATGCAACCTTTGACCATTTATCCAGGCATATCTCCTTGGCCGATGAGATCACCTATAACTATGTATTATATCTACATTTCAATAATTGAAAAACAATTTAATGTAGATACATATTTTCATTTGTGTCATGCTAGGATTCACTAATGTACCATTTCTTACCAAATTGTTCTGTCGACTCATCACGCCAAAACGGCTAGACGGATTTTAACCAAATTTCTCAGGGATAGCTGACCATCCAAATATGGTTCTAGAATACTTTTAACCCGGCTACGATACAGAAAAGAAAAATTATTGCAGTCAAAAATGCGAGCACTTTCTAGTCACACTAATATTATAAAGGCGAAAGTTTGTGATTGTGTCTGTCTGTATGTTTAACTTCTTCACGTTCAAGACATATTTTGGTATGAAGGTAGCTGATAACCTGGATTAACACATATACTTTTTATCCCGAAAAATGTAGTGTTCCCGTGGGATGAGCGAGTAACACCGCGCGGTGCAGCTAGTAATGAAAAAATACAAAAATGCCGCATCCATTTTCACTCTTCGCACAGCGGAACATTCATCAACAGTAGTAACATACTCGTAATTAAAAAAATAGCAACAACACGTGCGATGCCGAGATAGCGGGAAATTAAACCGCCTTTTGATAATAGCTTTCGTATTTAGAACCTTCACTCGTGTAACAACTATGTATTGTGTTAAATAACTGTATTTTTCCTCGATTTTGTTAGAGTTACGTACACCAGAGAATGTGTCAATTTTTTTTAAATATATGACTTCAAACTTATGCTAATTTTATGTTTTTTTTTAAAACAAAATAAGTTTTGAAATTGTTTTCAGAATCCTCATAATTTAACAAAACGCACGCATTTTTTATTTATTTATTTAATCTTTATTACACAAAAGAAAGAACTTATCGTACAAAAGGCGGACCTAATGCGGGCATTCTTTACCAGTCAACCATTGGGCTAAGCCGAGCTTTTTCACGGTGAAAATGGCAAATTACATATCGTTTCCATATAAATACTGGCGCCAATATCATGTAACGACCAGCCACTAAATCGGGCCATTTTTAGCCCTACGTATGAATATTGAACTTTGACGGTAATTTCTGACTTTTAGAGCAGCCTTAGTGTAATTAGTTCGATACAGAAATTTGATCTCAATAAAAAATATAATCGGCTAAGAGGCCTTATTCCTTTAAAAAAAAATCTTTTTTAATTTTATGACAAATATATTGATAATTTTAACCAACTTTTTGAAGTGAATAATACTTTCCCTGAGTTCTAGTTAGTAACATAGCTATTTCATGCTTTAATTGCGTATTATAGTCGAAAATGAGTTGAAAAACAAATTTTCCGCGTGAATTTTGTCTATTTCGAGTACTTTTTGAAACAAAAATTATTAATGAAAAATTCAAACAGTAGGTTTCAAATTTATATCAATAAATCCCAATAGCCCTGTTCTAGGTAGAAACATCAAAATAATGGACATGTTAAGAAACATGTTTGGTCATAGAGAAAAATTTCTAAAACCATCTGCAGATTCTGCAGTTTAAAAGGAATAAGGCCTCTTAATGTGGCATAGTGCGTTTAGGACAATACCCGTACAGCGCCCTCTACAACACACCCGAGTGACAAAGGACGGTGGGCATCTTCAAATATGGCGTGTCTCATACTAATATTGTAATCATTGTTATAATGTGTTTTAAGTAAATATTGAATGCAAGTTGGCGTTTAATTAATACACCACAGTTAACATCCTCAAAAAAAATTCGTCATGCCTATTTTAGCCATCGAACATGCTGCCTCATCTCAAGCTCTCAAATGGTATTCTGTGTCATCAGAAGCCGATTCTTCAAATTTGAATGATAAAGGATAGAGGTTCCAAAAGCAATGTTCAAACCAGAACTATTTTCCGTACTAAGCGACTGTCTTATTAGCTAAGTACTAGGGCGGCATGACTGGTGAGAAGTGATCGTTCTTTCTTTAATATGGCCACGCCCTCTGCGCTTGAGCCTTATGACTTCACTTAAAATAAAGTACTTACGGAACTACTTAAATAACAAACGAAGGCTGAAATTTGCAGTAATTTTTGAATAAAGTATTGTCAAGCCTTAAATATACCGGGTGATCAATCCAAATGTGTCAGTAGGGAGAAGTCACATAATATAACAGATAGGGAAATCTGTTCTTAGGCATGGCATTGATTTTAGATTTAATAAAAACTGCATTATATTTTTTTTATAAATCTCATACTTAATTTCGTACATAACCCGGTCAAAACCTCTGTAAAGAATGTTACAATACGCCATGCGATTACTTACAGAATTTTAAACAGGTTCAATTCCCAGTTATACAAGGTTTTTATCTCTTATTGTTTTCGTTTTCTTCCTACTGACCCATTTGGATTGATCAACCTGTATACTACCCTAGTAGCACACAGGCTGCATAAGCACTAATACATCCTTTATACAGCCTAAATTAGAGTTATAATGGCTGTATATCCCTAAAACAACCTGTTTGCTACCTGAGTAGTGTTTCGTGTGTGTAGACCTCGTGAGTTTATTTCGAAATGGCTAATATCACGTTTTCAATCCCCATTGCATATTTGCGCCATTTTGAAAGTCGAAAAATAAATCGGCAAAAAAATCTCAATATACACCTACTTACCGAACCCAGTCACAAAATTTCATGAGAATCAGTTAAGAAATGCGACCTCTAAGCGACAACAGCCGGCAATTCGAACGTCCAAAAATCCGGACATACGAAAGATTTTTAGGCCAAGCTGAATCCGAGACGCCTTGCTCGTTCGGTCGACAGAAGGTATATATTATATTATTATTTAGGGCTATAATTATATTATTTTCCAACCTATCTATCCTACAAAAGTATTCCCGATAAATTAAAATCCGTTGAAGTTCAAATCTTCAACGTCCTTGATCGGCCAAGGTGCGACACTATTTTCACCAATATTTCACACTGAAATATTCTAAGTAAACTTAAATTTACCTATACTTTATTGCACATTACAAAAATGTAGTTATAAATGACGGACTTAATGAGGCATTCTCTAACAGTCAACCATAAGGCCGAACGGAGACATTATTGGTGCGATTTAGATGAATCGCATGTAGGTAATCGCAAAAATATGGGATAAAGTCTCAATGTAAGCGAGAAAAAAGTCTCAATAAAAATTAGAATAAAAGAGTAGAAATTAAAAAGTGGTAATACTGTAGTGTCCGTTTCTAATAAATCTAAAAAAATGTGACAACGCTAGTGTAACACCACTTTTTGATTTGTTCTCTTTCTTGTCGGACTGTACTTAGTTTTCAGTCTGAATGACATCTTAAAATATTACGTTTCCTACGAGAAAGAATCCGCGAAAAAACCCAAATCAAAATAATAATTTAAACAAGCAGCCAGTACTTTCTTGTGTCCAGTTGCCCACCCATAACCCGGGCAGTACTTTCGTGTGACTGTGCTTTAATTTCCTGAAAATTTTGATTCATATGTACACCGGCACGCAACTCGCTGCGAGGGAAAAAAATCTACTCCTTCGGTTGATGAATGCTGTACGTTTACCATTTCACTTGTTAATTTATTTATGTAAATACATGTACCTACAGTCATAAGCATATTAACAGTATAGCACCTAGTGTATCAAGCCACGATAAGTATTTAGTTCTTAACCACAAGGGAATATACCCAAAAACGCAGCCTATGCGTATGCATTTTGGTATGAAACGGTCTCACTATAACTGATCGGAAATATGACAGCAGGCAAGGAATTCTACATTCTTGTCGTTCGTAAGATGAACATTGAAGCAAAACGGTTTGTATGACAAATGGTACCTACACTAGAGTCTCGCTAGTCCAATAATTTGGCACTCTCCTCAACATTGTCAACTCCAATATACCTAGTACCTACAGTATTAATTGATTCATTATGTTTTTTTTTTCTATACAACCCAGTAATCCGAACATTGCAATAATCCGGCACCCCCTAGGTTTCAATAGACCCGGATTAGTGATAATCTACTGTATTTGTACGACGAGTAGCCACAATGTCCATTTATTGATGCGACGTTTCCGAGATTTTCCGGAAACTGAGGACTCAGATGAAATTTTTCGGGACTCCATACAATTCGGGGAACGTTCTCGAGAACTATTTGATATGTCTTGTGGTTTGATGGTGAATGGTTGTGGTAAATTAATTATATATTCATCTCATTTCGCAAAAGGTTTCCGTCCAAATACCCCGCTGTGTCTAAGGATGACTTACTTACTACTACTGTAGGGCATCCACTGGCAACACTCATTTATCGGACAACACATAAATCGTTCTAGTCCCACAGTAAGCTCAGGAGGAGATAAATGCATACTTTAATACATAGAAAACATTCATAACCCAGAAACAACTATTCGAGTTCCTCACACAAATATGATCTACCCTTGCCGGGATTTGAACCCAGGACCGTCAACTCAGTAGGCAGCTGCATTACCTCTGTGTTCATAAGCATAAAGGTCATCTAGAGAGCTATGGAAAGGCCTAGTCACATTACAGCCTACGTGATTGGATACGTTTAGACCCTGACACTTCTCAGGCCCTCGATGAAGTTTGCCAATTCATTTCTCAACATCTACAAAAACCGATATCTAGGGGTCTATTACCGCGCCCCGTAACTAAAGCCTATTTATTATCTTTATTATTATTACCCGGTCATCTAGAGAGCTATGGAAAGGGCTGGTAACATTATACAGCCTACGTGTTTGGATGAGTTTCGACCCTGACACTTCTTAAAAGGCCCTCGATGAGGTTTGCCAATTCATTTCTCAACATCTAGAAAAACCGATATCTAGGGGTCGATTACCGCGCCCCTTAACTAGGGCTTATTACCCGGACATCAAAGAGCTATGGAAAGAGATAGTCAACATACAACCTACGTGTTTGGATGAGTTTCGAACCTGACAATTCTTAGGCCCTCGATGAAATTAACCAATTAATTTCCCAACATCTACAAAAACCGATATCCGTCACAGAATACTTAATAGTATCCAGAGGTCTATTACCGCCCGTAACTCAGGAACAAGTAAACACGGCACTCGACACATTAGCATTGCTATCGACTTTTTAAATCTATGCAAAACGGGACGATATGCACGGGCCGCGCGGCGCATGCGAGTGGGTTCTTTGATTAATAACCTTGGACATTTAATGCGGGATTTGAGGATAATTACTGTAGTAGTTTCGGAACGTGCTTAATGGTGCTGGCCAGCACACTGTCAGGGAGATTTCGACTGAAGGAAACTGATTCCATGATCATGAAATAAAAAAAAAATGGGTAGATTGTTTCGGCTGAAGAACACTGATTCCATGGTCATGAAATAAATAAAAAAAAAACAGTGATGGCACCGTAGCGTCACGGATTCTTTATATTAGTATAAAGTTTATACGACCGGTGATTGTTCAATACTAAAATATTGTTATTCAATATCTAGTACTTTTATCTAACGATAAAAGTAATATTAACATATTACTGGTTCTACGATTGGATTGTAATTATTTTCTTAACCACGGGGTTGTTGACTGACATCGACATATAGCTATATTGTCCGTGATATCGCCGATATAATACGATATATGCTGTTCTTGACAAGTTGTCACTGAAGGTGCTCCCATCGCGAAGGTGGGATTGTCAGAATGAATTGTGTACACAAACATGTAAATATGGTTAGCAATTGAGCAAATTCGTGCAAATTAGACCAGTAGGTACTGTTTCCAAAATCATCGTCTTTAAAAATAGACAAGTCGCCAAGCGCACAAATTCGAGAAGTTGTTGACTAATGTCATAATAAATTGTTGACATTGCCAGCGGTGTCTGAATAACCAATTTCTGAAGTTTACCTACCATTTCTCTAACTATTTATTTATTTGAAAACTATAGAAGAGAAGTAGAAACATGCCAGCTATCAATTTACCTGATTTTATTGTAATTGCTTAAGTAAGTACGTCGGTATCTCGTTTATCTAAAACTGGTAAGTGGTAGGCAGGTACCAAACTCAACACATTATAAGAATTGTATTTATGTGATACAACACAGTAAAATGTACTGTCGGTTTCGCCGTATCGACACAATAAATTCAACCACTCATTATAATTACCATTTCGACAAAATGGCTGCCAATATGGCGCGAAACGATTGATAATCGCGCGATAAATAAACAAGAAAGCTCCGTACTCGCCGGAGGCGTCAAAAGTGGGCGGTGCTTCTGATGTACTACGTGACGGCATCCGAACCAATCGGATCGATCTCGATTTTAATTATACGAATCGAAAGCCGAAGATCGAATATTAATACGCGATTGCGCGAGCGCAGATAGCGGCCGCTTTGACAAGAATTTCGGAATGCGTAATTTGATTTGCGGAATTCACGACATTCCACGAACGATCCCCGATAAAGCCCGATCGCGATCTCGCAGGCACAAGACGTTTCAACCATCTTGATAACACCTTATTTGCATCCACAGATACGTTACATATTAACAGTAACGTTTCGAAATCGGAAATTAAAAACACACGCTATCTTCGCATCTGGTTCAGATAGCGTTTAAACCAACAAGTCATTGTTCGAATGAAACAATCGCGTCAAAACGATCCGTTTTCTTTTGTAACCGAGATGCGATCTTCGAACGCCTACGACACGAAAATAATTATCCGTCTCGTCGTCAAACACCGTGTTAACATCGACTCCCGGCAGACCAATTACTACCGACAATCGGTATTCAATAAAAACATCGTAGCTACATCACTAGCCGGTTTGAAAAAAGAAAACGGACGTGTTAACGAGCCAATGATGGATCGATCTAACGATGCTCCCTATTACAACTTTCATGAAGGTTTTTATTTATTTTATTGCTCGACAAGTCATAAAGCCGCAGCATCGCGATGCCCCGAAGAAATCAATTGAATTAATGAATAAATCGCATAAACCTGCGTTATCGTGGCGACATATTTTTTACAAGTTTCATAACCGCGAGAAACGTACACGGTATGTATTAATAAATTCGCTTTTTAATCGGTGTTCGCCATCTTGAAAAATTGCTAGCGCGGCCGCGAGATGGCGCTGATACGTGGTGACCGCAATTTAAATTGTATAATTAAAGAAAACTGCAGTGATTGGGATCAAGCTACGATGTTAATCGAATAACATGGCCGTTATATCGATAACACACGAGTTGAAAATAAACCCAGGTGACGTGTACACAAGGATGGAGCGGACAAGTGCGTGCGATTCTAAAATAGGGATTCCGTCGTGAGTGTTATGGTTGATTCTCACAAGCTTTTTGCGCGTCAGGAATTGATTTGCTTCTTATGTGTATCAACTATCTACTTGGATATGGTTTGGTGCGAGTTGGTAAAACCATGACTGATCACATGGTACGAAGAACCATAAATGGTATCAACAGTATCAGAAAACGTGTAAAGTGCACTTAAAATCGGATGGTGGAGGATAAACTAAAAACCGGCGATATCAAATCATCCGAAGTAATGCTATTCGAAGCGAGTGGCGACTAAAAATAACTACCGATACCAATTCTCACTTACAATTGCATAAAGTAGCAACTATAACACTTCTAATACGTTCGACTTCACTTTAGATAAAGTCATCAAATAGACTTATTAAAACCTAGAAAGGGTTGTGATAGACGGCAGAAAAATTCAATTTTGATTGTTTGTTGCGATTTTGACAGGAGCTTCTTGTGCAATGCCGGTAGATTCAGATTCAGGCATGTAAACGTGCCTTTGTGCATGAAAATGTTTATTCTGTAAGTAGGCCTTACAGAATAAACATTTTCATGTATTATTTATACATATAAACCTTCTTCTTGGTATTAAAAAAACCCGCTCTAAAAAATCCGTTGCGTAGTTTAAAGATCTAAGCATACATAGGGACAGATAGAGAGACAGCAGGAACCGACTTTGTTTTATACTATGTAGTGATAAGATAACTGACCTTCGGGTAAAATAGTCAGTAGCTAATCGTGGATTTGCGAGTGGAGGTTAGAAAAAGAACTTCACCCTGAGTCTACTCTAACGGGTTTCTTATAAAATGAAATGCAAACTCAATAGAGACATTTTGGTGTGATGGCAGCATGCACTAGAAGTTCTGAAGGGTCCGTAACAAATTCAATTCATTTGAGTCTTTTTTTATTTTTTTTAAGCAGTAACATCTGCTAACGTAAACTAAATGTTTACAAATGAAGCGAAAATTGAAAAATTTAATGATTCGGACAGGATTCGAACCTGCGTTTCCAACGGCTTTCCGGGCCAACACTGGCGTCCTCCCAATTGGACCACCGAATCAGATGTCAGAGCCATTGAATTTTTCAACCAGTTGCTTCGACATGCCTTAGGGTGGCATTGTAGCGCCATCTACCGTAAAGATTTAGACTTTATCGTCGGCACCATCGTCTCAAATTTGTTGAGAATCGATAGTAACATTTGAGTCTTGTAAATGAGGATACTAGCTGGCAAGCTGCTGACTTTTCAGCTGTTTATTTTACGTTTAGAAATCATGAATTCACAGGTCAGCGATTTAACTTGTTGGTATTTACCTATTTTCAGTTTTTATGACAATAAATAAAATACACAAAGACTCGTAAAGGCAGATAACGTTAGACAACGGAACCCTAAAAATCGGATGGCGGAGAGTAAAAAGTGGCGTCCGATTGCAAGCGCGCTCGAGATTTGAGAATTAGCATTTTTGTGCAATAACTCTGCTGAGTCTGTGCCGATACTGGGCTTTCCTTTTTTAAGGATTGGACTTTAAAATATTTCTCTATTCGCCGCCGCTGAAAGGGGTGAAATTTGTAATTAATAGGGATGTTCGGATTGGTTTCTTAGGGTCATTACTCTAATGGTACTCACATTAATCACAGCAAATTAAATTACAGTTTTTTTTTGGTAAGTATGAGCGTGATATTCTCGGGAAATATGTTTCCTTTATAGTTTTCCAGGGGACCTATGATGGTTGCGTTTATCACGTGATAAATAAGTGATGGGATAAAAGCAACCATTATAGGCCCGCAGATGAGCGTACTTTGCATATTTTCATTCGATTATGACATATGGCATCGGTATGTGGGGACAGGCAGCAGATAGGCATCGAGTATTTATGCTATTTACAAAAGAGGGTTGCAGGAATATCGACTAGGCCTTGCAATAAAGACACCTGACCACGGCTTCTTAAGGACTTTAAAAATGTTAATACTGTTCCAGGCTTCTAATTACATATTAGAAATGACCAAATTAGTTCGTAGAAACCTCAACGGATTAATAAACCTGGATAAAACTATCGCTGCGGGAATAACCTGCTTCGAAACGGGCACAAACTGAAAAAATCTGACAAGTATGTCTCTGTATGTTTATTTTGTCTCTTTATTTTCTTGTTTTACTTTCTTATTTTCTTGTTTTATTTCATTTGTTCACTATTTATTTTTGTAATTATGTTCTATGGCCACGTCATGAATAAATGCATTTCTGTCTTTCTTTCTTTCTTTCTTTCTTTATGTATCTTAATGGCAGAATATATTTCAATTTACAAATTTTATTTAGAAAAAGAAGAATTACCCGAAAATAAGCTAAAGGAGTATTTGTTACATATTATGTATATAGCATTTTGCTCTTTAAAATATATTTGATATTAAATGAATTAGTTTAATGTAAAAGTTGACTTAGAAGTCTAATAAGTATTTATAATATGATTTTGTAAATTAGAATCGATTTTAATAAAAATGTAAATGTAAAATTACTTGTAACTAATGTTATAAATAAAGAATTGAATTGAATTGTATAAGTAAGCAAAGTAAGGTATCGTTGCTAAAAACAACTCAAGCAAACATTAATTCTAGGTTAGCTTCAGTACTGAGTCAGTACTAGTACGTATGTATATTGACTTCCGTTTAGATTTCTCCGTTGTTGGCTAAAAGCTTCGAATCCAGAATAATCAACTAAGTCGGTAACCCTATCTAGCCTACGAGTAAAAACCGTTGGCCCTATCTCCTCTCCCATTGGTCCAATCCGAATTTATGTTGTCGAATAATCCCAGCCCATTTGTACAGATAATTTTTATTATTGCCATCTCGCTCGGATAAACGAAAGAGTTCGTAATGACAATTTAAATAAGGAAGATGTATTTCCTCTCGTCTGTCGATAAGTTTGAATTTGAATTTGGAATTTGGAGGTATTCCGTTTTTAAGAATGTCGTTAGGGTTGTGAGATAGAGTTTTCTGGTTGATTATTTAATATTCTTATAGGTTTAGCAAGTTGGCTGTAAATCTTTTTTTTTGCTTTGAACATTTCCCGCTGATCATATCGACGGCAAAAAGCGGAAACGTTGTAAACGCCAATGAATTCCCTTGGTGTTTACAGTGTTTCTGCGTTTTGCCGTCGATATGAAAACCTTTGTTTTTATTTATTTTCGTTATACCACTATGATCTGCGGTCAACTGGGAACGAAGACAGCAAAACACCTCATACAAATTATTGTGTAGCGTGTAGTACGAGATATTGAAACTAGATAGATGCCGCTGCAGACTATATTTGCGAACATTATTACAAACATAAAACATTCATACAATTTAGGGATTTATTAGGATTATTTAGGGATAAGTTCGCCTTTGTACCTATATGTTAATTGTAATAGATGTATTTTTTAACTGTTTTTGTGTACAATAAAGCGTTTACTTACTTTTTACTTACAATTATTAATCCACGTTATTATTAAACTATATCGTCAAGCGTCGTATCAATAAAATACTCCGTGCCGATAAATAAAATGTCAACCGGATAAAGCAGGTGTACCAAAATGGGCAACCCTAATCCACAGACAAACTATGCGTGTAAACTATTTTTACCATGGCCACACCAGCTATCTGCACCCGCTCTTATGCGCGTTATCTTGCGCAGTGCATTAGTCTTCGATAATTCAGAGATAAAGCGATCGGCCGGCGCCACGCTCGACTCAGATTAGTCGATTCGAAAAAAAGAATCGATAATCGATAAAGATGTTTTGGTTGGAAGCGACTTAATTCTGGATTGCTACATAATGTGTAATTGAATGGATTGTCTTGGTTTTCTGTTCTTATTTTAAAGTGTGTGTTTTATCATTTATTCTAGTCCGGTTAAGTATTGTATTAGAATGCGTGGTTGAATACAAGCATTACTTAAATATAAAAAATATATTAGATTAAACAATCGTGGTTTAGGATGGACGTGGATGCTTTTAATGTATATTCATACAAATTTAGTTGATGCACTTGTAACACGGTGTACGTGTAATTTCCTGGAAACTCATGAAATATATACCAAGTTTATAATTATAATGGTACAAATTAATAGCATGCCGACTTAAAAATATAGATAGGTGTGTCTATAACTATAGGGATGGCTCTCTGGATATAATTTATGTCTCAGGATAGAGATATACTGTACTCCAAGAGATTAGAGCTGCGGGTAAGAGCTAGACTTCGATAATTTATCGATAAAGCTGGTGGAATGGCGCTGGGATCCGATTAGTCGGTAAAAAGAATCGTTAATCGATAAAGATGTTTTAGTCTACGAATGGTGAGATGCTGTGTATAAAATAAATTGACAATAAGTTTTAGAAGCAAAATTACAATATCTATATTATAAGTGGTCAGAAGTGACGGTTGTTTTACATATATTTTTTTTAAAGATTTTAATCTAAAAGTATGTATGTTTGTACTTTAAAGCATTTTAGTAATGCATCAGGTGACCTATATATAATCAGAATAAACTTTTCATGGCATGAGTCCCCGTTTCTTAAAAATGAACACAATACGCCTATCACAATCCAATCATAACTCAGTCCTAAACTCTGAATAAAATGCCAACCCTTTCAACACTTATCTCATAAACTTGCTGACTTCATTATTTTCCTATATTTATGTCGCCAAAACATCATTTACTTCCCTCATTACCCAGACGCACGCTGAAAGACTGAAAATTTTGTCTATTCGACAAAATAGTGCGATAACCGAAGCTAATGACGCCATGATGGGCGCCATTTTACCGGCCATTTTGAATCTGAGGCGTTTTGTTTGCGCGTTGTACATTAAATGCGAAGGGTTTTTGCGTTTAGTTGAATAGTTTGTTTAGCAAAAAGGTTAGCTAAATAGTTGCTAATGAGTTGTAAGGATAAATGGGTGTCATTAGGACTTGTTTTGTTTATAATGTAATTAACAAAATAAGACTAATCACTATGTTCTTTGATACAGTGTCTTGAAAATATGTGCATATATGCAAGTTGCTATATCAATTAACTTAAGCGTAATCTTCTATTGCCAATGGCAGTGGCACTTTTTCAATGAAATAATGAAAACTTTACCAGTTTATAAATACATAAATAGATCAACGTGAAATTATTAAAGTACCAATTGACTGAATATATAATTGTATTCAAAGGTAATTCGAAGAACTTTTTGAAGTAGTAGGGCCTCGTGCCGGGTCCGTCCGGATTGTTACTACCGTCTTGCCTACTAACCCACCGCCAAACAGCAATGTTCGCATTGTTGTGTTCCGGTGTGGGGGTAAGATAGCCGGTGAAATTACTAGCATAGAGGCATTCTATCTTCGTCCTCCGGGTAGGCAAGCACTTGTGACTCCTCTGGTGTTGCAAAAAAAAGCTAAAACAAGACATGAGAATTAGATTATAAAGATTTCTGAGAAACTATGTTATATAGTTACGATTACAAAAACTATACATACACATAATATTATATATCAACAGTATCAGGGCACGCAATACCTCACAAGAAGAATACATTTGTTTCATATCAAAATTATCAAGCCCTTATTTACATTTCCAAAGCAGCCGCCGCTAAAACTACATTCCATTTATACCGTCATATTCCAGAACAAAACGGAATATTAAAAAAGCCACGATTCAAAATTGGAACACAATCCGCCGATCCCGATCAGGCTATCTGGATCTCAGTTTGTTCTCACATCATTACCCGCGCCGACGGGTACAAATTTACATCCAACACAATGGCTATCCACCATCGAGACATCATTAAGGTGATGCCGATAGCGCCAACCGAGGACCGCTCCCGTAGCGTCGTATGATGCGTCGGTGGGCAGGTGAAACTGATCCTTACCGTTCCAAAAATGAGTTGGGATGTGATTCGGATGCCGCTTGGCGCTTACGTGAACGGTTTATCCAACTTCTGTGACAGAACGTCATATAACTAACAATGGGGCCGAGGATTATGAACACAATGTAGCGAGAGATAGGGCCGTTTTTTAATGTGCGAGAAGATTACGAGGCCGCGGTCCGCTGAGAAGGATCGGGCTGAAACCCGGGATATCGTGACCACATTTGAACTTATGATCAGCGATCGCGGAAAATTGGTAAAAAGTTTCTTCTGATTGAGCGTAATTGGTGATAAGTTTTTCGGAAAACTTCATTTCTAGGGTTCCACTGTCAAGAAGGAATAAATTATACAAGGAGGTTTACGTTTTAAAATACTTCCGAAGTTTGGAAGTTATTCGATTTCAGAAAGACTTCATTGTCTGTAATTTCATAGAAGTGATACCTACAATGTATACAGTTCTATAAACTCATATTATATATTATCTAAAACCCTCTCTTATGAAAAGGTCACTCCAACACTTAACACTTAAACCTAAAAGCAGTAAATATCTTGTTACAGAAATAAGACATTTCACACCTACGTGATTACTCACTCGGCATTTAGCACCTCGCGGGCGCGGGCGGGAGATGAATCACCGTACTAGTGTGCACGCACCTTTATTTTTACCACATGTGATTGCTACACCAAAGTCACATATTATATTTAATGAAAAAAAAACACGTTATATTTATCTCTGATATCCTAAGTGAACAAAAATCGTGGCATGTTTTCTGTTAAAATTAGATTACAACGAATGAAAATATTCTAATTATTAACAGGTGTTATTTAATGAGATCCGCATTTGTCTACAATTATTTTTTGACAAGTTTAATCTCTTGTGGTGATGATATAAATAAATAAGTAATGGAACCAGAGTGGTGATTTTTTTTTAAATAATTATTTTATCTAAAAAAAATCGGTTGGTTACAAGGTTGTCCATTCAACACAGGACACCGTGTACGATACACATTTGTCCTGTCCTGATTCCTGCTAATGACCCAATATCAAGTATGGTTAATTATTACAAGTTAACTTAATTGCTGCAGCGGAGGTGTTAAATATTTCCTTAATACTTTTCATTACTGGCTCACAAAGAACTTCTGTTAAACTATGAACAATTAAAGCAAAGAGCATAATTATATCATACTAGCTGTGCCCCGCGGTGTTACCCGCACATCCCACGGGAACACTAAATTTATTCGGGATGAAAAGTATCCTATGTCCTTCCCGGGTTTCAAACTATCTCCATACCAAATTTCATCAAAGTCGGTTCAGCGGTTTAAGCGTGAAGAGGTAACAGACAGACAGACACACTTTCGCATTTATAATTTAGTATGGATTTTTTCGGTTTCTGTGATTGTCATACATTTAAGTAAAACAATTTAAGTGGATTATACATATATTCAATAGAGAAGATGGCTTGTTATTACCACCAGCTTGGGATCCTGTTGTACATCTTATCAAGGATCAAGTGAGCAATACTTAGCACAAAACTTAAGCGGACATATTTTGAAGTACTAAATAAACCAACATAAGTATAAGACTTTATTACCGTATACCCATATTATTTATTTAACTACAACTGAAAAAACGAGAATGTAAAGTTGTTTAAGACAACATACATATTATGCGGAGTTTTAACCACGGATATCTGTACTTAGTTAAAACGATATGACATTTTAAGACATAATAGATGTATATCTATGGTACATGTTTATATCTATGGCAAAGGAGAACAATTTTAAAGATTTAACTTCAGTCATTATACGAACTTCCAATATAATAAAAAAAACTCGAACTTCTCAACCTTGGAACATGTAAACAGCCAGTGACATCGCAATCGATCGCCGCTCGGTATCGATTCGCTCGATTCTGGAATTGCACAATTTCCCGCGGTATCGACTCGGCTAATGAGGCTAGCATTGTTCGATCGGATCGCCACTATCTCGATTTTTGTCCGGTAGCCATGTTTTACTTATCTGTGGAATAGACGATTGTTTTCTACGCGCTGTGGTTTCGTCAGTGTGTTTTCTTATTTCTTTTTCTTTTTTTAATTGTGTTTTGAACTTTTAAGTTTGTTTTAATTTTTGGTGTGTAATTATGTGAGCAAATAATTAAGCAGTCGTTTGTTTTTTGATACATTATGTGACATAATATGTAGGGTACCCAGGCGTTATTATGGTGTAAGATAAGTTGTAATTGGGAGTAGAGCCAGGTGGCAAGTCAATGCTACGAAGCACAGTAGGTGATGCGAAAAAAAAACAACCTTTCTCCCTAAAATCTATTCCCAAGGGAAACAAATAAGTAATACAAGCAACAAAACGGATCAGTAAATTTTGGTAAAGCATTAATCCCCATACAGACAAGTCTAGTTTCCATGTAAGCCAGCAAACAGGTGGAGCAAATTATACTTGTCAAGATCGCGCGGCAACTGCGTCGATCGCGCGTCCTAACGATGCGCACACGCATTGTATGCAGATCGCTGATGCGCGTCCCAATTCATCAAAATAAAACAGTTTTATAGGTTTCTCGGCATCGTTTTTTTACACCATTTAAAAAAAAAGTTTGAGACTTACGAGTATGTTCTATTTTTCAATGTCACGAGTTCAGAATCCACTTCAGAAGGTACTTTCTTTAGTGGTAGTTTCAGAATTGTATTTTATTGGTTGTTTGTGTAAGATGAAAATCAATTGAGGAGATCAAAGTGTCAAATTAGTTCAAACAAAGGGAGGTGTCGGAGCAGGGCACATTAGTGCGCTATCTGACTGAGTAATCATAAACATAATCAGAGAGAGCGGATTTGAATTAGCTATCTCAATATTAATATGGATCTGACGTGTATATTTTATTATTTTTACTACACACAAAAACAATGTAATTTATCGGAACAATAAAATAAAGCTTTTGTAAATATTGGACAAAAAGTATGATGATAATAAATAAAAACATCGTTAGTTAATTTTTGAAATCGTTTATTTATCTAAGTTCTTCTTCTTTAATATTTCTTCTGCACAATGCACAGTATTTTTTTTCTAGTTTTTTTTTAAGAAATGAAAAAATTAAAATAATTCGCTTCCACAATGCTCACAGAACCATTCATTAATTTCGAGGAAGTTTATTGGTGCTTCCTCACAAACGAAGTCAAAGCAATAATGATACTCACTTACAGTGCATTTTAAGCATACACAGTCGATAAATATATTTTCATCCGTTATGTTTACTGTCCACGATGGTAACGATTGTAAAAACAGTTTATACTTAAATCTCTGGGCAATTCTAGTTCAAAAAACCATTGTTTGCAAATTGCCATCTAAAACCAGAAATCCATAATATGAATGACATTGTTGACATGAACCATCATGTAGGTACGTAATAAATAGGAACTAATCTCTTTGAGTTGTATAAAAACTCCATTATTAATAATAAAATATTTATGTAAATGTAGATTAATAATAAAATGTAGTTTAATTGTTGTAAAAATAACATTCATATCTAATTATTTATTTGCTTGCGGTGTGCGGTTTAATAATAATAGACTGTAAGACCTTATATAAACAACATGACATATATTTTAACAAATTGCACTAAGTAGTCATATCCATATTAATATTAAGATTGCTACTTCATATCCGCTCTTTAAATCACTAACGCGTTCGTTTTACTATTGGTAAAGTCATAGCGTTTTACACAAAATGAAATACTATAGGTATATATGTATGGGCATCTACCAGAATTGGCTTACTTACTCTCTATGAACAATAGATAAAATTGCTATAACGATCTAAAATCGGCAAGTCGGTGAGAATTAGGTTCTATGGGCGCTGCCCCATTGCTACAGAAGACAAACTTTGTTGCTTGGCTCTTACTTAAAAATACTTGATAACACTAGTAAATGAGGATGCGTAGGACGATCCGAGACAAGAACAGGAACTATCTAGGTGTAAATAATGCTAAGCCATTACCTCAAGTATAAGTTTCCTATACCTATGTACAACAAAATGATCCCGTAATAATAACGTTCGAGGTTTTTGCGTAAAAAGCAAACTTACACTATAGTGTCCAACCGAGACAATTCTGACACCTGTCATCTCAATACATTGTATAAAATAAAAATTTATAGGTTATATTATAAGTACAATGTATTATAGATCCTCAGAAAGTGGGACTTTTTGCATAGCAGAAGGAACTGTTAACGATAATAAACTTAACTATAATAACAGATCGTTATACCACTTACGAGTATTTATATTTCACAAAAAACTGCATAATGTTGTAATAAAACCGCCCATTCGTTAACAAATCGACTACAAATTTCCAACAAAAGCGCATTCTTCACATAAATTGCTTAGCACGCGTCTGTTCAGGTGGGCTTATAAATCCCAATGGCCCTACCACTTACCCTACCATACACACTTTCATTATAAAAATACAGTCCAAATTACGGTAATTCCACCGCAAAAACGTTGCATTCAGACGCCGACAGACCAACATACAAACTTGGATATAAACATCTTTTGGCTACCAGTTAAAGTCTAAATTTCCCCATCCGCATGTAAAAGGTTAGTTTTGTAGTGGCGTAGAAATGTCAGCGATATTTCGCGGAGGCAATTAGGTGGTCGAAAGCGATGCTGAATTAATAGCGAAGCGATATCGAGGCGAATGCATCAAGTTGTCGCTTTGGCAAAGGCTTTATGGGGATTCACAATAGCTACTACCATTATGGTTGTTTATAATCACCGTTTTGGTGTAGCTATTTGTTTACGGCGAGATAAAAGTATAGGATGTTCGACCCTATAGTTGACCAGGCGCCAGTTGTTGTCAAAATTGCGCCAAATAATTTACATGAATCCTGGACATTTCCTTATCGGTCTTCGTCATAACAACTGGTCAACTACTAGTCGTACTTTAAGAGAAGCACCAAGAACTTCAGTTGCTTCATGCTGGTGACCGAGCGCGAGCGAGGCTATAAAATAAA